>OX104112.1:58942664-59382214 GCA_944474755.1 Limnoperna fortunei | reverse complement strand
CCCTTAGAAACTGTCACTACCTTTTCAACTATTTCGTCATCTTGATGTGTATATATCTTATATGTTTGCCTCTTGTTACAGTGTAAACTGTCTGAGATTAAATAAAATCTCGAATCTTGAAAATAGGTTAAAGTGACTTGCACATCCTTATACCCATAGATGTTGTTTTCTTGCCCACAATATACTCAGATTATTATGCCACATCCGATGCATGAACGCAGCTGATAATGACAGCTTTATCACCTGCTTCAAAATCTGTTTAATTTTGCCATTGTATAAGTCATCCAAATGATCAATACTAGAGATAAGGAAATGCTAGAGGAAACTAAGAAAACGAAAACACTTCAATGTCTACGAAAGCTCTCTAAAGAGACAACGTAAAAAATCGTACACCGGATGGCTATAATACTGTTTGAAAATTGCTTATGTTTGAAATATCTACATACGTTTTCAGTCTAGTCACTTGACTGATATATAATGTATTACATTCGAATGCCGCTGACTCAGAGTAACTGAATATGGTCATAGCTATTCAAATAAATATGTAACGGGTAGTTATTTAGTATGTACCCAGTTAATCGATCTCCCAGATACATCCACTGCACTGTCGATAATAAGTATACTAAATGACCTCTGTTCAGCGAGTAACTATCTATGTATGTATTATATAGTTTCGTAAGACATAAATATACATCATAATTAACAAAATTATATGTGTGCGGTAAGGCATTTGTTTAATTTGTCGTATAGTGTTACCATTCCATATGCAACTTCCAATATAAAAGAGGACCTCTGTGGTCGAGAGGTTAAGGTAGTTCGTCTTTTATTGGTCACGTGGTCCGTCAACACTGAGGTTGCGGGTTCGAATCTGACTGAGGTCAGTCTGTACTGGACTCAATTCTTAATTGACAAGAATTGCCAGTTTTCCTACCGAAGGTCGGGGGTTTTCTCCGGTACTCTGGCTACTTCCCCAAATACAAACTGAACGTCATGACATAGCTAAAAAATTGCTGAAAGTGGCGTTAAACACCATTCAAACAAACAAACAAACAATCTAATATAAAAAATGTGTTAGGACTTAAGTTAACTTAAAAATAAGCTAAATAAAGGTAAGGACAATTGTTGTGTAAAGCAGTAAACTGGAGAAAACAAAAGAAGCATGATTTCATAACAGAATCATGTATTATTTTTATTTACGAAATCACACGGATATGATTCATGATTGATATTCAAAGAGCTTATTATGCGTGGAAAACATAATCATGCCAGAGGGAAATATTTAGTATACAAAACTTTAAGAAGGAAAGAAAAGATAACTCATGTAACTGATTCCAACTGCAGCTTGTGGTAAGTGGTATTAACAAAGGCAATACAGGCGTGTCGAGGAAAAAACTAAATAGTCCCGAAAGTCAGTCCTTGCTGCATCGAAACAGGAGGTTGATTAGGCGTTAAATAATTTGTTGCACTTACATACTTACATACTCTTCTGTTTACATACTAAGATGGAATTCGGTGAACAGAAGCAACCGACGCATGAGTTCAATAGGAGGTTGTACTTGTAAACTGTTGTTTGCCGAATAATGCGTTCTTAGTGTCGTTCTTCTGTTTGGACATACAGTTTTTGGAACTATTGCATTCTGCTAAAGTCGAGTCATCGCCCTCTGTTCGCATTTAGTGTTTGGTAGAGGACAAGAATGATGAAACTTTCTCTTCTCATCGTATCTGACTATAACATTAAGATTTTACGGTCTTCAATAATACTGACACATTATTTCAAGATAAAACTGAAGAACAAAATTCTTTAATTTATCAAGTTTTATCGAAAAACTTCTTTTAAAAATATCTATTGTTTTGTTACAAAATATCAAATATGTGCTTTAGCAGAAAAGGCGTCATACAATGAATAAATATTAAATTAAGTATGTATTAAATATCTTTTATTATGTCATTGGCAAAAACATCAGACACTAGCATCAAGGCATCCCCTCACCGCTATCTTATCATCATCTAAGAGATCATTCGCTACAGAGGTTTATGCGAGGTATAATTTACCGTGCTGAACCAAAATCTTGCAAAAATTAAAAAAGAAATAAAGTTGTGTTAAGGCTTTACGTGCACAAAGGACGTCAAGTGTGTGAACTATATTGCTGCCTACATGTCTCTTCTAAATGTTATACATGGTACAAAAGGAATGCATTCTCAAAATAATAGGGGCCTCAGTGGCCGAGTGGTTAAGGTACTTCGTCTACTATTAATCACGTGGTCTGTCAACACTGAGATTGCGGGTTCGAGCCTCACTGCGGGCAGGGTGCGTTCGACTCCAATCTTAATTGACAAGGATTGCCAGTTTTCCTACCGAAGGTCGGGGGTTTTCTCCGGGTACTCCAGCTTCCTCCCCCAATAAAAACTGGACGCCATGATATAGCTGAAAAATTGCTGAAAGTGGCGTTAAACAAACATTCAAACAAACATTCTCAAAATAAAAACGGACAAAAATGTCTTATAAACGAGGCGAGCAAGCTCCTCTCTGCATTAAATAGTGCCGCTTTATCTGTGTACAATAGCTAAACAATAACGACTGATAATAAAACTCCTTGTTTAAATAATGAAAAAACAGTCGTTAATCTCCAAACGAAACCTTCAATTTATTGTCAACAATCGAAACTTCACCCGACCAGCTTCGATCACTTCAACATCTTTAGGTAATACAAAATAATTGATAAAGGTTAAAACACAGTTTCAAATGCTATGAAATGTCATGTTTATGTGCAGTTCAGGTTAGAAAAATTAAAAAAAACCAACAAATATCCACAATGAAGCTATGTAAGTTGTTCCAACGGATACCTTGTTTCTAACATGAACATCGCAAAATGGATTGACTATCGGAAAATGGTTGACAAGGATTCCCTGTTTTACTCTCGAAGGTTGTGGTTTTCTCCTAGGTTCCATCCATTTCTTAAACTAATTGTTTGCATAGCAAGAAACTATTCAATTTTTTAATCAATCTAAAGACCTTCTAAGTACAATCAATATACAAATCAACAAAGCAAAGAAATAGGAAGAGAAAGTTGAAATAATACAATAGATAGAGAATACATATATAATAACGTTAAAAGTAGACTGTAAAGAACTGATAAGTTTTACTTGCTTCAAAACTGTGGATTATGGTCACTCATAAATAAAAATTGTCTCTTTAAAGTTAATAATGATACCTCATTTGCTATTTGATACAAAATATTTAGAATATTAAATCGTGTTTTTGCATAAACAATACAAAACACAGTCTGAAACGTCTTTGCATCAAGTAATAATCTTACATGTTGTTATATTAGGAGTAAAATAGCAAGGAAACCGACTAAAGAACAAAAGCGTTAAATCAAGTGACGATTTCAAATTTAGACAAATATGAACAGAACAAATCTAACAAACAAAACAAAACAAAAAAAATTAACAAAAACTGAACCACAAAAAGGACAACCGAATGAAAAAAAACTCAACTAAGGAACAACAAACCGTTGTCGGAGTTGATTTATAGTCAACAGCAGAGTAAGGACCAGGACATTCAAAATAGAGATAACGAGATCCAACATAAAGTATAAATAGTGAAATGTAAATACCATATGCAGATGCGATTTTGCTATCGATGAAATGAAATTGACAACTAGAAGTTGAAGTTATTACGCTTGTATGTAAGTGGTTCCAAAGGATGGTTGTCTAGTTTGTTTTTCCCCCAATAAACTTGCTTAAAGGTAAGTAAGATGCTGACCTAAGTGTATTATTGTCTTTAATTTCATTTTTGTATTCAAACACGCATGTCATTTTCTGCCACGAATTTATTTTTAAATAATAATGCTGATAACGACAGACAACCAGGATTTTCCGTACCATTTTTATTCCTTTTTAAATTGTATTTATAGTACAATGGTTTATAGTTTCCAAGAAAAATGAATTTATTAAGGTTGACCTGTTATGATATAATTAATCAACTGGTAAAAAAAAGCCGGATACAAAATAATTCGCAACTTTATAAATTTATTTATAATAAGCAATCGGTTTACAGCACTACCAGGATTTCGAAAAAAAAACTGACAAAAAATTAAATTAACAACAAAAACATATATCTTAATTAAGATAAACGTCACATGGATCGTCAATTTTTGTGGTCATTCTTAATTCTATATAAAGCTACGCGCGACTAATTTATAGAATAAGAAATCTCTGAGGACAAGCTCAGGTAGGTATACACTTTTTAAAATTCAGAAGAAGTCTTATATTATAATTTATCTTGTACGAATATTAAATAATGTTTTTAAATTTAATCATAGAAGGTTTAGACTAACTAAACAATTTAATGAAAACAAAATAATTGTCTTATACTTTTTCTGCAGAGATGACGAATTTTATATATCTGCTGTTCGCTCTTCCACTGTTAGTTCTCGCACGTATTGAGGAGGATGTTATGCCAGAGGTTTTGCAAGATTGTTATTCCAAATATCCTATCACTGCTGCAAACAGACATCAAGTCCAGACCAGCTGCTTAAATAACTATTTGTTACACTTATTTGGAAATAACACCTACCACGGCTTAGATGGAGATACTCTTCAGTGGCTCGATTCACTTGGTAGGAAAATACACATCAGACTTAAAAGACAAACAAAGCTAAGAGTAAGAAAAGAAATAAGAGCACTCACGGAGACCGAACGGGTAAACTTTTTTGACGCTGTGAATGCTCTAAAACAAGACAAGGTAAGGTATTAATAAGTAAATTATCTTCAAATATACAAAGGGTAATAGAATTTAATACATGAATCGTGCGTTTCTTCTAATCAAAACTCATAAGTGGAACTCAAACATAAACAATATTTAAAATCCAAATGATTAAGATGTTGTAGAGCTTTTATCTAAAAAATTCCAAAATGTTATACCAAATGCGTCCAAGACTATCTACACTTCTAAAAAATATTAGACAATGACTATATCACTAAAGAATCAATGATATTCCTGTCAGCACCGAAGTGTGACTAATGGGCTGATGATACCTAAAATATAAGGAGTTAAAAACCAAATAAATCGAATCATTGTTCAATTAGCTAAAATAATAGAAAACCTCATTTTCAAGTACTATTTTTAGTATTTCTGGTATACGTCTGGGTATTTAGTTATCAATACGGAGCTTGCGGGTTATCTCTCAAATCCGACCATAATCTACAAGAATAGACAGTTTTTCTGTCAAAGGTCGGTGGTTTCACATGGTACTCCGGCTTTCTTCCCAATAAAAACTGGCCTTCATAAAACAGTTAAATAAATACTACAAAATACTAATTGTAGTGTATGACTGTTCCATGGGATTAAATCTAAACCAATTTAATGTTGAACTTGACTGTGAATTGTGAGAATACAAATTTTCATAAATTAATACGGAGACACATTATAGCTCATACCTTAGATTATTCTTACTATGATCACTTTCGCTGTGTGGGTTTTAGCACTTATACAAAGATGAAAAATAATTATTAACTTATTCACTTTTGTAGCTAATTATATGTTTTTATATGTGTATGCGCAACCCAAAACTTGCAAAAACCATTTCAAAAGTATTAGATCATAATGTTTGTTTCAGATACCAAGTTTTCCTCACAATAAATATGACGCAATAGCCGTGCTACATCAGGATGATGCTTTACCATCTGCACATAATGGTTACAATTTCCCGTCATGGCACAGATACTACCTTGTATTGTAAGTACATTGAAATATTATGCGTTTTAAGTTCTTTGAATTATTCAAAGAGTGTTGCTCTTTATTAAACAAATCAAGGTCTTCACATTTGACATGAGTATATTACATATTGTATTCCAAAAGCGTTGCAGATGCATTTGATTGAGGTTTTGCTTTAAAGAAAGTCTATCTAGTCAATGTACTATATAAAAATATAGTCAGTTTAATTTTTTTTATTTTATTTGAATTCGTATCATACAAGAAGTTAGGGCGTCCTACGTTTAGGGTTTACAATGTTAACTTATATATAAGTATGCTCTGAATTATGTATTGTATTGGCTTTTCTTTTGACAGTAGATAAAATCTGTGTTTGTTCAAGCCCTATAGATCGTATTATGTTATTGTTTCAAATGCAACCGTATTTTATTTCCAGGTTTGAAGAAGCTCTTCGCACTAAAAGAAGTGGGGTTGCTTTACCGTACTGGGATTCAAGAATAGATTTTAGAATGAGAAATCCGGCTGATACAATCCTCTTAAGTGAAATCTTTTTTGGTAATGGCCGCGGGGTGGTTTATACAGGTCCGTTTGCAATGTGGAGAACGCCGTCTGCCAATTCGTATCTTAGACGAGATATACCTGGACCCCGAAGCTCTTTAATTGACCCAAAAAAAATCCAGTCTGTACTGAACAAGAAATATCATAGAGAAATTTTATCTCCGACATCAGCAACCGATGAAGACAATTTAGAAAGACATCATGATGGAGTTCACAGATGGGTTGGTGGTAGAGATGGTCATATGGGTGGCTTAGACACCAGTCCAATGGATCCGATTTTTTTTCTGCATCATTGTTTTGTTGATTATCTGTGGGAAAGATTTAGGGAACGACAAATTAGTCTAGGAATAAATCCTGAAAAGGACTACCCTCCCACTACTGATCCTAATCACCAGCCTAATAATATAATGGCCAACCTTAGTCCGCCCAAAAAGAATATTGACGGATATAGTAATTCCTTCACGAGAGACATTTATAAATATGCTGCCTCGCCTACATGTGACAATAAATGTGCTGGTGCATCCAAGGCGTTTATGTACTGTGACAACACACAAAAAGGATGTGTATCTCGTACAAGAAAACAATTTACTGACGATGACGACTTCAAAAGCATAATTTCTATGTACAGAAAGCAAGGAAAGGTAACTATTCAACAAGTCAGAGCTGAACTTCAAGCAAGCACAGCATCAGCTTTTGGACCTGGAGCTGCCCCCTTGACTCTCAGTTTCGACCCTCAGAGTAACGATACTATAACTGCTTCAGAAACTGCTCCACCAATTGCCAGAAGATTTGCAGCGAGCATTGTAGATCCAAGAACACCATCACGAAAGAGAAGATCAGTTGACATAGATGGAAATAAAATAAACATAGATTTAAACATCAATCTACATCTTAAACACGAATTGCAAAACTTCAGCTCTAGTTGTTTTGATCAATCTAATTTTAACAACATGGGAATAGCACCAATAATAATTTCGAATGTGCACCAAAGAAACACATATGTTCTACCATTGCAGAAGCCCAAAACATTCAACATCACACTTCAGACCGATGGATTCACATATCAAGGTAGGCACGTTGGTAATGTAATTATTGATGAAAGATCGGTCTCTACTGATATTGTTGCCTTTATTGGTTTTGAGAAGCCTGTCTCATTGGGTGAATCAAAAGCTTACGTAACCGTTTATGATTCTTATGGTGGTGTGTGCAAGCCAAGCTGTCTAGTTTCCAGGTCTACATACAAAGAATGTTCTGGTGTTATTAAAATTACAGATGAGATACCTCTCATGTACATGGATTCAACTAAAGAGGACCCTGGTGCTGAAATCAGGCCATTCTTGAGGTTTTCGTGTGAAAACTAATATATAATTGTAATAAAATGTTTAAATTGTTAATCTGTTTTAATATACTGTATTCCGGATTTTGAATTCGTTTTTAATTATTTTTAAACTTCTTAATAATACATTATTACAAATATTCTTCGGATACAAAGCAAGCTATAGATAAGATCTAATTCACAAATCTGTGTTCTGGTGTGTTTTTATTCAAAAATATAAAATGTTTAAGAACCAAGCAACAACATGTTATTATCTACTTTATAGTCTTTAAATGCTTCAACTGTTTATGAAGTCTATTCGAGATATTCAGCCGGGTTATAATTAATTCAGTAAATGCATTTCATTGCCCACATTCAATATCAAACATAACCAAGTATCAATAATTCTATTTTTACAAAGAAATACATACATTTTGTGGTTGGTAATTGTCATCGATTGTCAAGGGTTTATTCATACGTCAATACATTTCAAATCTATCACATTTATATGTCTATATGCAAATTAAATTCATTTAAAAAAGTATATAACAAATGATGAAAATTACGTACTATTTGGCGATCTAATAGGGAGAAAAAAACACTAGGCTTTCCCTAGCTGAATTTTCGCTAATGCAATCTTGACACAATATTTGACCATATTATTGAGGTCCCTGGTAAAAAAATGAAACAATAAGTATTTAATATCATAAATGAGATATTCACAAGGATTTTTGGAGCTCATGATATCTTTTTTTACTACAATAAACGATTGCTGCGTAAAGAGGCCATGGTTATTTTATCGAATCCATCTTAATCCTACCAAGAAGTTTTGGGTTTTTGATACTTAACATACTAAAACTGCATAATAATCTAATCTCTATATATATATAGGTGGCGGACGTAATATATAGAAGTTTTGGGTTCAGTTGGAGTAAGAAAATTCAAGATCAATATGTTATGACTTGTTTACGTTATTTATTATTATTCACACTCAATGACTAAGGCCATTCGTTTTTCAGTCTGTGTCTATAGTTTTGATAAGAAACACCGTCATTTGTATCGTTGCATAATCTTATAGACTTGTATTATTTTTTGTTTATGCTGTATCGTCATGTTTGTCGATCCGATACTAAATAAGTGTACTGGTTTGGTAGCTTTCTTTAGACCCTTTGATACATCAGCATCCGGTTATTGGTTATTGTATCAATAACCAATTATATATATATATATCCGCTGGATAGATATATTATATGGTTGTCACAATACTTAGACGTTTGTATATAATTTACTTACTGTGACTGTATGACAAGTAACTTTGTCATCCTATATAATATATACAAAAATGCTGAATTAGATTACTGTCAAATTAATATGTATTGGTTACGAAAATTCCATCGTCACACGCTAGTACACATGTACTATGTCTATGTCTACGATTCACCCCGGTTAATGAAGCTATATTTTTATATAGCGGATTTGGCCGAGGGGTCTAGACCGCTGGACATAGTGCAGGCGATTTGGTGCCACAGTGTCACAACGGTGTGAGTTCGAATCCCGCTGAGGGTAAACAAAAATTTGACAGTGTTAAAAATCTAATTCAAACAGTGTTGGGCTTAATTTGTAGAATTATATATAAAAATTTGATATTAACCCTGTATTTCTGATGTTTCAGAAATCCGCTAGATAGATATATTATATGGTTGTCACAATACTTAGACGTTTGTATATAATTTACTTACTGTGACTGTATGACAAGTAACTTTGTCATCCTATATAATATATACAAAAATGCTGAATTAGATTACTGTCAAATTAATATGTATTGGTTACGAAAATTCCATCGTCACACGCTAGTACACATGTACTATGTCTATGTCTACGATTCACCCCGGTTAATGAAGCTATATTTTTATATAGCGGATTTGGCCGAGGGGTCTAGACCGCTGGACATAGTGCAGGCGAATTGGTGCCACAGTGTCACAACGGTGTGAGTTCGAATCCCGCTGAGGGTAAACTAAAAATTTGACAGTGTTAATAATCTAATTCAAACAGTGTTGGGCTTAATTTGTAGAAGTATATATAAAAATTTGATATTAACCCTGTATTTCTGATGTTTCAGAAATCCGCTGGATAGATATATTATATGGTTGTCACAATACTTAGACGTTTGTATATAATTTACTTACTGTGACTGTATGACAAGTAACTTTGTCATCCTATATAATATATACAAAAATGCTGAATTAGATTACTGTCAAATTAATATGTATTGGTTACGAAAATTCCATCGTCACACGCTAGTACACATGTACTATGTCTATGTCTACGATTCACCCCGGTTAATGAAGCTATATTTTTATATAGCGGATTTGGCCGAGGGGTCTAGACCGCTGGACATAGTGCAGGCGATTTGGTGCCACAGTGTCACAACGGTGTGAGTTCGAATCCCGCTGAGGGTAAACAAAAATTTGACAGTGTTAAAAATCTAATTCAAACAGTGTTGGGCTTAATTTGTAGAAGTATATATAAAAATTTGATATTAACTCTGTATTTCTGATGTTTCAGAAATCCGCTGGATAGATATATTATATGGTTGTCACAATACTTAGACGTTTGTATATAATTTACTTACTGTGACTGTATGACAAGTAACTTTGTCATCCTATATAATATATACAAAAATGCTGAATTAGATTACTGTCAAATTAATATGTATTGGTTACGAAAATTCCATCGTCACACGCTAGTACACATGTACTATGTCTATGTCTACGATTCACCCCGGTTAATGAAGCTATATTTTTATATAGCGGATTTGGCCGAGGGGTCTAGACCGCTGGACATAGTGCAGGCGATTTGGTGCCACAGTGTCACAACGGTGTGAGTTCGAATCCCGCTGAGGGTAAACAAAAATTTGACAGTGTTAAAAATCTAATTCAAACAGTGTTGGGCTTAATTTGTAGAATTATATATAAAAATTTGATATTAACCCTGTATTTCTGATGTTTCAGAAATCCGCTAGATAGATATATTATATGGTTGTCACAATACTTAGACGTTTGTATATAATTTACTTACTGTGACTGTATGACAAGTAACTTTGTCATCCTATATAATATATACAAAAATGCTGAATTAGATTACTGTCAAATTAATATGTATTGGTTACGAAAATTCCATCGTCACACGCTAGTACACATGTACTATGTCTATGTCTACGATTCACCCCGGTTAATGAAGCTATATTTTTATATAGCGGATTTGGCCGAGGGGTCTAGACCGCTGGACATAGTGCAGGCGAATTGGTGCCACAGTGTCACAACGGTGTGAGTTCGAATCCCGCTGAGGGTAAACTAAAAATTTGACAGTGTTAATAATCTAATTCAAACAGTGTTGGGCTTAATTTGTAGAAGTATATATAAAAATTTGATATTAACCCTGTATTTCTGATGTTTCAGAAATCCGCTGGATAGATATATTATATGGTTGTCACAATACTTAGACGTTTGTATATAATTTACTTACTGTGACTGTATGACAAGTAACTTTGTCATCCTATATAATATATACAAAAATGCTGAATTAGATTACTGTCAAATTAATATGTATTGGTTACGAAAATTCCATCGTCACACGCTAGTACACATGTACTATGTCTATGTCTACGATTCACCCCGGTTAATGAAGCTATATTTTTATATAGCGGATTTGGCCGAGGGGTCTAGACCGCTGGACATAGTGCAGGCGATTTGGTGCCACAGTGTCACAACGGTGTGAGTTCGAATCCCGCTGAGGGTAAACAAAAATTTGACAGTGTTAAAAATCTAATTCAAACAGTGTTGGGCTTAATTTGTAGAAGTATATATAAAAATTTGATATTAACTCTGTATTTCTGATGTTTCAGAAATCCGCTGGATAGATATATTATATGGTTGTCACAATACTTAGACGTTTGTATATAATTTACTTACTGTGACTGTATGACAAGTAACTTTGTCATCCTATATAATATATACAAAAATGCTGAATTAGATTACTGTCAAATTAATATGTATTGGTTACGAAAATTCCATCGTCACACGCTAGTACACATGTACTATGTCTATGTCTACGATTCACCCCGGTTAATGAAGCTATATTTTTATATAGCGGATTTGGCCGAGGGGTCTAGACCGCTGGACATAGTGCAGGCGATTTGGTGCCACAGTGTCACAACGGTGTGAGTTCGAATCCCGCTGAGGGTAAACAAAAATTTGACAGTGTTAAAAATCTAATTCAAACAGTGTTGGGCTTAATTTGTAGAATTATATATAAAAATTTGATATTAACCCTGTATTTCTGATGTTTCAGAAATCCGCTGGATAGATATATTATATGGTTGTCACAATACTTAGACGTTTGTATATAATTTACTTACTGTGACTGTATGACAAGTAACTTTGTCATCCTATATAATATATACAAAAATGCTGAATTAGATTACTGTCAAATTAATATGTATTGGTTACGAAAATTCCATCGTCACACGCTAGTACACATGTACTATGTCTATGTCTACGATTCACCCCGGTTAATGAAGCTATATTTTTATATAGCGGATTTGGCCGAGGGGTCTAGACCGCTGGACATAGTGCAGGCGATTTGGTGCCACAGTGTCACAACGGTGTGAGTTCGAATCCCGCTGAGGGTAAACAAAAATTTGTCAGTGTTAAAAATCTAATTCAAACAGTGTTGGGCTTAATTTGTAGAATTATATATAAAAATTTGATATTAACCCTGTATTTCTGATGTTTCAGAAATCCGCTGGATAGATATATTATATGGTTGTCACAATACTTAGACGTTTGTATATAATTTACTTACTGTGACTGTATGACAAGTAACTTTGTCATCCTATATAATATATACAAAAATGCTGAATTAGATTACTGTCAAATTAATATGTATTGGTTACGAAAATTCCATCGTCACACGCTAGTACACATGTACTATGTCTATGTCTACGATTCACCCCGGTTAATGAAGCTATATTTTTATATAGCGGATTTGGCCGAGGGGTCTAGACCGCTGGACATAGTGCAGGCGATTTGGTGCCACAGTGTCACAACGGTGTGAGTTCGAATCCCGCTGAGGGTAAACAAAAATTTGACAGTGTTAAAAATCTAATTCAAACAGTGTTGGGCTTAATTTGTAGAAGTATATATAAAAATTTGATATTAACCCTGTATTTCTGATGTTTCAGAAATCCGCTGGATAGATCTATTATATGGTTGTCACAATACTTAGACGTTTGTATATAATTTACTTACTGTGACTGTATGACAAGTAACTTGTCATCCTATATAATATATACAAAAATGCTGAATTAGATTACTGTCAAATTAATATGTATTGGTTACGAAAATTCCATCGTCACACGCTAGTACACATGTACTATGTCTATGTCTACGATTCACCCCGGTTAATGAAGCTATAATTTTATATAGCGGATTTGGCCGAGGGGTCTAGACCGCTGGACATAGTGCAGGCGATTTGGTGCCACAGTGTCACAACGGTGTGAGTTCGAATCCCGCTGAGGGTAAACAAAAATTTGACAGTGTAAAAAATCTAATTCAAACAGTGTTGGGCTTAATTTGTAGAAGTATATATAAAAATTTGATATTAACCCTGTATTTCTGATGTTTCAGAAATCCGCTGGATAGATATATTATATGGTTGTCACAATACTTAGACGTTTGTATATAATTTACTTACTGTGACTGTATGACAAGTAACTTTGTCATCCTATATAATATATACAAAAATGCTGAATTAGATTACTGTCAAATTAATATGTATTGGTTACGAAAATTCCATCGTCACACGCTAGTACACATGTACTATGTCTATGTCTACGATTCACCCCGGTTAATGAAGCTATATTTTTATATAACGGATTTGGCCGAGGGGTCTAGACCGCTGGACATAGTGCAGGCGATTTGGTGCCACAGTGTCACAACGGTGTGAGTTCGAATCCCGCTGAGGGTAAACAAAAATTTGACAGTGTTAAAAATCTAATTCAAACAGTGTTGGGCTTAATTTGTAGAAGTATATATAAAAATTTGATATTAACCCTTTATTTCTGATGTTTCAGAAATCCGCTGGATAGATATATTATATGGTTGTCACAATACTTAGACGTTTGTATATATATATATATATATATATATATGTGTGTGTGTGTGTGTGTGTGTATAAGTCTAGAAGATTATGCAACGATACAAATGACGGTGTTTCTGTCAAAAATTTAGACAAAGACTGACCAACGAATAGCCTTAGTCATTGAATGTCAATATAAATAAATGACGTAAACAAGTCATAACATATTGATCTTAAATTTTCTCATTTCCAACTTAACCCAAAATAGTTGCTTCCCAGTCCGCCAGCCGCGGACGTGCCGTGCTGTTACTTGGCTTTGCTCAAATATTCCAATAAGATGTAATCAAAATTACCAAGGTGACAAATTCATTACGCCAGACGCGCGTTTCGTCTACTTAAGACTCATCAGTGGCGTTTAACTCTAAATGCTTAAAGTATTTTTTCATTTGGTGATGGAATAATATAAGTCCACTGGGATCGTGTAAAAACACAATACAGGTAGTTCAAAATATTATATAAAAGTCTAAAGAGTCTACCAACCAGTAAGCTTATTAAGTATCGAATCGACAAACATGACGATACAGCATAAACAAAAAATAATATACAAGTCTAGAAGATTATGCAACGATACAAATGACGGTGTTTCTTGTCAAAAATTTAGACAAAGACTGACCAACGAATGGCCTTAGTCATTGAATTTCAATATAAATAAATGACGTAAACAAGTCATAACATATTGATCTTAAACTTTCTCATTTCCAACTTAACCCAAAATAGTTGCTTCCAAGTCCGCCAGCCGCGGACGTACCGTGCTGTTACTTGGCTTTGCTCAAATATTCCAACAAGATGTAATCAAAATTACCAAGGTGACAAATTCATTACGCCAGACGCGCGTTTCGTCTACTTAAGACTCATCAGTGGCGTTTAACTCTAAATGCTTAAAGTATTTTTTCATTTGGTGATGGAATAATATAAGTCCACTGGGATCGTGTAAAAACACAATACAGGTAGTTCAAAATATTATATAACAGTCTAAACAGTCTACCAACCAGTAAGCTTATTAAGTATCGGATCGACAAACATGACGATACAGCATAAACAAAAAATAATATACAAGTCTAGAAGATTATGCAACGATACAAATGACGGTGTTTCTTGTCAAAAATTTAGACAAAGACTGACCAACGAATGGCCTTAGTCATTGAATGTCAATATAAATAAATGACGTAAACAAGTCATAACATATTGATCTTAAACTTTCTCATTTCCAACTTAACCCAAAATAGTTGCTTCCCAGTCCGCCAGCCGCGGACGTGCCGTGCTGTTACTTGGCTTTGCTCAAATATTCCAACAAGATGTAATCAAAATTACCAAGGTGACAAATTCATTACGCCAGACGCGCGTTTCGTCTACTTAAGACTCATCAGTGGCGTTTAACTCTAAATGCTTAAAGTATTTTTTCATTTGGTGATGGAATAATATAAGTCCACTGGGATCGTGTAAAAACACAATACAGGTAGTTCAAAATATTATATAAAAGTCTAAACAGTCTACCAACCAGTAAGCTTATTAAGTATCGGATCGACAAACATGACGATACAGCATAAACAAAAAATAATATACAAGTCTAGAAGATTATGCAACGATACAAATGACGGTGTTTCTTGTCAAAAATTTAGACAAAGACTGACCAGTCCGCCAGCCGCGGAAAAAATACTTTAAGCATTTAGAGTTAAACGCCAGTTTATCGTTGCATAATCTTCTAGACTTGTATATTATTTTTTGTTGATGCTGTATCGTCATGTTTGTTTTGGGTTTTTGATACTTAACATACTAAAACTGCATAATAATCTAATCTATATATATATAGGTGGCGGACGGGGAAGTAATATATAGAAGTTTTGGGTTCAGTTGGAGTGAGAAAATTCAAGATCAATATGTTATGACTTGTTTACGTTATTTATTATTATTCACACTCAATGACTAAGGCCATTCGTTTTTCAGTCTGTGTCTATAGTTTTGATAAGAAACACCGTCATTTGTATCGTTGCATAATCTTCTAGACTTGTATTATTTTTTGTTTATGCTGAATCGTCATGTTTGTCGATCCGATACTAAATAAGTGTACTGGTTTGGTAGCTTTCTTTAGACCCTTTGATACATCAGCATCCGGTTATTGGTTATTGTATCAATAACCAATTATATATATTGGGCGGACTTGGGAAGCAACTATTTTGGGTTAAGTTGGAAAGGAGAAAGTTTAAGATCAATATGTTATGACTTGTTTACGTCATTTATTTATATTGACATTCAATGACTAAGGCCATTCGTTGGTCAGTCTTTGTCTAAATTTTTGACAAGAAACACCGTCATTTCTATCGTTGCATAATCTTCTAGACTTGTATATTATTTTTTGTTTGTGCTGTATCGTCATGTTTGTCGATCCGATACTTAATAAGCTTGCTGGTTGGTAGACTCTTTAGACTTTTATATAATATTTTGAACTACCTGTATTGTGTTTTTACACGATCCCAGTGGACTTATATTATTCCATCACCGAATGAAAAAATACTTTAAGCATTTAGAGTTAAACGCCACTGATGAGTCTTAAGTAGACGAAACGCGCGTCTGGCGTAATGAATTTGTCACCTTGGTAATTTTGATTACATCTTGTTGGAATATTTGAGCAAAGCCAAGTAACAGCACGGCACGTCCCCGGCTGGCGGACTTGGGAAGCAACTATTTTGGGTTAAGTTGGAAAGGAGAAAGTTTAAGATCAATATGTTATGACTTGTTTACGTCATTTATTTATATTGACATTCAATGACTAAGGCCATTCGTTGGTCAGTCTTTGTCTAAATTTTTGACAAGAAACACCGTCATTTGTATCGTTGCATAATCTTCTAGACTTGTATATTATTTTTTGTTTGTGCTGTATCGTCATGTTTGTCGATCCGATACTTAATAAGCTTGCTGGTTGGTAGACTCTTTAGACTTTTATATAATATTTTGAACTACCTGTATTGTGTTTTTACACGATCCCAGTGGACTTATATTATTCCATCACCGAATGAAAAAATACTTTAAGCATTTAGAGTTAAACGCCACTGATGAGTCTTAGGTAGACGAAACGCGCGTCTGGCGTAATGAATTTGTCACCTTGGTAATTTTGATTACATCTTGTTGGAATATTTGAGCAAAGCCAAGTAACAGCACGGCACGTCCGCGGCTGGCGGACTTGGGAAGCAACTATTTTGGGTTAAGTTGGAAAGGAGAAAGTTTAAGATCAATATGTTATGACTTGTTTACGTCATTTATTTATATTGACATTCAATGACTAAGGCCATTCGTTGGTCAGTCTTTGTCTAAATTTTTGACAAGAAACACCGTCATTTGTATCGTTGCATAATCTTCTAGACTTGTATATTATTTTTTGTTTGTGATGTATCGTCATGTTTGTCGATCCGATACTTAATAAGCTTGCTGGTTGGTAGACTCTTTAGACTTTTATATAATATTTTGAACTACCTGTATTGTGTTTTTACACGATCCCAGTGGACTTATATTATTCCATCACCGAATGAAAAAATACTTTAAGCATTTAGAGTTAAACGCCACTGATGAGTCTTAAGTAGACGAAACGCGCGTCTGGCGTAATGAATTTGTCACCTTGGTAATTTTGATTACATCTTGTTGGAATATTTGAGCAAAGCCAAGTAACAGCACGGCACGTCCCCGGCTGGCGGACTTGGGAAGCAACTATTTTGGGTTAAGTTGGAAAGGAGAAAGTTTAAGATCAATATGTTATGACTTGTTTACGTCATTTATTTATATTGACATTCAATGACTAAGGCCATTCGTTGGTCAGTCTTTGTCTAAATTTTTGACAAGAAACACCGTCATTTGTATCGTTGCATAATCTTCTAGACTTGTATATATATATATATATATATATGAAACAAATTGAAATAGCACTGTTGAATATATATCTATATCTAATATATAATATAATATATTAATAATAATAATAATAATAATATTTATTGGTTCAAACACAATAACAATAATTAGTTAAGACCTTTAGTACAATAATTATAGTACATATGAATTATGTAAGAAATGTATAGAGTAAAATAGTAATTATACTAGAATAATTTGTATTTTGGAAACTACATGGTAGAACTATTGTGTTTATACATATATTTAGATAGAAATTGTATAACACAATGCACAAAGTATTTTTACAAAATTGTTAACAACATAAACTTTCACAGAATTTCTGGTTACATATTTTCTATATACAACAATGCTATATATATTGTTATACAATTTCTATCTACAATACATAATCAAAAGGCAAATAGTTTGTACACAGAAAACATTCTTTGTTAAATAAGTGTATAATAACTCATAACCCAGATACACTTGAGTTTCTTATTTCAAATAGTTTTTGAAGAAATGAAGACAGTAAATTTAACACATTTTCGTTTTTTGTGTTCATTATTGATTTAAAGAAATTCTCTTCACGAAGGTTATCACAATTTATATTCCAGAAATAGGACAATTTGTTGAGAAATACTTTTCTTTCATTTGAGTATTTTGAACATTGCCAAAATAAATGTTTTTCGTCTTCAATTGTGGCATCATTGCACATTTTACAAAGTCTGTCTTCTCTGGTAATATTGCAATGCCTGCCTCTTTCTATATCAAGGTTATGCGCACTTAGCCTAAATTTACTAAAAACAGATATGTTTATGAAATTTTCTAAATGATCAACATAATATGCACGTTCTGGTGATAAGCAAAATGATTTGAAAAAGAGAAGTTTTTCAGAAGAATGAATTCTAGCATTTTGTTCCTGCAGAAAGATATCATTGATGCGTAGCTTCAATTGGGGAAATAAAGGTTTGAAATCAGTATTGAAGGACATTTAATATAAAAATCCTAACTTTTGAAAACATTTCTTCATGTTTTTAGTCCAAGAATTGGACTCTAGCGTATTGAACAATAATTCATTCACCAATGAATTTCTATAGATGAGATAATGTGGTTAAGAAATTTGATTGAATACATAATTATTTTTGAGCCAATAGGTAGCCTATTAAGCTCAGAGAGGCAGGCACTGTTAGTAGTTTTACAGTTAACACCTAAAATTTCTTTTATAAACTTAATATGAAATTTTTCATACATAAATGAGCTTGCCTTAGGGAAATTGGTAGCAGATTCAATGCCCCAAAGTTCACTTCCGTATAATAAAATCGGCAAGACCAATAAGTCAAACACTTTTTCCAAGGTTTTGCAGGAATTATTCAATCCTAAAGTTTTTTAATCTTAAATAGAGCTTTTTTTGCTTTATCCTGTAGTACATTGGAAGCTAAATTGAAATTACCATTATACTTTAGGACTATCCCAAGGTAAAAATATTTATCAATAGTTTCGATATATGAGCCATTTATCTTGAAAAAGTCCCAAAAAGTCTTTCCATTTGAATTAAAGATCATGGCTTTTAATTAAGTTAAGTTTATTTCTAACTTCCAGTCTGAACAGAACTTTGCAAGCAGGTCAAGACTATTTTGTAACCTGGGGCTACTGGATAGAAGCACCAAATCATCAGCATATAATAAACAATGCAACTTAGAATTATCAATAGAAATAGGATCTGTGCTATGGTTGTCAAGTATGTCTATTATTTGATTTATAAAAATGTTAAACAATAGGGGACTTAATACATCTCCCTGCTTTACTCCTCTCTCAGATATAAACGGGTCACTTAGACCTTCAGTGAATTTAATTATGTTAGAGGTTCTGCAGTACATAGAATAGATAATGTAAATTTTCATAGGAATATCAATCCTTGCTTAGAAGGGTGTAGAACAACCCAGTTCGCCACACTGTATCAAAAGCCTTTTTCAGGTCAATAAAAGTTGCGTACACTTTTTTCTTTTTTAGTTTATAGTGGTCAACTATAGATTTCAGGGAGAAAATATGATCAGTAGTTCTGCTGTTTTCTAGAAATCCAATTTGATTTTTTTTTAATCATGTTATTATCCAATGAAAATTCCATAAGTCTAGAGTGAATAATTTTGTTGAAAAGCTTTCCAAGGTTTGAGGTAATAGATAGACCCCTGTAATTGTTAGGATCATATTTGTTACCTTTCTTATGTAAAGGTACAAGGAGGTTTTCATTCCAAATGTCTGGAAATATTCCTTTGCAAATCCTTTTCTTATACTCTCTCTCTCTCTTCAAGTTTACACCTGCGTTTATAACGAGATCGAAAGGAATAGAATTTCTTCATGTATTCCGAATTAAAGGGATTTTTGTTTACCAATTTTTCGTACATTTTGACCATAGTTTTTAATTCGAAGCATGAATCAGAAAACCAAGGCTTCTTAGTGTTCTTTTTTAACGTTTTACCCAGTAGGAGAGGAGTCTTTTTTGTAACTGTTCTGGATTTCAGAAATGAAACGATTACAGCAGTTTAACCATTTATTTTACGAAAGCATACACGCGTATGTGTAATTATTTGAAATGATGATGAATATGATGATTACAATTATGGTTAGATCTGAAAATTATATATATATATATATATATATATATAAACGTCTAAGTATTGTGACAACCATATAATATATCTATCCAGCGGATTTCTGAAACATCAGAAATACAGGGTTAATATCAAATATTTATATATACGTCTACAAATTAAGCCCAACACTGTTTGAATTAGATTTTTAACACTGTCAAATTTTTGCTTTCCCTCAGCGGCATTCGAACTCACACCGTTGTGACACTGTGGCACCAATTCGCCTGCACTATGTCCAGCGGTCTAGACCCCTCGGCCAAATCCGCTATATAAAAATATAGCTTCATTAACCGGGGTGAATCGTAGACATAGACATAGTACATGTGTACTAGCGTGTGACGATGGAATTTTCGTAACCAATACATATTAATTTGACAGTAATCTAATTCAGCATTTTTGTATATATTATATAGGATGACAAAGTTACTCGTCATACAGTCACAGTAAGTAAATTATATACAAACGTCTAAGTATTGTGACAACCATATAATATATCTATCCAGCGGATTTCTGAAACATCAGAAATACAGGGTTAATTCAGAAATCCGCTGGATAGATATATTATATGGTTGTCACAATACTTAGACGTTTGCATATAATTTACTTACTGTGACTGTATGACAAGTAACTTTGTCATCCTATATAATATATACAAAAATGCTGAATTAGATTACTGTCAGATTAATACGTATTGGTTACGAAAATTCCATCGTCACACGCTAGTACACATGTACTATGTCTATGTCTACGATTCACCCCGGTTAATGAAGCTATATTCTTATATAGCGGATTTGGCCGAGGGGTCTAGACCGCTGGACATAGTGCAGGCGAATTGGTGCCACAGTGTCACAACGGTGTGAGTTCGAATCCCGCTGAGGGAAAGCAAAAATTTGACAGTGTTAAAAATCTAATTCAAACAGTGTTGGGCTTAATTTGTAGACGTATATATAAATATTTGATATTAACCCTGTATTTCTGATGTTTCAGAAATCCGCTGGATAGATATATTATATGGTTGTCACAATACTTAGACGTTTGTATGTAATTTACTTACTGTGACTGTATGACGAGTAACTTTGTCATCCTATATAATATATACAAAAATGCTGAATTAGATTACTGTCAGATTAATACGTATTGGTTACGAAAATTCCATCGTCACACGCTAGTACACATGTACTATGTCTACGATTCACCCCGGTTAATGAAGCTATATTTTTATATAGCGGATTTGGCCGAGGGGTCTAGACCGCTGGACATAGTGCAGGCGAATTGGTGCCACAGTGTCACAACGGTGTGAGTTCGAATCCCGCTGAGGGAAAGTAAAAATTTGACAGTGTTAAAAATCTAATTCAAACAGTGTTGGGCTTAATTTGTAGACGTATATATAAATATTTGATATTAACCCTGTATTTCTGATGTTTCAGAAATCCGCTGGATAGATATATTATATGGTTGTCACAATACTTAGACGTTTGTATATAATTTACTTACTGTGACTGTATGACGAGTAACTTTGTCATCCTATATAATATATACAAAAATGCTGAATTAGATTACTGTCAGATTAATACGTATTGGTTACGAAAATTCCATCGTCACACGCTAGTACACATGTACTATGTCTACGATTCAGCCCGGTTAATGAAGCTATATTTTTATGTAGCGGATTTGGCCGAGGGGTCTAGACCGCTGGACATAGTGCAGGCGAATTGGTGCCACAGTGTCACAACGGTGTGAGTTCGAATCCCGCTGAGGGAAAGCAAAAATTTGACAGTGTTAAAAATCTAATTCAAACAGTGTTGGGCTTAATTTGTAGACGTATATATATATATATATATATATCTAAATAATGATCGTTGTAACACTGACGAAGCCTGTTGGTCAGGCGAAATATTTGTGCAATTTTTAAAGTGTAAAACTTTGTTTTCGCTTTAATTATGTATCTAGATGTTTTTGTACAACTTTTTAAACGAATATATTATTATTTTAGACTGTACAGTATCGTTATCTACCGTAACGATCCAACATCCCGTACGAACAATTGTTGACTATTTCTTTAGACGAATTTTATATATATATATATATATATATATATATATATTAATACTAATCAGATAGCCAACGTCCCTCACCTTAAATTTTGCCATCAATACAACTCACTTGATGTGTGGCATTTAATGCAACCCATTATTTAAGTGATGAAAAAATGTAATACTGTTTGTTTCCTTGTAAGGACTCTTCGTTTTTTATTACATAATAATAGGTGTTCAATATTGGCCTTATTGATAGGTAATCTGAACTGTATTGTAGTGAATTATTGTTTGTTTTTTCTCCTGCAATGCAAGAAAAAAACGGCAATACCATATTGTAACTGTAAACCTAAAGCCTTACTGAGCAGACACAATGTTTTACTTCAAGGTGAAGAAGTCTGCTTTAAGTTGATCACGTAAACTTGCTTACTTTTTTAACATTAATAAAAATTGTTACAAACAAACGCAGGAAAACCATTTTATCTTTTTAAACAACTGACGTTTACATTTATAAATTTCATTTCTATTCATTTTGTAAATACATTCAAAAGCAAATTGCGGAAGTTTTTCACATCAATCATTTTACTGATTTAAATTTATTTGTAACCTTACCAGCTTATCAAGATTTTTTTATTTCGTAACACGAAGCATGCATTTATTCAATTCTAAAAATATTAAACATTTTGTTCAAATTGAAAGCCAGAAAATAAAAAAGCAGCAATCATTGTATTGAACTAAAAAGATGTGAGTTGGGGGAATCTTTTATTATTGTTTCAAAACCTCAACTATACTAAATGCCAAACCCCCTTGAAAAAATTTTTACTTGCACTTTTTTATTATTCCATATTTTACCTTTTTATTACGAAAATCCAGTAGACAAAATTTAGATACGATAACTTGTCCATGTTTTATACTATGCCTCTGTTGTTTAGTTGTTACAAATCGTCCTTGACTTTTGCTACGGGAATTTTACATAATAAGTCAGCCATTTTTGTTTCTAAAGGGACCTTGCGTTGTTTACAAATATTTGTCTGCTTTCGTGACGTTCAATGGTATTCGGACAAACCGCGAGACTTTTCCCGCCTTAATTGCAGACGACATCGCCCGAAGGATTTCGAATAGACAATAATTGATTGTTCCTAAAGTACACTTCCATTCTAATTAAGGTCAAATTTTAGTATGGAAAATCGCCCTATCAAAATTTAAAAACCGCCTTATTTCAAAACGCTTAATATATTGAGAGAATAATTGTTGATTTCAAAAAAGTACCCTTCTTGATCTACAAAAAGAGCAAAAGCTGAACCATGCGCGGTAAGCAGTTTTCATTTGTTACGCCAAAAACCCTCTCCAAATTAATGTCACTTGTAGTATAGTAATATTCTCATTTGATGTAAATGTTTCACTTTATTCTTATCTAAAAGATCATTTTGACATGAATATAATTTTACGTGTGTACTCTAATTTACTATTAACAATGTCGAAAGGCTTTTAATTTTACAAATAAACATAACTTATTTATTGAATTTACGCAAATTTACGTATAGATTTTTCGTTTTAGTAGCATTTATTTCAAGAAACCGAACTGTACAGTTAAAATACTGCTAGTAAATCTACCCAAATTTACTAAAATTATAGTGGTCTCTACATATACCAAATAAACTTAATGTAAATCGAATAATATTCGGGAACTATGCCATCAATTTTTCTTCAGTTGCAACAACAACAAAAAAAAAACACTTAAACTTATCTATTCATTAGGTTTTATATACAACTGACAGAGGGTGGGATGACGATATGTTCAGGATACATACACTAAAAATAACTTTCGTCTATCTTGCCTTATAATCATAAATTAAATAACAAAAACGTGGTCTAAGAGCTTATTACCGTACAGTTTATCACGAAATTTTATTGTTTTAATAGACTGTAAAGAGAAGAGACTAAAACAGACATTATATGTCATGTACAAATTTCTAATTTTTTTTAACTGAATTGTTGTTATAATATCAAGCAAATGTTTATAAAATTAAAATATATTTTAGTGATGTAAAGAAAACTAGAGGTCTATTATTTAAATTTGTGTCTGTTGCATTATAACTAGTGGAAAAAGTACAAACAATGGGGATTTTATGTCCAGAATTACTTAGTTAGTTTAAAAAATGTATGGGTCGGCCATGAATATGTTTGATTTCATGGCATTTAAGAGTAAATAATGAAAAAATATAATAATTTCACCATAAGCGTTATATTTATGTTAAGATTTTCAGGAGAAAATAGAGGATGAAGTCCTGAATACAATTAAAACAAATGCACCAATGTTTTGTGCTAGTCAATTTTTTTTCAGAATTCGGCACCTAACAAATCAAAATCTTGGTTAAGGATCTAAAAAAATGTCCATATGTAAGATCAGAAATGATAATAAATTGATAATATTAATAAAAATAATTGTATTTTAATGTTAAAAAAAGAATTTAAGAATGTTATTTTTGAAAAAAAATCTTGTCTATTTTATTACATAACATCAAATTAATTTGGTAAATTTATCATGCAATTACAATTAATTATAAAACGTTTACCAACATCAAATATAAAAAGTGTTTTACTCTACAGTGTTAATATGGCGCAAGATACAGAGAAAAAGCATCCAACTAGTTCGCCGAGCAGCGGTTGTCCCGCATGTTCTACACGCATCAGTATGGTTTCACACATTGGAATAACTCGAAACCTGCGACACCACGACAGGCAAACACAACAATACTAACTGACTACGTTACACCTTATTGAGTCGAGGCAGATGGAATTATTGATTAATTGTATTTTAGACGCTTTACGTCCAGCTATCAATACGTCAGCTATATGCAGGACGAGAACAAGTTAATAAACAATAAATCAAGGGAATAAAGGTGGGTTGTGACATGAGAACACAATTTTAACTGCCACTTGAGAAGTATGGAGTTTTTCGTAAGAGCGGAGAATTTTTGCCTTTTGTAGCGGATTAAATTAGCTTGCTCGTTTTCGTAATCTACAAAAGGGTCTTTATTGTGCAAGGAGCGTGGCACTCTCCAAACGCGGTACCCACTACTGTCCGCGGCCAGGCTTTAAGTATTATTACCTGACAAACGCAATAAGAGGGTATCCCTATCCGCCACCCGGGGACGCGCTAGTTTGCTGTGTGGGTCGAGCACTGGAAACCCTCCCAGTATGGTCCCAGCCAAACAGATCACTTAGAAGGATAAAGCAGCACCATCAAAACATCTACATATCTCTTAAAGTAGTGCAATCACCCATTCTGTATGTGTTGAATTGACGTTGTATTACGAATAATAAAGAAATATATAGGTAGAAACCTTTTTGCTTTAGAAAACAAAAGGAAACATTAGTTCCAGGTCACAAAAAAGTCCTAAACACGTGAAACCCACAAACAACACTGGTTTATTACTATACATTTATATAATATTTATTGTTTACACACTAGACTTTCTGTAAAAACAGTTCTCTGTGGTCCAGAATTTAAAATTCCACATTGTCCTACAAACGTATTCCTCATTGTCTTACACATTTTGTTACCTCTTTACCTGTTATTACTTAATGTTGGACAAGTGGAAAGAGACCGTGTCTTTTATTTGATACTCTGGCTTTTTTTTTCGCAAAGTGTCATAAACAAACATATAACCGACTACAACATGCAAGGGACCTCGGTGGCCTAGTGGTAAAGGTAGTCCGTCTACTATTGATCACGTGGTCTGTCAATACTGAGATTGCGGGTTCGATTCTCACTGCAGGCAGGGTGTACTCGACTCCAATCTTAATTGACAAGGATTCCCAGTTTTCCAACCGCAGTTCGGGGTTTTCTACGGGTACCCCGGCTTCCTCCCCCAATAAAAACTGGTCGCCATGATATAGCTGAAAAATTGCTGAAAGTGGCGCTTTAACACCATCAAACAAACAAAAAGAAACTAGAACATGCAAACTTGTCGGCATAGCTATTTTACAGACGATTAAGCCATAGCCGAAATACTCTGTACTCCTCACCGTTTTTTGTGCTGGTACTACTGATGCAAAAGAATGTTGAATCCTTGGGTGATTGCTAAGCCTGCCTCCAGCGTACAATATTTTAGCTATTCCGGACGAGAACAAGTTTACAAACAATAAATTAACATGAAAATAGATATACAAATAAACAGAATTTTGACTGTAATAGGAGAAGGATTGAAGTGTTATGTACAGACAGAGAATTAAGCTGGAGAGGCTAAATTGAGCCTACTTTTACAGCGTAGATAAAACAAATCATCCACCAAATAAAGTTAAGCAAAAATCACCTATTTTGTGTTTTTATAATTAAACATGCAGTTCACATGAGTTATCTCCCATCCAACACATTTGTAAATATATGTACAACTTGGTTTTCTCATTTTTATTAATGGGCCGAATTTTCCTGCCGTACTACTCCGGTATTTGTTTTGTGATTTATGGAAATAACGGCAGAATTTAGTCCTATTACTCGTAATGTAGCAAATAAAAAAATTAAAGCTTTAGACATTGCGTAACTAATGTGAAATAATTTTATTGAAAACATTTCTTTGAAAAGGCTATGATACGACGAGTCGTTGATCAAGTTTCCTTGTATGGATAATAGTGACCTAATTTTAATAAATTCGTGCTAATTTGCATACTATAACAACCATTCTCTAGTAGGAATCCAGTAAATTACATAAAGAATATATTCCCAAGATGCAGCACACCATCCACTGATCATAGTTCTCAAAGTTTTTCATATAGTAAAGGCAATTAAACAGAATTAAAAGAAATGATGACAATGTCAAATGATATCAAGATTGTACACGGCTGATTATATATGCAGCTACTTTTTGACGTGCCTGGAGGGATTCATTACGAGTAATGGTATTAAATTTGTACCATCGCAGAAACGTGAGGGTACGATTATTCGTTCTTTTTGATTAATTATTTTTTCATAATAACTTGTGGAGTAGTAGAGTATAACCATAGGACAAGTCCAATGACCATAATTAGCTGGCAAACAAAATCATAAAATGTAATATGTTTTATGAATATTGTTAATTTTATATGATTTATAAGCTTGTATCTGAAGTTATACAAAATAACAAGCATTGATTCACATGACATATTCTTTCAAATAGTTCCATGACGTCGTCGCTGTTTTAAAGTTGAAATTCGTGAGTATTATCTTAAGGAATATTTTTTATTATCTGAACTGGTATTATATATATATATATATAACCTCTACAGAAATGTAAAATATTCCTTAAATATAGAAATCGAACACCCTTCATAATTTTATGTCGGTTACAAACACGACAAATTGAGAGAAAATCTCTAGGAGCTGTTTATATTCATGCATAATTTTATTTGGATTTGGATAGGCATTTTATGAAACCATTCAAAATGGATTTTATTGTAGGTTTTATATTGGCTTATATTTGCAAAAAAAGGAAACAAAATTCTAATTGCGACTTCAATGTGCCCATACCAGAAAATTTGTGTTGGTGTTCTCATTTCATTTACAACGTTTTTGCTGATTGAAAAGATCACGAATAACCTTCTTCCCATTGAAGATTAATGTCTGAGTAGAAACAATGAAGATTTAATATGGAATGATCAAAATAGAAGTTTGCTTGATTTTTGTACGTCTGGAAGGCTTCGGATATAGGCCCTATTTTGTTTAACTGTGTTATTAATGTTCTCAATGATGTTTTCCTATAGAATATTTGTGAACGGTTCAAATGTGTTGAGTCAAAGATTTGTAGTTTACTCTTTGCAGATGATCTTATTTTATCATCATAAGCTAATGATAGACTTTAAAAAATATTTTAATTTTACAAAAGTTTGTAATTGAAAAGTTGAAGTCATCCGGTTTGTCTTCAGAGTCTTTTTTGTAGTTTTCTAAATTCTATTTCGAGTAGAAAGGTCCCAGTAAGGGACTGGCCTAAGTATATGGGTGGTGCCTTTAGAAGATTGAATGCACAAAGTAACCGTGTTTAGCATTGTTAAGGCATAAAACATCATCATTTTAGCGGAATATGAATTTAAAGGTGTGAGCTAATGATTTTTCGTTCTTTTCTAGCAGACTCTCAGCATCATAAATTACACTTAAGGTGACCATACCTTTCAGTTTTGGGTTTCTACCAACAATCCAAAGATGAGAAACAATTATTTTTTTATTCATTTTTATTGTTGTTTATAAATCTGTTTAAGTGTTCTTAAAACTTTTATAAATATATTTCAAGAATTATTAAATGTACAAATATAGCTAAAAATTTAGTTAGGCAGTTGATTTGCATGCAGCAAATTATTTCAGTTATATTAACTTCAAGAAAATTAGATAGGTAAGGTAAATGTAATTGGATTTTTTGTTTTTTGGATATCTAGTTCTTCAAGACGCAATACCCGTGATACATCAAGATGATACCGTAACAACTGCGCATAATGGTTACAATTATCTTTTGGTACAAATAGATGTATCACGTTAAGACAGTTGTATACATTCGTATCACTACGAGACGCGCAGCGTCGAGTTGTGATGCGGAATTTATGTCGAGACGTGATACCTGTAGTTGTATCTACACTTAAATGTATGTAATAAGTTTATCTATAATTAAGAAGTATAAAAAGGGTAGAACAAAACTAAATGTTTATAATTTAACATTTAACGAAGCGCTTGTTTATAAAATATAGTCCCTAAGGTCACACGTATTATGACGTCATATTTCATTCTCACATATTTGATATTTTCTCTCCAAGGCAATTTACAGATGTATTTGTTTCCGGTGGTTTATTTTGAAGTTATATAAGAGATTTAGAAACCGTCCAAATCATACGAATTAACAATTCACAGAAACATAAGCATAAATGGTCTGCAAAAGACATAAATTTCATACTTTTATTAATTCCACGAAACATATTGTAAAGTATTTTTTGTTCTTTTGACCTTTGGATTAATATTTATTTTAACAAAATAAAGTTAAATATATAAATGTGGTTTTTATCCTATTTTGACAGGTGGTAAAACTGAAGTTCGGCGAGCGATATATATCGTACTAATTTATTGTTTTCAAACGCAACCTCATTTTCGTTGCAAAGTGGGGAATCCCGTCTGACAATACGTATCTGGGGAAAGGTATACATGGCCTGGATAGCTCTTTACTTGATCCAACAAAATTGTGTCTGTACTGGCAGTAGCAACCGATAAAGACAATTTAGATGGGTTGGCGGGCGAGATGGTCATATGTCATATGGGTGGATTAACCGCTTGTCCCATGTATCAGCTTTTTCTGCATCATTGCTTCATTGATTATCTCTGGGAACGATTTAGAGAACGACAAATTACTCTGGGAATAAATTCTGAAAAGGACTATCCTGCAACTACCGATCTAATCCTCAGCCTTTTAATATCATACCCAACCTCAGTCCCCCAAAAAGAATATTGATTAATATAGTAATCCATCACGAGAGACATTTATAAATATGCTGCTGCTCCAACATGTCAACATAACTATGCTGGTGCATTTACTGTGAGCACAACATAAATGTGTGTCGTACTAAAACAATTTGTGAATCACAACGACTTCAGAAGCATAACAATTATGTACCCTCAAAAGGTGAGATGGCTATTCTTACCTCTTCTGCTGCCTCCTGCTTTTGCTCTGTCCCCTGCTTCTGCCTCTAAGATGGATAACGAGTTAACTGCTGCTTAATCTGTTCCATTAATGACCCGACGATTTGACACAAACATTGTAGATCCAAGAACCCAGATCTCGAACATACAGATCCGTTGACATTGAAACAAAATAAAAAAACGATTTAAACCTACACCTAGAACACAAAACCCAAAACCTCAGCTCTTTTCGTTGTGATTTATCTAATGTTAACAATGCGGCAACAACACCAATACGGATTTTGGTCCACCAAAGAAACACATGTTCTACAATTGCAGAAGACCAACACATTCTATATCTCTTTTGACCGATGGATTCACAAATAACGATAGACACATTGGTAATGTTATTATTGACGAAAGATCGGTCTCCACTGTCACTAGGCGAATCATAGACTTGGGTAGCCGTTTATGATTCTTTTGGTGTTGTGTGCAGGCCAAACTGTCTAGTATCTAGGTCGAAATTACACATTTTTCAAGTGTTATCCAAATCACAGATGAGATCCCTAGCATGTACATGGATTTCACAATTGAGGATGCTGATGCTAAAATCAGGGGTTTTCTTGTGAAAACTAAAGAAGTATACTTGTAATTAAACGTTAAAATTTTTCATCTTATACGTTACATCAGTCAGTTATAGTATAAAATAAATATGCTCTGGATAATAGGGCATTTCAGACCGTTAGCGTTTCTCTTTCCTGGATGTGAATAATAGTGGGTGCCATGTTCGGAGAGAGCACAAATTTTTGTAGCCCCTTCAATAGTGTAAGTTCTCTGTACATATTCATACCTACAGGAATTTAAAGCGACAATCAAAATGTGTCCTTCTATTTCCCACATTTGATTGTTATAGTTGTTTTTCTCTCGTCCTGAATATAGCTTCAACCATGTTAACTGGATGTTAAGCAAATTAATTAATCAATTTAAAAAGTGCACCATGAAACGAAATCAATGGTATAGCTGAATTTACATTTAACCTAAGACGAATGACTATTGAAGGTACTCTTAGACCACAAACACAACACAGAACATGATGATCTCGTCTAGCTAAAATTTTCTCCTTCCGATAAGTGCACTTGTCATGTAGCTATTTATTCTGATTTATTAAGCAGAAGCTATTTCATCATTAAGAGTAATTATGTATATGCTACGCTATCGCTCGGGGTAAAATATTCACGAATATCATTTCCACCCATGTTAAAACGACAATAAAGTTGAACATAGATCCAGCAATTTGGAAATATTCTTAATTGATTGATTAAATGTTTAAATGTTGCTTTCCGTGCAGCCAGCGGTATTTTAGCTATATTCAGGACGAAAACAAGTTAAAAAATAATAAATAAACGGAGAAAAGAAAACCAGCGGGAATAAAGTTTTGGGGACGACCGGAAAAGTATGGAGTAATCGGTAAGCGAATAATTTTGCCTTATTAAAGCGTGTACAGTAAGCTACTCCTTTTTAGTGTCATTATTGAGCATCCGTCGTATATTGTGCGTCTGTCGTTAACATTTCAAATAAAAATCTCCTACCCTGAAACTACTACCAATTTGTGTTCAAACTTTGGCACATTCATCCTAAGGGTACATAGTTTCAAATGTTTATCTGTTGTGTTGATCTATGGACAAATGTGGCCGCTATTACTAAACAAACATAGTAGTCAAAACAAATGTTTAGTCAATATCTCAAAGTTTTTAATAGAAAAACCGTTACTTCCAATTGATCATCACATTAAGCACTACCAGTTTGTTACTTCGTCGAGAGTTGAGAAATGACTTCTTGTTAGATTTATTGACTTACCTTTTCAACAAAATCTTTAGATTGACGTAGTTATTTGCATGACAAAGTTTACAAATCACTTGGTTGGTCCAAAATTTTCTCATCACTCCTTTTACAGGAGTTATTGCCCTTTAATGACAGTTGTGTGTGTTCTCTAACTTAAAAGCTATAACATCTACAGGGAACCTGTTAATTGCAAAAATGATCAGCAATACAAGTTTGACAAATCTCTTTATTTGTCTGAAATGGTCATCTAACTCCTTATATGAGATATGCTTTAACAGAGTGAAACTGTATATTGCAAAAATGATCAGCAGAGAATAAGACCTACAACTAGCACATTTGTACAAAATTGTAAGATGACTATTTGTTAACCTTTAATGACGATTTCAGACAAACCTATCAGTTAAAATATGTAACCGCCATAGTTATAAGTTGTAAATTACTAAAATCATCAGAAGAACACGACGTACAAGTTGTTTTATTATTATTTTTGTTATTTTCTTACGACTACTTATAGGAGTTAATTGCCCTTTAATAACATTTTCAATCTTTTTTAGTTTTTGTTCGTTAATTTGAAAGTGTAATTTGCAAAAATGTGAAGAAAGCTCAAAGTCATTTGTCTTCAAAGTGAGCTATTACAGGCTCTTAAGAGACTCCAGTTTCGAAATCTAAAAATTACAAAAATGTGTGTTGATATTGTTGATTTTTACGAGACTCTTTCTTCTTGTAAAAGCATTAACGATTTGTAACCAATCATTCGCCGAATTCGGTTTTCCGTTGACAATATACAAAAAGTACAAAAATATGTACTTGAATACTGATGAATAAAATAACAGTATTAATTATTTTGTTCTGTGCCATAATTATACAATTATAGTCTTGTCCTGTCATTGCGAAAATATTTCCCAAGGTAAGAAGGCATAATGCACGATTCTAATCTGCAATATGTCCAAAGGTTAGAATACAAAATACAAACCGACCGAACGACCATAGCCGAAACTCAAGGGGCGATTACAAATCCGGATTCATACAAACACACAACACGAAACTAAAACAAAAAAAGGAGTAACCTGAAACCAATAAAACCTATGGGTGCACTCAGGTGCTCAGGAGTATTAAGTAGTACCTGGTTCTAATTAAACCGCACTCCGAGTTACTCATTATGATGTTTAGGAAAATGTCAAATGCAGGAAAGGACTACCAATGTCGCTGCAAAAATGTCTGATCGTATTTGAAAGATGAATTTTCTATAATGTATCAATTAAGTATTGGTGACGGCCATAGAACTTCTGAAGGGATAACATCAACCTATGTTCAAAAACAAATATTGGAGTACCGTAGTTGTCAACGGCAGAGACTGGTCTAGAAATTCGGAAACCCATCGCAAAAAAGTTGTGCAATGTATATTGTCTTTTAACTTGAATAGCATGCGAGTCAAATACCGAGCAGTATGCGCTAACTAAATTAGGATCGAGCAGAGGCAAGGTGTAAGCTATACTTGTTGGTACTTGTATAGTATTTTTAAGAACCTAAAGTCTAATTATATCAATGTCTTCACTCTATTGTAAGGTAACATTTAGGTCTCCAGTTATTATAATATTGTATTGTTTAACACTGCAATCAAGATGGGTCTGATATTAGTCATATATATCAGCCTCTCAATTGAAGCCATTTTAGCAGCACATTCTCTTTGAGTTGACATGTTAAACAGACAATTCACCTTGCTCATCCGGGATTTAGCTGAACATCGTTAGAAGGTAAAATGAGCATCAAGATAATAAATATCACATGTGGGTTACTCTTGAAAACATCAATGTATAATTTATAGCTACTAATAATGTTTTGTTTTAAAGCATGAATATTGAAATTAAAAAGAACAAAACTTATTGGAAAAATAACGAAAGGATATCAAGTAAACGTTACCTGCTGTTGCTGTATATGTGAATATATCACTACCTATTTTCAATCTGACATACCATGAAATCGATGTTCACAACAATAATTATATTGTCTATCTACGTCACTTGGCCAGTGCAATGCTTTATAAGATGTAAAACAAAAGTTAATTATATAAAATAGTAAAACAAAAATGTGCGGAACGTATAGAAATCATCCATGTATGTTATGAATGGTTGTATCCATGCAAGTAATTTACCAACCTTAATATGAATGATATATGATAAGAATTCTGCAATTTTGGAATTTTTTAAACAAGAACATAACACAATAAAATTATTAAGGAACACCAGTTATGTTTACTTTTTTAGTATTTCCTTTAAAGCTCTAAAAAACAGTTCGAGTAGACCTAATATAGTGTCACGTGGTAACGTTTATAATGGACAGTATACGAGCTTACGTTAACCACCTTCAGGTAAAGTTTATAGTGGACAGTATAAGACCGTACGTTAACCACCTTCAGGTAAAGTTTATATTGGACAGTATAAGACCGTACCTTAACCAACTTCAGGTAAAGTTTATAGTGGACAGAATAAGACCGTACGTTATCCACCTTCAGGTAAAGTTTATGTTGGGCAGTTATAAGACCGTACGTGAACCACCTTCATGTAACGTTTATATTGGACAGTAAAAGACAGTATGTTAATCACCTTCAGGTGTACATATATATACGTATACGTGAAATATATATATTATGATATCAATGGCATGATAAATGTTTTAGGCAAAAAAGCGTTTTAAAGTCGCGCTTGTTGCTAGTCAGAAACGTTCTTCAATTTCTACATAAATGCAGCTTACTAAAGTAACTTGTTTTGTAAATGAATAACAAGTAAACGACGTGGCATTTTGAACAGAGCTAGTAAATTATAGTAAAGTTTTCTTACGTTCAAATTTTCGGTAGGTTTAAAAAGTTAAACTTTAATATACATTCTACGATAATTAATTATAATGCTCTGCTTAAAAGGGTAAGCAGATGAAAGTTATACACAAAGTTGTTAATGAACTAGTAAGTTACAGTTAACTGAAATTTAAATTAGCATATTTTTCCATGAAATTATACTATGAAGGTTTGAACAATTAACACGAGAGCTTTTTTGGAGAATGCGGTGTATAAGATACCTTAATCATAACCTACTAAGTCGTAGAGTCTAGTTTAAAGTTTTCCTGAGTATTTCCAGAAGAAGATCCATGTAAGAGTCAGAACTACGTGTACTGGCGGAGCTTTTGATTTTGGAACCATCTCACTATGGTCAATATTAGAAATCGTTCTACTGATCATTTATGATCGAATTCGGAATAGGTTAAGACTTCACCCAAACCAGGTAATATCGAATAGCCTGTTCATTAACAATTATTTAATAATGCTTAAATAGACACATAACCAGGATTTTCCGTAAACTTTTATTCCTTTTTACATCTCGTTGTGGTACAATTTTTATGGTTTGGAAGAATTTATGAATTTATTAAATTGTGATCTGTCATGACATTTTATTGAATAGTATAAAAGAGCCGGATAGAAGATACTACGCGATTATAAAGGGTTATTAAAATTCTCAGACAAATTACAGCTCTACCAGGATTTTAACAACAATGAAAATAATTTAAAAGCAATAACAAAAACATATATCTTCCTTCAGATATAGTTCACATGGATCGATTGTCTGGGGTCATTGTAAATACTATATAAAGCTACATTTGATAACATAGGAAACCTTTGGGGACAACCTCAGGTAGGTATATACGAAATAAAATTGAAAGAAGTCTTAGTTAATACTTGTGTATTATAGTTGTTCTTGTATGAATTCAAAAAAGTATTTCCAGACTGACTAAACAATTTAATAAAAAATAATAAATAGCATATACTTTTTCTGCAGAGATGACGAATTTTGTATATCTGCTGTTCGCTCTTCCACTGTTAGTTCTCGCACGTATTGAAGAGGATGATATGCCAGAGGTTTTGCAAGATTGCTATTCCAAATATCCTATCACTGCTGCAAACAGACATCAAGTCCAGACCAGCTGCTTAAATAACTATCTGTTACACTTATTTGGAAATAATACCTACCACGGATTAGATGGAGATACTCTTCAGTGGCTGGATTCTCTTGGTAGGAAAATAAACATACGACTTAAAAGACAAACCAAGCTAAGAGTAAGAAAAGAAATAAGAGCACTAACTGAGACTGAACGAGTAGACTTCTTTGACGCCGTGAATGCTCTTAAAAAAGAAAAGGTAACTGAATGTACTTTATTATTTTGAGAATTTATGTTCAAGAAGAAATAATAAGAAAATAAAAGAAAATCATTGTGACGATTTATATCAAGTAATTCTTGCGGATATTTTAATGTTGCTATAATAATAAAATTATACTCAATTACTTGATTAATTACTTTAAATGAACATATATATTTACTTTCATTTCTTTTATAATTCCTTCAAAGCAAGTGTCCTTTAAATTTATATAAATACCACTTGAGAAAGATACCAACAGAATGGAACTGAATGGCTTCCGTTATTAAAACAAATAAGAATATGTAGTACAGTCAAACCTGTCTTAGCGACCCCCTCCATATAAAGACTTCCTGTGTTATGCGACCGTATTTATTCCTCCTGAGCATTTTCCCATTCATTTTACCTTTATATAACGACTCCCTGTCTTACGCGACAAACAACCGTGTTTTCCGTTCGTTTTGACCAAGAAAACCTGTCTAAAACGACTATGGGGACTGTTAATGTCATTAAACAATAAATAAACCCTGTCTGACGAAAAGAAGATTCGTAGACCATTGTTGTCAATTATCAAGCTTCTTCGAAACGGAAAACTTAAGTTTGAAGCGATCAAAAAATGTTTTATTATCTTAGAAGCGAAGTTCAGATTGCCCTGTAAAATTTGAATAGTCGTCAATGTCGTTATTCGATTTTGTTGCCATTCGGGTTGGAAATAGTGATGTTTCTCACAACGTCGTGTTTATTGTATATTCACGCCATTTTGTTTTACAAAGGGAAATAATCAATACGAAACCGGTGTACACTGGTTCTAAATCGACTTGCACTTTCTACATAGAGCGTATTGTTAAAACACAAGGAAACCATTAAAACCGGTACAAAGTAAAATACAACAACTGAATAGATAAATAAAGTTGACTTGCGTTAATACAAGAGTATGAGGCTCTTCTGGACAAATTTGAAACTGATCGCTGGTATGTTAATTTGTTCATTTGTTTCATACAGGACGCATCAATTTTCACCAACCTTATATAACACTTGGGTAATCATTACTTTCAGTGTGTGGGTTGGATGAGCAATAATTATTGTCACCTGAGTGCACCAATGGTTTTTATTGGTTTCGGGTTACTCTCTTTCTGTTTTTGTGTTTTTGGTTTTTGTGTTGTGTATGTTTGTCTATATCCTTATTTGTAACTATGCCTTGACTTTTTGCTCTTGTAGTTCGGTAGGTTTTCTTTGATATTTTTCTTATTCACTTTTATTAATTTTTATTGTTTTTAAGTCTTTTAATAGTATGTGTCCTTAAACATATATCAATATATTTTAACGATTGCAAGAGCAAATTGATGATGTTTACATATATAGCTAAAAATGTAGAAACTAGACAGATGATTTACGTAAAGCGACTATCCAAGTCAAGAGTAATTGGACAGGAAATTATGAGAGTATATCAATTTAATGTTGTTGGTATTTTTCAGATAGCTAGTTCTCCTTTTAATAAGTATGACGCAATAGCCGTGCTACATCAAAATGATGCAATACCAACTGCGCATAATGGTTACAATTTTGTATCATGGCACAGATACTACCTTGTATTGTAAGTACATTAAAATATTACGGTAGTTCTTCGAATGATCCACGGATTTGTTTTTCTTTAAAAGAAAACTAAAACAACTCTAACATTGCACATTATATATTTTTGAAACTAAGGCAATTTAAAGATGCAATTGATTCGGTGTCTGTTTTGTGGTAAGCCATCAGGTCAATTTATGAGAAAATATCGTAAAAATTACAATACAATTGCCATTTTTCATTAGTTACGTTTAATTATTTTAGAATACAATAGGATAAATAACAGTTTTAGAATCCGTCCGAAAATCTGCGTGCGCTCTGGTAAATGTAACAAAAGCACATCCATACATGTTCTGCAGGAGACTTAAATCGTTTTTTCATATAGTCCTGAACGAAATACTTTTACTGATGCCGCGAAAAATATATTCGAAATATGTACAGTAGATGTGTTGCTTTGTTCTTCATGGAAATATTCAATTTCTCAAAATAAGTTGATATATATATATATATATATATATATATATATATATATATATATATATATATATATATATATATATATATAGTCCATATATCGAACATATATATTTCTTAAATGCAACCTTATTTGTTTTCAGGTTTGAAGAAGCTCTTCGAACAAAAAAAAGTGGAGTTGCTCTACCTTACTGGGATTCAAGAACAGATTTTAGAATGAACAATCCAGCTGATACTATTCTCTTGAGTGAAATCTTTCTTGGTAATGGCAGAGGGGTAGTTTATACAGGTCCGTTTGCATTGTGGAGAACCCCGTCTGACAATACGTATCTGAGGCGAGATATACCTGGCCCGGACAGCTCCTTAATTGACCCAACAAAAATCCAGTCTGTATTGAACAAGAGATATCATAAAGAAATTTTATCTCCGACAGCAGCAACCGATGAAGACAATTTAGAACGACATCATGATGGAGTTCATCTATGGGTTGGTGGTAGAGATGGTCATATGGCCGGCTTAAATACCAGTCCAATGGATCCGATTTTTTTTCTGCATCATTGTTTCATTGATTATCTCTGGGAAAGATTTAGGGAACGGCAAATTAGTCTAGGAATAAATCCTGAAAAGGACTATCCTGCAACTACCGATCCTGCTCACCAGCCTAATAATATCATGGCCAACCTGATGCCACCCAAAAAGAATATTGATGGATATAGTAACTCTTTCACGAGAGACATTTATAAATATGCTGCCGCGCCAACATGTCAAAATAACTGTGGTGGTGCATCCAAGGCCTATCTTTACTGTGACTACAGAAAACATGAATGTGTGTCTCGTACAAGAAAACAATTTGTTGATGATAACGACTTCAAAGGCATAACAATAATGTTCACTCCTCAAGGTAAGATGAATATTCTTACCTCTGGCGCTGTCCCCTCTGCTTTAGCCTCCGAGATGAATAACACATTAACTGCTGCTGAATCTGCTCCATCAATGCCCAGAAGGTTTGCAGTGAGCATTATAGATCCAAGAACAAGTTCTCGAAAGAAAAGGTCAGTTGACATAGATGGAAATAAAATAAACATAGATTTAAATATCAATCTATATCTCGAACACAAATCCCAAAACTTCAGCGCGTGGCGTTTTGATCCATCTAATTTTAACAATATGGTAACAACAACTATAATGATTACAAATGTGCATAAGAGATATACACACGTTCTACCATTGCAGGAGCCCAAAACATTCAACATCACATTTCAGACCGACGGATTTTCATATAAAGGTAGGCACGTTGGTAATGTAATTATTGATGAAAGATCGGTCTCCTCTGACATTGTTGCCTTTATTGCTTTCGAGAAGCCTGTCTCATTGGGTGAATCAAAAGCTTACGTAACCGTTTATGATTCCTATGGTGGTGTGTGCAAGCCAAGCTGTCTAGTTTCCAGGTCTACATACAAAGAATGTTCTGGTGTTATTAAAGTAACAGATGAGATTCCTCTCATGTACATGGATTCTACAAGTGAGGATCCTAATGCTGAAATCAGACCATTCTTGAGGTTTTCTTGTGAAAACTAAAGATTAATTGTAATGAAATTTTTAACTTTGTTCATCAATTCATTTGTTTTTATTTAAGATTTTTGATTCCTTATATAATTTGTCTATACTTACTACATATAACATAGACATGATATAGTATCTATTAGACTAATTTCTAGGAACGATGCAGATTTCGGTTTTCTTCAATTCTGGTAAAGTTTATTTCTATATTTATTCCAAATTAGTGACGCTCTAAGACAACATACTTACGCGTTTTCAATGACCTGATGTACTTTTAAAAGAAACAACACATGCAAAATATGTTATAATATTTTATATCTTGAATAATTATAAATGGCTTGTTTTATCTATTGGAATGAATAGTTGAAAAACATAATTGCTTTAGTTAGGCCACGCTATCATGTCTGTCGCTTGTAGATATGTAGATATCTTTATTCTCAAACAGCCAATGCATTACATTGGTACAGAGACATTACAACTATATACAATATATACATTATTTACATAGTAATAAAAAATTTTACACACAAAAATAAATAAATACATAAGTAATTAAGTGAATAAAATATAAGGCACTTAGCCAGGAGTACAAACTGTATCGAAAATACACTTTATAAATTTGCACAGTTTTATCAGAATTGGTTTTCGTTTGCTATTCATGAGGTAAGAGAACTTCACAGTGTTATGAAGCTTAGTATAATATTTTGGAATTAGATTATTTCTTTGGTTATTAATTTTTGCACATTCAAATATGTAATGATATTCATCACCAATTTGACTAGAACTACAGATGTTACACAATCGTTCGGTTCTGCCAATATTATTCCACCTACCAGTTTCTATGGGTAAATGATGGTTTGTAGTTCTAAATCTACAAAATAATAAAGCTTCTTTCATGGGTAAAATGTTTAAATATTCTTCGAATTTAAGATCAGTTTTGTATATTCTATAGTTTAATGATTTTGATGAGTTTTGTAACAATGAGTTCCAATGTTGCAAAAACTGGTCATGCAAGCGCTGCCTAACTATAGCAGTAAGTTGTTTTCTATTTACAAAATTCTCGGTTTCCCATATATATGTAAAACCACATTCATTTAATATATTTTCAATATTTTTAATCCAACTGAACTGTAGATCCTTATTAATGAAATATAAATGTTTTAACAGTCTATATAAAATATTTGAATATTTCGACTCTTTTCCACATATAAGTTTTGCCCAGAAAGATATCATTCGCTGCTTAATGTCAAGTTCTATTGGGTATCTACCTAATTCCCCATAAACCATGAAGGTAGGGGTCGATGACTTTAAGTTTAATATTGTCTTACAAAACTTTAACTGTACGCGTTCCAGTATTTCATTGTTTCAAAATCCCCAAACTTCGCAACCATATAAAAGGATCGGTTTTATCATTTTATCAAATAATTGCAGTTGCAGTTTAATAGAAAGCTTGTACATCCTACCCATTTTCATGATTTCGTACATAGCTTTTTGCGCTTTTTCTGCAAGATATTTTTTATTCATAGAAAAATTTCCGGTTTTTGTAAAAATAACTCCTAAATAGTTAAACTCGTCTACAATTTCTAGATCAATATCATCATATTTAAAAGCAACAAGTCGAGACACTCTACCACTTCCAAATATGATGACTTTTGTTTTACTAACATTTACTTTTAGTTTCCAGTTGTTACAATAATCACGAAAGACATTAAGTTGGTTTTGCAAGTCATGCACATCTTCGGACATCAAGACTGTGTCGTCAGCGTATAAAATAACAAATAATTTTAAAAATACATCCAATTCCTTTTCTAACTCATCCGATAGAGTTTTTAAACCAGTGATATTCTTTGAAAGTAGATAAGTGTCTAGATCATTTAAAAATAAAGCAAACAAAAAGGGGGAGAGGTTTTCTCCCTGACGAACACCATTTTTACAATCAAAATAATCAGAGGTATAATTGTTATAAGATACACATGATTTAATATTTGCATACATGTTTACAATTACATTGTACAACTTACCATTAATATTGTTCATAGCTAACTTATAAAACAACCCATCACGCCAAACTTTGTCAAAAGCTTTTTCAAAATCGATGAATATACAAAACATCTTTTTCTTTTTAACTTTTAGTAGTTGAAACAAAGAGAATAGACAAAAAATGTTATCAACAGTTGAATATTCTTGTCTAAATCCGCATTGATTTTCCTTGATAATATTAAAATCATCTGAAAATTTTACAAGCCGTGCGTTTAGGACAGATGTAAATAATTTTCCTAGACAACTTAATATCGTAATTGGTCTGTAGTTTTTGGGATCTTTCGAGTCACCCTTATTCTTGTAGATACCAACTAGCCAGGTATGTGGTAGTAAACCTTTATCAAAAATAATACTAAAAAGTAGTTCATAAACATTAATACAACGAAAAGCTGTTTCCTTTATATATTCGTTTATAATTTCGTCTTCACCGTGTGCTTTATCGTTCTTGAGATTTTGGATACATTTCATAATTTCTTCCTTGGAGATGGGACTGTTTAAGTCATTATTTAAAAACTCGGGGATTTCGTTTGGGTTTGGGTCTTGAATATTGTCTATATCGTCGTTACTATTATCCATATTAAGGTCTTTAAAAAAGTTAAACAGTGACTCAAATTCGATAGTAGGTTGTCGACTTTTTCTGTGCCCACGAAGGATTCGCCAAAACTTCTTTGGATCGGATTTATCATAGTCGTGAATATTCTTAGAAAGGTTTTGGCAAAATTCTTTATATTTTCTATCCATAGTCTTTTTATAATTTTTCTCAGCATTTTTCATACTTGTGCTATTTTCAGGGTTACGATTCTTTTTGAATCGTTTTTTTAATTTTCTATAATTTTGGCGGGAAAATTTACAATCTAAATCAAACCATGGTTTATCGTTAAAGTGACTTTTTCTAGTATGTTTTTCTTTTTTTGGTTTTGTGCCAAATGTTTTTTGCCCAGAATCAAGGAATATTTCACACACAATTGATTTGTTAAAAAGTTTACAGTATCATCATTAACCTCACCAATGCGAGTTCTACAGTCTAATAATTGAGCTTCAAGCTCTTGTATCTTTACTTCGTTAATATTGGTTTGGTAACTTAAGTTTTTTTCTGGGTTCCACGGTTTGACTACACATTTTTGTTCACCTTTTGCCGTTTCATGTTCTATTTTAGCTTCTGTGTTGCTAAGATACGTTTCAAATGTTATATGTATTGGGCAATGTACATCAGAGAACAATTTATTAAAATCTAACACTTCAAAATCTTTCAAACATTTAAAAAGTTGTGGTTTTACAATACAATAGTCTACAACGCTAGAGTTTTTACATGTAAATTTTCCTACATATTGGTCATTACCAACCCTACTATTAACAATAAATAAGCTGTTGGCTTTGCAAAACTGTAACAAAAAGTTTCCATACTTATTTTTTGCAACATCCATATTTGTTCTATTGACAGGTATATTTAAGTTCTGAAGGATGCTTACACAATTATCTACATATTCATTCAAATTTTGGTCATTAGAGTGCCGATTTTCGCCGAAGTCTACAAAGTCCTTTTCAGACGCAGTCCTTGCATTAAAGTCACCTATTAGGCAAACATTTTGGGTGTTAAGTGAAAGAGACAGATATTCTTGTTCAATTTCATGAAATGCGTCTTCTGAAGAGTACCTTGTATTCTCCGGGGGAATGTATACAATACCAAAAATAACGTGAGCTTTAGTGTGAAACAGATCACCTTTACATTTAAACCACAGTACAAACCTACTACTAGTATTTATTAACTCAATGCAGTCGCTTAGTTCTTCTTTAAAAGCAAGCACAATTCCGCCTGACCGGCGGTTTGAAACTTTCTTTCTATTTTTCATATGAAAAACATACCCAGGTAAATTTAAAACATCAATATCGTCAGTCTTGCTTTCCACAAAACAACAAATATCATGGTTACTAATTAAGTCACAAAATTCTGGGTATTGTAATTTCAGTTTTATACCACAGCAATTTACATATAATAATTGTAAAAAATGGTTTGTATTGATTTTATTATTGTTAGATGCTTTCACATTTGGTAAAGATTCTTTCTTTTCAGAATTGATTAAGTTTTGATCAGCTGAACAATTGCTTGTGTGATAAACATAAGGGAAATCATTTATATTGTTACTTAGGTATCTATACAAACAGTTAACATAATCAGTTTCAAAATCAACAATGCAGGAATGGTCATCATAGATAGGTGAATATAAATCTAATTCAACAAATGTGTGTATCACGTTAGGTTCAGTGATTTCTAGTTCATTTACAAAACTGTACGAGTTTACTATACAATCAGTATCATTAGTATGTTTTACAGATTCTACATTTAAGTCAATTTGTGCCCCTGGGCTGTCCTAGTACACTCCGTTCAATCGATCTTTATCCGGCGATGAAGAGTCAGATTGTTGTGCTCTTTTAAATGGACGTTCAAATTCTTTTTGTCTTGGTGTAGCTACGAGTGTGTCTCGGAAGCCATTGTCAGTTCTGTTGGTGATCGGTTGTTTAACAACGGTATTCTCGGCTTCAGGAGTATATTGTACCCCATTGATGAAAAGTTTATCCCGAACCAACACTGCGTTTTTACGATCCCGTCTTGCCTGTTTATAGACAGGGTAGAGCTTTTTTCTTTTGTCCTCAATCTCCTTTGGGAATTGCTCGTGTATTCCATAATGTGTGTTTTTGAGCCACGTGGCGTTCTCAAGTACCAAACGTAGATCTTTGTGGTGAATGAATCTAGCGACAATAGGTCTCGATAGACCGTTCACCCTTTTTCCAAACCTGTGAACGTTTCCAAAGTCTATAAAATGTTCTATTCCTAGTTCGTTGTGGATGAATATTCTGAGCTTTGTTTCTGTGTCTTCATCTGAGTGTTCCAATAGGTTTGTAAAAATGAGATTATTTTTCATTGAACGGCACTGTAGGTCAAGTATTGTTTCTTCAATTTTCTGGATATGTTTCGCGAAGTTCGAGCGCTCTTCGTTCTCATATGAACTTAACGGTGGTGATTGTAGGTTATTCCTGCACTGTTCTAGCTGTTTTTCTAATGCTGCGATTCGTCGAGTTAGTACAGTGATATTATTTGCATGTTCCCTGCCTGATGGTTCCTTCGGGTCGATGTTTAAACACTTTTCGATTTTAGCTACTCTTCTATCATGTTCGGTAATGTTTTTAGTGTTTGTCGAGGCTTGTCCATGGTGTAAGCGTACCTTTAGTTTTGTCCTTTTTAAATAAAACAATTTCAGCTTTAACATAGATTTCGTTTTAAAATGCACCTTTGAATTGATTATTTAAATGTTAGCTTTACGTCTAGTAAACAGTGTTTCAGTTGTATTCAGGACAAGAATCAATTAACAATAACCAAATAAAGGGGGAAAGTCGTGAACGAGCTGTAAATTGCGTATGTAACTTGAAAAGTTTGAAGAGTTTGAATAAGGACAGAGAATCTTTCATATTGTAGCTGCATTAAAAGAGTTTTCTTAAATAAAATAATATGGCAAATTTTACTAATTTTAGCCCCGAACGGCCCAACTACCTAAGACAATAAATACATATTTCTTTATTATGTACTATAACATCCGATGTAGAATACTTCCATATTCGCTTACGCGTGTGTTTTAATGTTATATTATTTATCATGATTCGGTTTTTCATGAACACATATTGTTAACGACAATAGTGCGAAAATTTGAGTATAGAAGTTTAAAAATCATATATGAATTTTTCTTCTTGTGACAGCATCAACGATTTGCTATATTTTACTACTTCAATTCCGTATTCAAAAACTTAAATCTATTTTAAGACTGGTTTGAAAATGGTGGTCGAGAGGTTAAGGTCAACTTAAAAAATTTGACAAGGATTGCCAGATTTTCTGCCAAAGGTCGGGAGTTTTCATCGGATATTCTGAATTACTCCTCCTAAAAACCGGACGTCACAATATTGCTGAAAAATTCTGAAAGTGCCAATAAAGCCCATTCAAACAAACAAAAAGGTTACCTACTCCCGTTTTCAAGTATATTGGTGGTTTGTTTATTGGATTTTTAAAATTGTGTTTAAAACTTGAATATTTCTAGTTAATAATGATGTGTACTTGGTTCTGTTATTCTAGTCGGAAATGGATGGTACTTAAATAGTTACACAATCAGATAGATATGAGGTTGCTGTTCATTAAGTTAAACCTACATCGTGTGCGCATGCCTTATCGCCACCAGAGAAAAAACAGCTATGTGGCACTTAGCACCGCTCTTGTACCATTATAATTGTAAGATGTTAGAGTATTAACAAAAGAATTGCGTTATATTGAAGAAAGAAAATCAATATAAAAATATTTTAGTTATTTAGGGAGTGTTAATAAATGATAAGACTTATCGATTGCAAATGTGAAGCGTTTTGTTTGTCATTATAATATGGGAAGTGTTTCTTCTTTTTTCCGTTTTTTCTTTTTGTTTTGTTGTTGTTGTTGTTGTTTTTTCTTTTTTTTGTTTTGCTTTGTTTTTTGTGTTAGTTTTTTTGTTTTTTGTTTGTTGTTTTTGTTTTTTTGTTTTTTTGTTTTTTTTTTTGTTTTTTTTTGTTTTTTTGGGGCGGGGGGGGGGGGGGGGGGGAGTGTTTAGTGTATATATTTACTTATATATTTTCAATCACTTAAAGTTCTATGTTTGTCATTATTATTAAGAAAAATATGTATATATTACTTCTGTGTGTTACGTTGTAAAATTATGTGCCACAAATATAACAATGTAACGATAAGATAAAACGAATCATAAAGATCACTATTCAGAAAAGGTAGAACAACGAACCGCCAACAACAAACAAACAGCAGACAATTCTTGGGTAAAAGCTACTGGACGCCGTTTCTCAAAATGTCGTACGACTTATCCCTGGTCGTAAATCGTACAACGTTTTTGGGAAACGGAAGACTAGCTCGGGAAAATTTTAAAAATATTATTATTTTGTACACAACAGAGTTTTGAACAGAGTTGCAATAAAAATGTGGTAGGGACAGCTGTAGAAAAAGTTTCTTCAACTCGTATTCACCTATTATTATAAAGAAAGTTCCACATCTGAACAGCATAAGTGATAGCCCCAGATGTATCGACGACTGAATACTTGTTTAACGTCTAGAGAGCAATATTTAAGCTATATTCAGGACGAGAACGAGTTACAACAGTAAGTGAACTGGGACAATGGACGGACCAACATGAATACTGTGTTGACTGCGACTGAAAAAAATGTAGTATTGGGTATAGGGACGGATAGTCTAGCCATTTGTAGCGATGAACTGTGTAACTTTACTTTAATCGTCAAACGAGCAGTTTTTTAGATATATTAAGGACTTGAAACAAGATAGCAAACAATAGTGAAATGGGACGGGTCAACAGCAACTTAAAATGTTACAGAACCTTAGTGGGTGCTTAAAGAATGTGACGTTCCTTTCAAATTAAAGACCCCTTTTGTAAATGTCAAATCAAAAGTCTTCCATTATAAATTTCATGTATATTGCTTTATCCCTTTCCTATGATTATGGAACTCAAAGACTGTTAAGTACATAATTACTTCCGGAACAAAAATAACTACAGTTCACACTCCTTTATTGAGACCATTGATGCACCATACTTTTTTAAGAGATAAACCATTAATAGTTCTGCATTTTCATTTGTCAGATCTATGGCAATGATTTGGCCGTGTTTTCTTTTTATGTTTTCAAATTTGAATATGTTGTCGACGACATATTTAGGAATTAAATTACTTATATTTAAAACATCTTTGAAAACATATATAAATCTTTCCTTCGACAGTTTCTTTGCTACTTTGCTGCTTATATCCAAGCACAATGCGTATTTGATATCTTCTTGATTACTGTCAAAATGTTTGATAATCCGACCAACTTCTACAACATCATTCCTGATTTTATTATATTGATACTTGCCCCGTGGATAGGAGCTATTTTGAATTAATATCCCCACATTCGTCACATGGATAAGAGACTCGGTCAACTTTTTGTGCTCATGAAAGAAATCCTTAGAGAGGAAAACTGCTGTTTGCATGAATCGTAAGGCTGCAAAAGCTTGGAGAACTTCAAGAGAATATGTAGCTTGTTTAGATACGAAAGGAACATACATTATAAGTAGAAATTGGTCGTAGAAACCACACTGTGTTATCACCGACGTCGTGTCCTTTGAATTACTTAAATGATTTACATCCACAAAATCACTGTACGTTAATTCTTCATCATACCACACAAAAAGGGGGATGTTCAGTTTTTGAAATACTTCATGGTAAATAGACTGTGTGTAGTTGTCACGTGATGTGGTGTAGTATTTATCTATCCATTCTAAAGCGCCCATCTTTTCTAATTGTTTTGCTAAAAAAGTTTCATTTGCGTTCTCTATTCGTAAAACAAGATAATCGTCTTGATGGAAGGTTGCAATAATCCATGCACCAAAATCCACATGAGTTGCGTTTTTGTAAGTTTCATTGCTTCCACTTTTATAGACGCCTTTGCTTTCATCAATTACTATTTTTGATTGCACAATGTTTAACTTGTGAAAAGGTGTAAAAAATATTTTATGAGATTCGTCTTCCAAAATGCAATACAAATCAAATTTCCAAGCGTCTGGATAAGTTTGAAGAAAAAGTTTGAGACTTTCCCTTTGATTGTACCAATTTCCTGTTGTGATGAAAATGTATCTTGGAATATAATCCCTAAACTGAATACTTAAGTCCTTTTTTATGCTAATTCCAGGTCTAGAATCGGGAGGTTCGTGAATGTTATGCCGTTTCCTATTCTGTATTGGCTCTTTGACATCGCTCACCTTTAGGAAGAGTCGGTATACTAAGTTGCCACTAACAAAGCCTAATGTCAAGACAATTACCGCAAACACAATTCTATTGTACTTTCCACTTAAATTTGGTCCTGCGAGCATGGACACTCGTCTACTGAAGGACATGTTTCTTTTGAGTCCGGTTGAAACATTGTCTTCCATGTTGGTGTATCTAATGAACCGATAAGACAATTTACTCTATATTACTGTCGTATTAAGGCCTGTTACTTTCTCAGATAAGTGCGACTTGGTGGTCAAAACGTCATAGATCAAGGTGAGATAAAAATTTTGATCCATAAAAAATTAAAATAGTAAATTGACAACAACAGTAAGTCGGTTCCTTCTAATCGTGTTTCATTGATAAAGATAACTAAAGTAAACATTATCACTGAGATTAGTAAAATACAAATGTTACCTAGTGTAATTGGTGTAAACAAGTTTGTCTGTACTAGGTTAAATATTTATTTTGCTAACCTCAATAGTATTTGTTAGACTATACTATATGTTTTTGTGTTAATCTTTTACTTAACAATGGAACTTGAGTTATGGTTTGTGTTTTTACATAAACAATGTTTTTAAACAATTAAAAATCTTAAGGAAACTGATTTAAATTCCAGGAATTATAGAAAAAGTTGTCAAATGATGAAAATAATCATACCAGGCCACAGATATTAATTTATGTTAGACTATATACAAATGATGGGTGCATTTCCTTCACCTGACAAATTGAAATGAAAATAATTTGTAGTGTTCGCCTCACATTTTCGCTTGATCAAATATTAACGACTAAAACACGAAATGGTCACATCAAGACAATTAAGACTGGCGAGGTAAAGATATTCCGACAAGAACGGGCATCTAAGTCCCTTACCCGCGGAACACGCTATGTGGGAACCCTCACAATTCCCAGACTTTAATTTAGAATTGTCATGATCTGTTTAAATGATTGATTCCTTTTCAGGCTTCTTGAGACATACTGTCCTAAGTGAGATAACTGCGAGTAGTACGTAACTATTAATTTCTTCTGTGGACAGGCAATTTACATTGTAGACTGTTTCGCAAGGCAACAATACATTCGATGCAGCATCAACAAATAGACAAAACTATAAGTCTTTTAAGAGTTAAATTAGTAAAGTAAGTAATTAAAGTCGTAGTCTTCGTCAAATGATGAAGCAAATTTCGTTTAAAACCCGGTTACTGTGGGTTTAATTCTATCATATGTCCTGTTTTCACGTTGTTACATCTGCATTATTAATAATCTCGGTGAATGTAATTAAATTCTACGTAAAAATAAATATAGACAGATTACACATAAATATAGACAGAATACACATCTACAATGCGACAACTATTACAGTGATGGGTTTCTTCTTGCATGTTTTCCCCGATACATTCTCCTTGCTAGTACTATAGCTATAGTTCGAAAAGAAATTTAGTACTATTGTTTTAATTAAGTATGCCGTTTTTGTCGACCACGGTTTATCGCCACATATTAACCACATCTTTATCATTTTTATAACAATTTGTTTTTTATAAATGCATTTTTTTTTGGTTCCAGCAAGATTCTAATTTTGGCAAAGATTTTTCGTCAATAGTAGTAGATAACGGGTTGCTATTAAAGTTAACATAGCTGATTTATTAACAACCCGTAATCCACTTTTTAAAAGCAGTGAAACGGTTTGACATTGCGGGAAAATACATAATTCTAATAAGCATTTTATAAATATTTTTAAGAGAAGAGATACCAACTACTAACCATGGGACCAAATTGGAAGGGGGCTTTCCAGTGCTCGACCCACAGAGATGATCAATTAACGTATCCCCCAGGTGGATAGTAAATGCTCTTTCGTTAGGTATGACGTTGGTAACGTGTTTGGAAACTGCCACGGCCCTTGCACGATAAAGATCTCACTAGTAGATTTCGGAAAAGAGAAATTAGTTCTTTGTAGCGCTTACAGAAGATTATGTATTATATAACCATGCCATGGTGACGTCCTTTTTTCAAGCGCACTTAGTGGATGACGAATATAATAAATCTAGGGTCTATAGGAGATCACGATGTGAAAAGTTATTAATTTACTTTCATGAGTGTTTGTGGAAAGCCATTGTGTCACTTTTTCCAGTTGTGACTCCGTTAACACTAGCATCCATAATATCGTTTTATAGGAACTTATTATTCTCTCACTAAAATCTTCCGTTTGAAAAAAAAATGCGAATAAGTCTTGTATCGCGGCAAAAAATTTCCTCAATATTACCCAGTAGTTATATAATAACGTTTTACGCAGTTTTCTAAGAAAACGATACGAACATGTATCATAAATTTTAAAGACATCAAAACGTAAAAGCCTTTAAGTGGTACATCTGATACACCAAAAATGTAATTAAAGTTCATGACAATAATGTATAACAACCGTGATAAATTGTTATCACATGTTTAACATCCTGTCAAGATGTTTATATACAACGTTCAGCTTCATAGGTGTTAGGTACATACCTAGACGAAGTCAAGAAAGGTAAATACTATTTACTATATTTCATTTTCTTGTTTCGCTATACAGCTTTGTAGAAGCGTATTATGACACAAAACACATATTTTAAGTTTTTATTCGCATTATTTTAACTTTTCTGTGATCTGATGCCAACAATGTCCTTTTTAAATTAAGCTTATTTATTCAAAATGCCGTACATTGTTTAAAACTTGTAAGTAGAGAATAACTAACTCGTTTTTTTGTAGATGTATGGTGAATTTCTAATTATTTTCGTTGTGCTGCCTTTGAATGCGTTTCCTACGATTGGAAATGGGTTTAATCCCGCGTTGTTTGAGGAATGTCTATCAACAAATAATCTGCTACAAGAAACAAGGCCACGGCACTTCCCATGGTTTATATGCATACAGAACCAGTTTCAGCCCAGCTTAGGCGAACTTCCAAGTGCAGTCGTTACAAATAGTCTTGATATAGGTGCCGATAGTCTATCTTTTAAGAAGAATATGCCTATGGAAAATGTCCTAAATACTGACCTGAATAGACAGGATTTTATTCCACCTTGGATTCAGTACATGGTAAATTCTTTATTCAATGTTAATTTAAATACATTGTGTTCGATTACAAAACGTTAAACAGTTTGGAAAAAGTAATAACATTAACGTCTAACTTTATCATGTTAATCAAGAAAAATCCGACACCCAAATCAAGTTATGCAAGAGTGGATCGAGGATTCTTTAAAGAGGAGTGAGAGATATTGGAAAAGAGCGGATTTTAAGGTTATATTATGCCAAACTTGTACTATCTTTCTGAGAAATGTTGTTACATTTTTCCATTAAAAGAACCTCCCACCCGCGCCCAGCCCGCTTGTGTTATTATCATCAAGTAAATATAATGAATGGCAGTTCCTTCTGATCAAGATTATAATACAGTAAGAGAATTATAGTATCAGTCGGCTCAAACGATGAACACAAGATCTCTTCATGTGTGAATGCCGTATTTCAGTAGGTTAGTCTAATATATATATATTTATATATTTTAATGTAGGTCACGGAAAACGGTTTACGTAGGAAAAGAGCCGCAGAAATAAGTAGCCAGCGAGCCGGCGCACACAGATGGGTATTAAAATCATTTCAAGGTCCACAAGGGGGAGATTATGATCTTAAACCAATAATTACACAAAGATATAGGGCTTCTTCACTTATTGATCACCGAACAAAGAGTGATCCAGAGCCCGATTTTGGGCTGGTGCCAGGAACCGTCAAAACTTTATCTGGACGTAATGACACAACAAAATCGGTTACTGTTATAAAGCCATCATCACAAGTTGGCGTAACTCGTTTCTCTCAGATATTTCCTCGGCCGTTTAGGGGAAGCTTACATCGAACAACAAGCAAGGTAATGTTAAAAAGTTATGTAATTGGGGTTTGTAGCTGTTGAAAAGGCAAAATAGTGAACACTATATGCAAACAAAAGAAATGCTCTTATCAGGGACTGAACTTACCATTTTTCCTTCGATAACCAGCTGGGCCACTAGGCTTAGAAATCCAGAGGCGAATAATATAGTTAGGGGCCCAAATTTTTTCAGCGCAAGTATGTTTTAACTAAAACTCATATGATCCTTTGTAAAGTTGTGTACATGAAGTTATTGTGGTTGTTTCGATATTGTTACTACCTACATGTTATCAGTATGTGTTTTTTGTAAATATGGGAAACTTGTTTTTGGTACAGAGCAGTAAATCAGAATTTTTATCTAGTTAAGTAGACAAAAGTGGATGTTTATTTCAAAACCAACAAGTGTGACAGCAGTACTAAATGACAATACTTAATTTTTATAATTGCATGTATTAGAATGTTTGAGGCGTGTTTTCAGATGGTTTTTTAACTATTAAATGGTTTTAGTTTTGTTTTAAATATCGTTGATTTTTAAGTATTTTTATTAAATCTTTATGTGCTTGCATTTAAATCGCCACATATTCCTAATAAATTAACTAAGATATACTTGTTGGAATTAACTTTTAAAGATTTCGAAATAATTAGAAAAATTTATTAATTTTGGACGCACAAATTAAAAAAACAGGATTCGAGAATTCTTCACTGAAAAATTTGGTTGTGAGTTCTAGTCTGATTTCGGGCATGGTGTTTTACACTTCAGGGTTATAAGAGAAGCAATTTTTCAAGGCGTCCAATTTTTATTGGAGGAGGGAAGCTTGCAGAATCCGATAAAAACTTTGACCTTCGGCAGGAGAGTCAATCCTTGTCAAGCTTAAAACGTCTGGCTGTACAAGAAACAGAACTATATCTTTGGTATAAATTTCAAAAGTTAGGAAAGTTTCCTTTATGTTTCCATTTTAATCGGAAATATTTTTCATTTAAAACCCACACACCATAACAGTTACCGGAAAAGGCCACAATTAAAAATTTATGTATAATACAATTGTACTGATGGTAATACCACGAAATCTGGATAGTCCTTGGGAAGTCCGAATTTCAGTTTCATTTACTATATGTATTATATTTATTGCATTGAGGGGTTGTTTCAATACCTTTTTCAACTTCCCGATATTGACCGGTCCAATATCCTGATATGGAGTAGTAGCTATCGGTCTATATAAGAAAATCGGACTGAATGACTTACTGATGTGCAATAATTCTTTATACATGTATCACACTTTTGACCCCATTGCAGTTCTACTTTTATACATTTTGGCCATGCTTAAGAACACAAACAAATTTTTTTTTTTATTGGAACTTGCAAAAAGCTAAATGTACTCTGATAATATGTATGAGACTGCATCACTGTTGTTTATTACTATTTAAGGACTGATTCCCGTAATTTCTACAAATAACAAAATAATTGTCATCAAAAGATTTCGTGAGACCTCGTGTTGTTATGTAAATCTTTAATTGATAAGTCTAATTTTGGTGTGGTCTATTCACTGAAAAATAAAAAAATTAAATGCCGTTACGACTCCTCGAGATGGCTTTAAGAGAGACTGACATTTAATATACATTGATGAATGTCATTCAGTCTTGTTCCGTTGTTTCTACATTCCTTCGTTAAATTCATAAAGAGGGGATAAAAAGGTATAAAAGCTATACATGTACGTACAACCTAACTTTCTTGCTAACTGCATACCCGTGATAGTTTGTCAACTCACCCGGCAGCACTTTCTCATCTGGAGCGGGAGTAGGCAGAAATACTAAAAAGCTCAAGAATTAGCCTGCTTGGGGCCAGAATATTTTTGTTGGCGACACTTTTAAACGCGAAAAGTTATTTAAGTCCGTACCACCACACCCAATTAAATAATTATTTAAAGTGTGCACTATTTTCACAACATTAACAGTAGCGGTAAAAAGGTATGGTTATTCCCCGCCATTAAAAATAATTTGTTATCATGTCACGCAGATGTTTAACAATTATATCATCTTGTTTTGTTGAATTTTATCATCTTGATGCAACCGCAAAATATATCGTCACTTCTACCTCAACAGTAGACATAGATTACCTTACGGAGTCTAAAGGCTCTACACCGCCAAGTCTCTGTTATCCCACGTTAATACTGTTTTCACAACTTAAAATATCATATTTTCTTAACAGTCTTATTGTAATTCATACAAAATACTTTTTAAGATAAACATTTTCTTTCATTCTCGCATTAATGATAATGTTTTTTTCATTACAAATGGAAATGTGTTGGTTAAATCCGTAACATCTATTAGTTTGCTTTAATATTTCCGGAAATATTTTATAACAGGATTGGATAAACAGTCGTAAAAAAAGACAAGAAGACAGTTCGGGATGGCAGAGGTACGATCTTCCGTTCAAAAAGACATTTGTAGATCGCACAACAGGGGATCAGATATCGGTGTCAGTAAACGGATTCAAGGGCCCAAATAATCACGATGATTTTAACAGGAAACCTGTGATTAGGTTTCCATTTAGAAAATCTGTAGTTGATCCGAGAACAAGGATTCAGAAGACATATATACCATTTGAGCTATTGAATGAACCCGCACCAATAATTCGTCATACTTTCCCGCCATCTATTGTTGATCCGAGAACAGAGTTCACAACGCCTTATACTCCTTTTGACGTGATAAATGAACCTGCACCAATAATTCATCGCACTTTCCCGCCATCAATTATTGATCCGAGAACAAGATTTACACCAGCTGCTCCATTTGACATGTTAAATGAACCTGCTCCTATAATTAAACATCGTTTCCAGCAATCTGATCTAACAGACATTCGTACTGCAAGACAACAACTGAAACAATCGATCAAAGGTAAGGTGGTAAAACCATGGACAAAGTGGATTTTGCCGGAAAGTCATTCTGATTACAAAGTAACGGAGGAGTTTATCGATCCAAGAACAATAGCCAGAGAGAACAAGCTTCGATGAGCAACCAGTTGTGAAACCAGAATCTAATTGTGACGTGACGATTGAACATATTTATGAAATAACAATTTGTCCTGTATTTACTGACAATTTGGATTAAATTTGAAACAGTACCATGTGTACTGGGCTAATAATATATAAATAAAAATATATAAATTTATATAAATAACTATTTCAATTTACGTTTACTAGTATATTTTATCAACGCCATAGCGACACATTTGTCGTGTAGGGTTGCGTGCAAAGTAACATTTTTGTCGTTAACTATTGCATACCTAGGAGACAGAGGTGCACTTTAACTATGAATATATATTATGAATACCAATAAATCTATTGCCAAAATAATGACATTTAAGAGAAAATCACGTGGTTTAACCAAGGATTGATGTTTGTTTGAACGGGATCCAACGCCGTGCACATTTTCGGCTGTTTATTGTAGAAAGGATAAAGGTCGGAGTACCAAGTGAAACTGACAGTCGACGAACTCATGACTGGTGATTATTTAATAGATGACTGAAAACCTACACCCCTTGGCCACCGATAGTTCCCTGGGTGTTATGTGTTTATTCTTTGCTTCTTCAAAACAAACGTGGGTGACGTGTTTGTATTATGCTCGCTCCTTACCGTCGAAAAAGACATAAGCACATTGTTACGGCTGTAAAAAGCAGATCCATATTCCATTCCATTTCAAACTATTTAGCAATATTAAGAATTTCCGGCCAACAGTCTATCATATTTTACCAGTTATTTTGCTCAAGTCGTCGATATAGCTGAAATAATGATCGCCTAACGTTAGCCAACCATCTAATCAATCAACAGTTCGAGTGGCACTCCAATTTTAATTGACAAGGATTGCCAGCTTTCCATGTCAGGGGTTTTCTCCGGGTACTTCTGCCCCAATAAAAACTGGATGCAGCGATATAGCTGAAAAATTACCGAAAGTGGCGTTAAATATCATTCAAACAAACAAACCATCAACATGTAGTAATTGATCACTTAATACGTATCCTTTCGCGAAATCTTAACAAATCCACCTTATTCTTTTAATGTGACGAATTTAGTCATTCGGTAGAAATTCTGCCCAATAACTTGTTCATACAGCTGATAATTTGAGTGAATTATACAGCCCGGTCCATACATCGATTTGTTAATAATGTTATGACGAGAATTCATCTGTCCTCTATTCTACTTATAAAAGAGCTCCGTCAAACTTTGATAGTTTTATCTACATAGTCTATGTACTTTTTTAATCCCGACACTGGTAAAATACTGTCTTTTGATTGGCTACAATTTGCCTTTTACAACTATTGTATCCGTCTCCATGAAATCGCGTGATTTGCTTACAACCTTGTGACTTGTATCCCATCGCCACTTGTATCATGTCGACATGGGACTGATATTCACATAAAATGACGTCAAACTACTTTAAAAAACAGTTCATAAATCGAAATAATACTGCAAGTAAACAAAAATACGTTTTTTTTATAAATACAGCATATAAACGAATTCGACTAATGAGGTTATTGACTGAATGCGAACTGGGACGGTAAGATAAGCTCGACCCACAGAGATGCTTTGTGCTTCTCTGCTATGTAGCCGCTACCAAAGGCTTATTTTGTGTACAAACACCCCACACTTTTCCTGTGACAGGAAAATTATATTGTTATTCCCATGAACCAGGGTACAGAAAAACAAAATAAAACGAAACTCACAGAATATTACTGATGCAGTATACATAATATAATTATTTCATAATAGCTATTTTTGTCTTTCCATATCGGCCAAAACTGGAGCATTCCATTTCCTATCATATTGTTTGGCAATTGCATATTTCAATCTCGTGATTTGATTGGTTACTCTATAGCCAATTAAATCGTGAGAGTGCAATATGGTTTTTTATTGAGCAGAATGGGTGTTTCGGCGCTTATCATTATCATCAGAAATAGCTGTTAAATAATCAAATATTGCTGTATTATTCTTGTTATTTTGTAATTTTCTTGTTATATTAAATTGTTGATTTGATAAAGTATTTCAAATTTCAAACTAACGGTATAGTTAAAAAGTTCATGTTTATTCCAATTTAATGACATATGACATATGAAGGGATCCGAACTGTCAGAATTGAATTGGTAGATGGTATCCGAACTATCAAGATTGAACTGGTGGAATTGATCCGAACTTTCAGAATTGAATTACTAGATGGTATCCGAACTGTCAGGAATTAACTGGTGGAATTGATCCGAACTTTCAGAATTGAAATGGTAGAAGGTATCAGAACTGTCAGGAATTAACTGGTGGAATTGATCCGAACTTTCAGAATTGAACTGGTAGATGGTATCCGAACTGTCAGGAATTAACTGGTGGAATTGATCCGAACTTTCAGAATTGAACTGGTAGATGGTATCCGAACTGTCAGGAATTAACTGGTGGAATTGATCCGAACTTTCAGAATTGAACTGGTAGATGGTATCCGAACTGTCAGGAATTAACTGGTGGAATTGATCCGAACTTTCAGAATTGAACTGGTAGATGGTATCCGAACTGTCAGGAATTAACTGGTGGAATTGATCCGAACTTTCAGAATTGAACTGGTAGATGGTATCCGAACTGTCAGGAATTAACTGGTGGAATTGATCCGAACTTTCAGAATTGAACTGGTAGATGGTATCCGAACTGTCAGGAATTAACTGGTGGAATTGATCCGAACTTTCAGAATTGAACTGGTAGATGGTATCAGAACTGTCAGGAATTAACTGGTGGAATTGATCCGAACTTTCAGAATTGAACTGGTAGATGGTATCCGAACTGTCAGGAATTAACTGGTGGAATTGATCCGAACTTTCAGAATTGAACTGGTAGATGGTATCCGAACTGTCAGGAATTAACTGGTGGAATTGATCCGAACTTTCAGAATTGAACTGGTAGATGGTATCCGAACTGTCAGGAATTAACTGGTGGAATGTATTCGTACTGTCAGAATTGAATTGGTAGATGGTATCCAAACTGTCAAGATTGAACTGGTGGAATTGATCCGAACTTTCAGAATTGAACTGGTAGATGGTATCCGAACTGTCAGGAATGAACTGGTGGAATTGATCCGAACTTTCAGAATTGAACTGGTAGATGGTATCCGAACTGTCAGGAATTAACTGGTGGAATTTATTCGTACTGTCAGAATTGAATTAAGATGGTATCCAAACTGTCAAGATTGAACTGGTGGAATTGATCCGAACTTTCAGAATTGAACTGGTAGATGGTATCAGAACTGTCAGGAATGAACTGGTGGAATTGATCCGAACTGTATTCTTTACTGTAAGACCCTTTTAACACATACATGCGGATATGTATCATACCAAAAAATAAAACATACAACTTTACAATATTTAACAAAAAAAGAAACATATACATTTGTTCCAAATACATAAAAAACGCAAAATTCAACCACTGTCAGATACAAAAAAATAATAAATGAAAAAAATAAAATGGGAAAAAGATACCACAGGAAAAAAACAGAAACGAAGATAACGTGGTGAATTCAAAAAACAAGAAGTCAAGGAAAGACAAAGCTTAGCCTAACAAAGAGGGGAAACAAAACAGACACGCACCACCAAAACAAAAACACTAACCACACTAAAACCTTAGGGTGAATTAAAACGATTCTTTCTGCTCCACGCATGGCCTCCGTCATATCTTAAAATACGCTAATTAGTCGCGTCCGTTGTTAGTAATAATCCATTAAGAAGTTGGGAAAGTGATTATGCCAAACGAAACAAACCAATAGTTATTTGTGACACAGATATTACATAACCGTCAACTAAGTCATTGACATTTTGAAACCCTGGTTAAGTAGCAATCAGTCAGCAGACATCCGCTTTCAACGAAACCTGGAGCTCACAGCATGTTTTGCATATAAACTTCATTTCAAATTCCGTTTATGAAGAATGTTATTGAAAAGATAGGGAATATACTTATGTGAAATTCACATACTTCAATTGAACACCATCTTTCCATTGTATATGCATTTCGCCCTTTAACTTGATATCCGCGTGCGTAATTTTAAATGGAGAGTATTGAGGAGGTAGACTAGTAACTGAACTAAAAACACGTTGATGTTAAAAATTTGCTCGTTGGACGTTAAGCAATTATCCAGTTAAATAATCAATCAATAATGTAATAAAAATTGCGTTTAAATTGCAAATAACTGTATACTTTTATGCTGCTACTTTTCTAAACGACATATGATTAATTAATTATTTAAACTATATTAAATTAATTAATATAAAATTTAAATTTATTCTGTTTTAAAATCGTTTAGTTTAAGGCTGGATTATTTTGATCCTATAAAAACTGAATTAATAATAATTGTTTATTTAAAATGACCTAACATTCACCTCCATTAGAAGTCATTTCACACATACAACAATCACATAGATATTAATTACTTTTCGAGTAAATAAACTTTAAAATCTCAAGGTAGGTTTTTTCATTGAAAAATATATCTTGGGTAGTTGTAAATTATCTTAATATATCAATGCTTCAATTCTCATCTTAAGCCCATGTAAACCACGGTGATTTTACAAAGTGTTCCATTAACATCACTTGATCATTTTTGTAGTGAATAGACTATTTTGTCATTGGGGATGTGCAATATTGAAATATATGAATAGGTCCGATTTAATAATTCAATATATGATTATTTATAACGTCCCCCCCCCTTTCCACCCCGTGCATAATATAGTTGACAAAAGTCTGAAAGTGGCGTAATAAACACAAACAAATCAAACATACTCGTGATCAAATATGGCGCGTAAATAAACAATACAAACAAAAATAGAGTAGTTTTGTGTAGTTATGTGATTTGTTACAAGTGTCCAGAATAAATGATAGAACAAGTTTTAAGTATTATAATGCTGCAAATATTGTCTGTGTTTGAAACCAGGAAGGTGGAGGCTTGTTTGATACATCTGGTAACATAACTACGCTTTTTTTAAATTAAACAGTGCAGTTGGAACATTTTCCCTCCTTTTATTGTCACGTTTATTTCCCTTCGTTTCCGCAACCCTTAATACTTTTTTCTAACTTTCTTTTCTATGAAACCGCTTCACATACAATCCGTTGTACTTTCGTAACACACACTAAAAAAATCGGGTTGTTGAAATAAAAATAGACACAAATTGTAATTCTTGTGTTCAAGAACCAAAGTCTGTTGAATCGTCTTGTAAATAATTTGTTCCTAGTAAACCCAGGAAACATTTGTTAATATGTCATGTTCTTTTTTAAAAATGATGTATGAAACGTTGTTTATAAAGATTTTCCAGGTGATCACTTGTATTTTATGTATCAGTCAATTTTTAAATATTTTTGCAATATTTTTTTTCATTTTTGTTTTCGTTGTGTTGTAAAAGCTGTTATTGTTTATATGGCTATAAGTTTAAAAAGTTCATTATGTAATAAGTTTGAGGACATGAAGATAAATGTAACAAGAAAAGATATGGTTGTAACCATATCGGGGAAACTCAATTAAAGTAATTGGAGGATTAAAACAGGAACCCATTTTGTAATCTAATATGAGAGATTAATTGTTGTTTACAGCTTGTGAAGATATAATGTACTTATGATATTCTATAATATGCTTTAACCAAGTCAGGATCATTTAATACAATCAAATTTTTATGATTTGTCTTTGCCATGTGTTGCTTTTTCTTCTTTGATATTAGAGAATGATCATCTGAGACATCAAAGTTCTAAACATTTGGTTCTTTATATAATAATGCATATAGATATTAAGGAAACGAGTTAAATAAGATACAATACAAGAAAATAAAATACAGAAAAATGTGTGTTAAATGTATTTTTAGTGTTATCTTGTAAAATATATGTTTATATTAATATTTATGTTTTGGCATATCTGTTAAAACATATATTAAAACCCTAGTTTCATTTTTGCCCCTTTTGGGCTCCTAATTCCTAAACGGAAAAAAGAAGAGCCCCAAACCCTTGTAGTTAACCTGTATTTAAAAAAAAATAAATTATTTATTTCTGTTTGATGCGACAACAACAAAATAACTGGAAAATTAAAAAGTGCATAAAACCAATAATAAGAAAATGCTAAAGTAGAAAAGTTTTCATATGTTCGATCTCTTCTTATTATCTCTTATTTCCTTTTGGCTTTGTTTCAAAGAAACACGGTGTGAAACTAACAAACATACCGTCTGTCTCAATCGAGCAATATGTTGTTGCTATTGCCGATATTGTCAAACCAGAAAACATAGTGGCTGCCTCTCGTATGAGGTCTGGGGTTGTAGTTTTTTATCAAATCTCGATGATGTTGAAGAGTTGTGTTCCAATGGCTTAAGTATGGAGGACGAGTTTATTGACGTTCAGTGTTCGGTGAAAATCCCTAAAAAAGTTACTTTGTCTAATTGTCCCCCACTTATTCCAAACGATTTACTCGAGGATGAGTTGATGCGTTATGGACGCATAATTTCTGATATAAAACCCATTGCACTGGGTATTAAAATCCCTGCACTAAAACATGTCAAGTCATTTAGACGACAAGTGTCTCTTATTCCCCACCCCAATGTAATATTACCTGAATACTTTGATATGTTTTATCAAAGGCAAAGTTATAGAATTTTTGTTAATGACGATGTTGTCTGTTTCAAATGCAAACAGACTGGACACATTCAAATAAGATGTCCCGAAAACAGACCAACAACTGAAAGCAAAAATTCAGAAGCCAATACAGACGTTCCGTATTCGGCTGAAAGAGTACCCAAAACTAGGACGGTGGAGGAATCTGTTGTCTTGGATTCTGATATTACAGCCTCTGGTAGTCAATCTGATATTCCCAACACCCCACACAATGTTTCAAGTAAAAAAAGTCGGAAGAATCTACAGTTTCCACTGTCATTGTTGACATCCACGCTCCTAATGATAAAGGGCAGAATGATGTTTTGCCAACAAAGTCTGCACTTAAACAAAAAGCAGAAAACGGTGATTCTGCTATTAGCATGAAAACCCCTACAACTGAAGCTATATCTGCTCCAGATGCTATTAGAATATGGGATTTACCCCCTTCATCCCAAATTTTACTTAACAACAATGAGGAAGAGGATGTAGAAATAGAATCTATATCCTCTGATTAATCAGAACAAAATATGTCTCAAATCGTAGTAGATACTGCGCAAAAGCTTTCAACTGAGGAGCTCGGTCGATTAAGCAACAAAAAACCAGTAGAAAAATGTTTAGAGTATACATCAAACTTACGACAACTTTGTCAAGATTTTATAGACCTTCGTAGAAACCCCGATGCATCATCACAGTTGAAGGCACGTCTCAATAAGTTAATTAAGAAATTAAAGGCATATGTGAAAACTCATGCTTAGACGACAAATATACCCAAATCAATATGTATTGGTCTTTTAATTATGCATTTTTGTTCTGTGTTCTCATTACATTTGTAATGTCTGGTTTTTCATTAGTTTCATTGAACACACAAGGTTGTCGAGATTCTTTTAAAAGATATTTTATATTAGATTCTTTGAAATCTAAATTAAATGCAGATATAGTTTTTCTCCAAGATACCCATACTATTCCTTCTGATGAAGTTATTTGGAAAATGATATGGAGAGGAGAAATAGTTTTCTCTCATCTCTCAACTATTTCTGCTGGATTAGCGATATGTTTTTCAAATAATTTAGAATATACTATTCTAGAGCATAAAGTTATATTACCCGGTCGCATTTTACATGCAACTATTAAAATACAAGAACAGACAATATATTTGTTGAATGTGTATTCTCCAACTTGCCCCAAAGAAAAACTAGACTTTTTGAAATATTTAAAACACCATTTGAATCAGCTTGATTCTTCCATTCCAATATTTCTTGGAGGTGATTTTAATTGTACTACTAATCCTTCCCTCGATCGGACAGGAGATACTGAACCTCATCCCCATTCTTGTAACGAATTTAAATCTATTGTTAAACGTTTCAAATTTATTGATACGTTTCGCAATATTCATCCATACGATAGAACTTATTCCTGGTCGAGAAATGACGGTGTCGCCGCAAGACTCGATCGAATTTATATATCTAAACATTATAGTCAGTTTATTCGATCTTCAGAAATAAAACAATGTTCATATTCTGATCATGATTACGTTCGTGTTTATTTTAAAGAAATACCAGGTAAACACAAGAGTGCTTACTGGTGTTTAAATACATCTCTTTTAGATGATAAATTGTATGTTGACATGATAAATAACTTTTGGCTTTCTTGGCAATTACAGAAATCTGAGTTTAAGTGTGTTCAAGATTGGTGGGATCGTGGAAAATACAAAATAAAGGAACTTTCGCAAGAATTTTCTATTAAAAAGAATTATGATTTTAAACGTAAATTTGATAGTTTAGAATCCGATATTGAGTTATTAAAATCAAATATTGCAACAAATGCTGATCTCAATGCCATTTTAATTGATAAGCAAAATCAGTTAATCGAACTTGAACGAATCCAGGCCCGTGGTGCTTGGGTTCGTTCAAGATTCAAATATGTTAATGATTCAGATAAACCTACAAAATATTTGTTTGACCTTGAAAAGAAACGTGGTACTAAGAAACTATTATCCCATTTAACCTTGCCTGATGGCAGTATAACTGATTCTGATCAGGAAATAAAAACCCTTGCCCGAAATTTTTACTCTGACTTGTATAGCCCCGATCCTGTAGATGAAGGTTGTCAAAATGAGATTTTGAAAGACCTTCCTACATTAAATGAAACCCAAAAACAATACCCTGGTATTGATGGGCTGCCTAGTGAATTTTACAAAACATTTTGGAACATCGTTGGGAAAGATATGCACGAAGTTTTTGTTACTTCGATTGAAGAAAACAGACTTCCACTTTCGTGCAGAAGAGCCGTTCTGACGATGATTCCGAAGAAAGGTGACAGTAGTTTGTCAAAAAACTGGAGACCAGTGTCTCTTCTCTGTTGTGATTATAAAATATTAACGAGAGCTTTCTCGCTTAGACTTCGTACCGTTTTACCCGATATATTACATATCGATCAAAGTTATTGTGTACCCGGTCGTCATATCAGTGACAATATTCGTTTTATTTCTGATGCTACTTGTTATGCTAATCAGGAAAATATCCCCCTTGCTATTGTTTCCCTTGACCAAGAGAAGGCTTTTGATCGTGTTCATCATGGTTATTTGATGAAGACATTAGAAGCCTTCGGTTTTGGCGATTATTTTATATCATGTATAAAAACTATTTATACTGATGTACATAGTCTACTTAAAATTAATAACTCGTTATCATCCCCTTTTCAATTTAAAAGAGGTATTCGACAAGGATGTTCCTTGTCTGGTCAACTTTATGCTATCTGTCTTGAACCTCTTCTGCATAAATTAAGGTCAAAAGATGGTCTTTCAGGCCTTGAACTTCCATTATCTGATGGTAAGAAAAGTTGTTTATCTGCATATGCAGATGATTTGGATACTCTGTTAACGCAGGACTCTGATTTTGATAAGTTGTCTTTCTGGTTAGATACCTACCAGAAAGCTTCTAATTCAAAAATTAACTTACAGAAGTCCGAAGGTTTGTGGGTTGGTAGTTGGAAAAACAGAAATGATTGTCCACTTGGTCTCAAGTGGAATAATAAAGGCCTTAAAGTTTTGGGCACTTTTGTTGGAAACAATAAGGATTTTTATAAACAAAATTGGGAAGGGATGGAGGAGGATATTACTATAAAACTTGACAGGTGGAAGCCTTTTGCTCGCGGTTTGTCACTCAGAGGACGAACACTTGTTATTAATTTACTTTCCGCGTCAAAATTGTGGCATCGATTAAATTCTGTGGCCGTACCAGATGAAATTATTAGTGCCATACAAAATAAATTTGTAGATTTTCTATGGCAAGGAAAACATTGGGTTTCCAAAGAAATGTTATATCTTCCTGTATGTACTGGAGGACAGAGTTTGGTTCATATTTTATCTAGAATTCGTGATTTTCGAATTCAGTTTATGTACAGATTTTTGACATTAATGAATGGCGAAGAAGTTCATCCTTATTACTATTTTTGTAAATATTTTTTATCTACTGTTTATAATTTGAATTATGATGTACAATTGTTACTACTTGATGGAGATTTTCAGTATTGTAACATCCCATGCTTTTATCCAGATTTAATAAAAGCCTGGAAATATTTTGAATCATCTAGAATAAAAATTGATGATACCTCAGTTGCAGACATTTTAGAAGAACCTTTGTTCTTTAACCCTTTATTACTTAACTCTAAAACCGATGAACCGTTTTATTTTGAAAATTTTGTAATTGCCGTTATGACTAAAATTAAAGATCTGTTTGATACTAGTTTGAAAAGAAAATTAACTGCAGCAGATCTTGTTGGAATTTTAAGCATTCGTTCTGAACGCTGTATCCAACAACATCTGGATTTATTATGGTCGGCTTTTCCACCGGAGTGGAGTGAATTGATAGATCTTTTTTTACATAATGATATTGATATTGGTGCTGTTCACCAATATATTTTTAAATTAGATATTGACAATGCACCTGAATTAAGTAAGGGTATTGTTCTTGATTAATATCCCAAGAAAATCATTTATTTGTTATCTGTTGTTCAGAATTTTAATTCTTCCCATACCAAAAAGTTACTGTCCCCCTGGAAAAATATTTTAAAATCTAATTTTCCCTCTAACATCATATACAGTCATGTTTATGAATATCCTCATAGCATGCATGAAGGTGACCTTAACTGGAGAATCCTTCATGGTGCTATTTCAACAAGTAAATTTTATTGTAAAGCTGGTTATCAGCTGTCTGACGTTTGTCCTTCTTGTGGTTTGCAGGAAGACTTGCATCACATTTTCGTTTCGTGCCAACGTATACAAGGTTTATTGAGATATGTCCGAAATATTTTGCGCAAATTTAATGATGTTTGTTCAATAGAATCATTTATATTTCGACCTACTTTTTCCTGCACTGACCAAACGCCACCTAAGGTCAATACAAATGGATCTCCTCCAGCTGTCCACTCGCCAACATCGGATAGCTGTCCAGTTAGGAGATCGATTCCAGCTGATCCATCGTCACCTAGGATCAGCTGTCCAGAGATGCCAGCTCCAGCCGACCGAACGTCATCCAGGGTCGGCTGTCCAGAGACTACCAGACTGCCAATGGTTATGGAGGACGGAACAGTCGTGTTGGGAGAATGTACCAACACGCAACGATGGACCAAGCGGTACAGGACCCCAAGACGACTGTTCCAGTGGATTGCCACCCAGGCGAAGATGGCCACCTATGTGACGTTACAGCACCTGAGGACCGGAGGCGGAACAACAGACCCAATCCAGGAATTCAGGTCGCGGATCCGCGCCCGTTTGGCAATTGAATTTGTCTACTATAGGTTTATAAATAAGGTTGATTCTTTTTCAGATTTTTGGTGTTTTAATAATGTATTGTGTTTTATTTCTAGTGACAAGCTTTTTGTTAATATTTAATGGTAAGTTATTTTAATTGTATTTGTATTGTATTTTAGATTTTTATTTTATTGTCTTGTTTATATATTGTAAACCGCGATGTTTAAAGGTTAAAACATGGACTGGCGTGTACCAGTCCATGTTGACTTTGATCATTTGGACAAAGTCATTTATAGGTTTCTTTAAATTTAAAATAAGTAGGTAATAGTGGTTAAAGTTTAAACTGGCTTGTATCAGTTTAAACTGACTTTGATCATTTGGACAAAGTCTTTAAAAATTTTGTGTCTTTTTTTCATATACTTTTGGGTTTAAAGTTAACTTATTTATATGTATATTCAAAATTGTTAAATGTAGCTTGTCAAAATAATGTATTGTTAGGTTTATATTTTATGTATTATGAATTTTTGATACCTTGTAATACTGTGATTTATTGTTTTATTTAATAAAGGGTATTGAAAATTCAAAATTCTTATTATCTCTTAATGATCATAACTCAAATCATTGCATTGTATCACACATGGGGTTATAACTAATTTTGGGTACGGTTTACTGAACTATTGCGCGAAAATATAGTTCAATGTTTACATTTACCGAAGTAAGTAATTTCTATCTGTAATATTGTTTTGATTATTTTTCAGGTGAAAAACAGTATGTTTTGAATTGCGAAATGTAATAATTTTGTTCTTTGCATTTGAAAAAAATATAATTCTGTTCATATATTCTTACGCGATCAAGCTGGCTAGGTAAACGATCATATTATCATAAATTTATGCACATTCAATCTGCTTTCATCTGAATTGTTAATTATATAATTAACGCATAATAATAATAATGATCTTCTTTGCTACTGTTTTTAATGGTGTATTAAACAATTTTCGTAATGTAAACAGTTAATATTCAATGGCTGCCTGTGCTGCTGCAGCTAATCATCATGATGAATAACAGTAAACAAGATTTGCACATGTACAACTTTGATCATCTTTGCAAAATAAAAATAACACATAAATCAACGTATTAAGAGACCGACCATTTAACTTGCAAGGGGGGCCTTGGTTTTTTCCTAAAAAAATATTTTGAAAATGATTTTTTTGATAAAAAAAATATTTTGGAAGCAGAGGGTAAGAAAACAAATATTCTGAAGAAGGATTTCTGCTATATAAAATAATGCTAATAATGAAAAAAATATGTCACGACGTCTTCAAAAATTTTTTCACCAAAACAAAAAACCAAGCCCCCCACCCCCTTCAAGTTAAATGGTCTATTTTTTAAACAAGCGATAACCAGTCCTTTATCCAAATTGGAATTGCAGATTTAACAAACGGTACAAATGTAAATAATTTGGGACAAAGATGGCACACCTACTTGATGAGAGAATTATTACGAATCTGTAATTCCTGTCGAAAATTAAAATGATGAAAACGTTTCTACTTTAGCATTTTCTTATTATTGGTCATGCACTTTTTAATTTTCCAGTTATTTTGTTGTTGTCGCATCAGATAGAAATAAATTATTTAATTTTTTTTAAATACAGGTGTCAAGTGCAATTTCCTGCATCTTTCTTTTACTTTCAATAATTCAAATGTCCAAAAATGTTAACTGGTTTACTATGCATGCCTACTATTTTTATACGACCGAAAAAAAATTGTAGGCGTATAATGGTATGATGCTTTCGTCTGCGTCGTTGTCTGTTAACTTAAGTGTTCCCGCAATAACTTTTGTTCTAGTTATCCAATTGCTTTGAAACTTTACAGTGATGTTTCTTACAATAAAAGGATGGATGGGATTGATTTTTAGGGTTCCCCCATTTTTCGTTTAGAAATTAGGGACCCAAAAGGGGCCAAAAATGCCACTATTTTGTTTGTTCCCACAATAACTTTTGTTCTAGTCATCCAAATGAAAATTTACAATGATTTTCCATACCATTAATAGATAGATGGATGGGATTGGGTCCCCCCTTTTCTAGTTTAAAAATTAGGGGCCCAAAATGGTACCTTTTTATTTGTTTCCACAATAACTTTGGTTCTGGTTTACAGATTGCTTTGAAATTTTACAATAATTTTTCTTATCATAAAAGGATGAATGAGATTTAGTTTGGGGCTCCTCCTTTTTCCTTTTAGGAATTAGGGGCCCAAAAGGGGCAAAAATGAGTTGGGTTTTAATATATGTTTTAACAGATATGCCAAATATCAATATTAATATAAACATATATTTTACAAAAAAACACTAAAAATACATCTAACACAAATTTTTCTGTATATATTTTACTTTTTATGTCTTGTCTTGTATTATTTAACTCGTTTCCTTAATATCTATGCATTATTATTTAAAGAACCAAATGTTTAGAACTCTGATGTCTCGGATGATCATTCTCTTATATCAAAGAAGAAAAAGCAACACATGGCAAAGACAAATCATTAAAAAATTTGATTGTATTAAATGATCCTGACTTGGTTAAAGCATATTATAGAATAGAATAAGTACATTATATCTTCACAAGCAGTAAACAACAATTAATCTCTCATATTACAATACAAAATGGGTTCCTGTTTTAATCCTCTAATTACTTTAATTGAGTTTCCCCGATATGGTTACAACTTGACTTGGGGAGTTTTTTACGTCCTACACCGACAACTTAATGCCCTTGGTCGGACGGATGGTTACAACTATATCTTTTCTTGTATATAATTGTTTTCGGGTACGACTTATCACATATCGCTTTCAATGTAAAAAACCATACTCTACAATATAGTTCATGTTGTCAGTGATAAAATGGCTAATTAAATATTAACGAAAATATTTCATTTACAGTTTTTTGTTTTTGTTAAATCCTTCAAGCTTTAAAATAATTTTTTTGTCCTGATCTAATAATGAGTAGTAAAGATGTACAAAATTGTATATTAATGCGCTTTTGACCTCGCTAGAGAGGATCATCGCTTCAATTTTATTTTTTGGATTATTTCATGATTTATAGGGTATGCTTAGTATTTTTTTTAATGCATTCTTATCTTTACAAAATAAAATGTATATATTTTTGTTTCTTTTATTAATTAGTTAGACAATTTGATAATAAAAGGGCTTTTTTAGATTTTGTTACATTATATTACGTAATGTATATGTTAGAAAGACTTGTTCGGTTCAATTTTATCATAATATATTTTGTTTTGTTTGGATTATTTCACGATTGATAGAGCAAGCTTCATATCTTTTTGCATTCTTATCTTTACATAAAAATGTAGATGATTATGAATTTGACTTGATGATAATTTTCAATTTTATTTCTTTGGTTATGTCAGAATTTATAGGGTACTTAAGCTTTGTATTTTTATGCATTCTAATCTTCACATAATAGAATGTGAATGTATTTGTTTTTATAGGAATTCATAGGATGATTTGATAAAAGTAATGCATTTTAAAATTTTGTAGTATTATGTAATGCATGACGTTCCCCTCGTGCAACAGTATTTTAACGCACTTGTGACCACTCATCCAGAAAGCCTTGATCGATAATTTTCAGTATTATTTCTGGATTATTTCATAATTAGGGTAGAAAATGAAACCTTAATGCAGAAAATTCATCAATCTTGTATATTAAATTTAATTTCCCTGGGTTTTGATTATTAACGATTTCTAAATTCCGAACTCTCTCGCACGAGATTGGCCGAGAACGAGGCGTGCGTGGTGGGGGGGGGGGGGGTAAGAGATATTTCTGTGATGTAATTGTAAATTGTAAATTAGATGTGCCTTGTTTATTTGCTAATTGCTTATTTATGACACTGAACTTTAATGAAAGACAATTTAGACTAACATAATTAGCCACGGAAATGCTAATTTAGATTATTATTTTTATACGAAAATAAGATTTTAAAACAGGCATGTTATTTAAAGAAATTTGATTTCTTAATCAGTGAAAAATGTCATAGACATTTGTAGGGAAAATAAATTTCTTTATAATAAAAAAAAACACAAAAGGTATGGATTTTTATTTAATTCAAGATTTAAATTTTTTATGTTAAACTATTTTAAAGACGCAAGTTATATTTAGATACTTTTAGAATTAGATTAAACATACCTCTAAGATCGTATATGAAGTCCTTTAAAGAAACAGAAATTAAAAAGAAGCTAAATGAAATTTTGAAAAAATGTATATAATAATACAATAGAAAAACAATTCAGCTACATTTGAATAAAGGTCATTAACAGTTTAAATAGTTGAAAATAATTTTAGAAGTTAATAATCTCATACATTGTTTTGAAAAAAACAGAGACATATAATAACACGTCTCTGGCAAAAATAAGACTTCTATAATATTTTTTTGTTTATTTTAAAGTCTGAAAATATTATTAAGTTCTTAGCAATGTTTATGCACATGAACGTTAGTTTGACGCTTGAATACATTTAATTGGAAATTTTTGAAAAACAATTTTAATTATTGTAAAATTAAATCAAAAGAAATTGTAACTTGTCGGTATTTTTCTTTGATCTTCCGAGGATGCCCGACGGAAGGACCCGATAACTGCCGATAACCCCACCCCCCCCCCCAACTTTTTTTCCCACAGAACCACGTGACTATGTGATTTCGAAAAGGTCAACGTATTGTTATTGTACGGTAAACATTTGTCTTTCCAACACTGCTTTTTTATGACAGTACTCTTCTCAAAGTTGAGATATTATAATCAAGATGATTATTTCTTGGCTTCCACAATCGTCTATATTTGTAACCCTTTACAGCATATGATGAAATTTTAAATAAAACAAATTGAAAAAACCTATTAAACCAAATCGGATACACCTATAACATATAAATCGAACATCTCTGGATATGGGTGTAACCCGTATCATTTCTTGTCATCATTTTATTTTCCAGGAATTACAGATTCGTAATACTTCCCTCATCAAATCGGTATGCCATCTTTGTCCCATCCTCCCAAATTATTTACATTTGTTAAATCTGCAATCCCAACTGGGATAAAGGACTGGTCATCGCTTAATTGTTTTAAAAAATATTCGAAATTCTTAATACATTGACTTATGTGTTATTTTTATTTTGCAAAGAAGATCTACATGTGCAAATCTTGTTTACTGGTATACCACTATATCAATTCATCACGATGATCAGCTGCAGAAGCACAGGCAGCAATTGAATATTAACTGTTTACATCACGAAAATTGTTTAATAAACCATTAAAAACAGTAGCAAGAAGATCATTATTGTTGGACATACTTATTATGCGTTAATTATATAATTAACAATTCAGATGAAAGCAGATTGAATGTGCATTTATATGATCATTCACCTAGCCAGCTTGATCGCGTAAGAATATATGAACAGAATTATACTTTTATTCAAATGCTAAGAACAAAATTATTACAGTTCGCAATACAAAGCATACTGTTTTTCACCTGAAAAATAATCAAAACAATATTAAAGATAGAAAGTACTTACTTCGGTAAATGCAAACATCGAACTATATTATCGCGCAATAGTTCAGTAAACCGTACCCAAAATTAGTTATAACCCCATGTGTGATACAATGCAATGATTTGAGTTATGAAGATAGAGACATTTTCCCAGTATATATATATATATATATACACAAGTCTAGAAGATTATGCAACGATACAAATGACGGTGTTTCTTGTCAAAAATTTAGACAAAGACTGACCAACGAATGGCCTTAGTCATTGAATGTCAATAAAAATAAACGACGTAAACAAGTCATAACATATTGATCTTAAACTTTCTCATTCTAACTTAACCCAAAATAGTTGCTTCGTAGTCCGCCACCCGCGGACGTGCCGTGCTGTTACTTGGCTTTGCTCAAATATTCCAACATATATATATATATATATATATATATATATATATATATATATATATATATATATATATATATATATATATATATTATTCGTTCCCATTTTTTAATTTCCTAATTCATAGAAGTCACTAATTTCTTTGTTTATCTCTTTTTGTGCTTCTGCGTCAAAGGAACAAGGTTGACTAATATTTGACAAATGTATTAATTGAATTTAAGTTTAAGTGTAATTTGTCACCTTCAGTCGACAGTTAATCGTCACGTGTTCTTGTTATATAATTATGGTTTTTTTTTTTGTTTTTTTTTTTTGGTCATATGACATGCATGTTTTTTTTATATACTTTGAAGAAATATGGAACGCCAGAACTGTCCTTTGCTGATGTTTTTTTTTAAATTCTACTTTTAAGCCTGATACATCGTTGTTCATTATTAGGTGCGATCCATTTAGCTTTGTTTCAAAATGAACCACGCTCGGCATATGAAGCATTCATGAGATTGTTATTGCAACAAATCCAAAGATAAAAAAACTAGCGTGTTCTCTATTACACCTCAGAAAGCAAATTCCATTCCATTGTTCAGCATGTTCGCTTTTTTCAATCTCCAAGAAGCCGTTTATCATTATCTCGAGAGACGGCTCGAGTGTTATTGTCAACTTTCTAGATAGCAAGCGTGCATTTGAAACTGCTAACCATAATGACCTCAAAGTCAAATTACATCAACATGACATTAAGGGGTAAATCTAGAAACTAATTGACTTTCTGTATCATAAGTAAGAAGTTGTAACAGCGCACATTCTCAGCATGTCAACATGGACAGAGGAACCAGACAAGGTACTCCATTATCTGCCAAGCTCTACCTGGTCTATATCAACGAACTTATTGTTACCTTAACGAGATCTCGATGTCGCGTGACCTGTTTATGCAGATGACATAGCCCTATTATCTTGTAATGAAAGCTAAATGCAAAACATTACTTGTGTGAAATAAAAATTCGAATTTTCTCAAGCAAAAATTCAGATCGTGGTGTTTTGAAAATGACCGATAAATGTCAGCCTAACACTGGGCTTATTCCTGACTGCAAGACCGTTAAGCATGTTGGAATTATCCTAAACCACTCTTTTAACTCTATAGAACAACCAATATCGTCTGGTCGAACATTTAGATCGTTATTCGTGACAATCATAAAACAAAGGATTTATCCGAGTGTTTTGCACTCAATTACATGTAGCAAAATAATTTAGCAGTTGTGCTACTCCAAGGCTTAATATGACTGCGAAGTTTGAAATAAACGTCTAAACATGATTGTTATTGCTTGAGCGTGTACATTGGTATATGTGCAAGTATGTAGAAGACTACCAATTTAAACAAGGATTGATATGTGCATATCTTGTAGGTTGAACCTCACTGAAGCATCTAATAGACAACTGTTATTCTTCGGAAGAATATGTGACCCCTAACAAGACAAGTGTTAATGACACGACTCCTGCTGTGTTTTAATAACTGCCACTTTAGATAGTAGTTTATATCAGACATTTTAAGAATTTTGCAGAAATACCTGTTGTCGTATGTCAATGTGTATCTGAATTTGCGTTAAGGAAACTATGTACCCATTAACAATGACAGTGACTTTGCCTATTTTAAAATAATTCACGACTTTTCAAAACCAGATAACGCATCGCACACAAGCACATTAACCAATCATAAGCAAAGTAGAATTGCTGTTGCTTTGTGCAGCCAGGCCGTCACACTAATCTCTATTATGCTAGGATCTATACGGACCCAGTTATCCATAATTTAATATCTTGTGTATCATCTCTAAGTGACGACCTTTGGTGTGAGATTATTAATAAGGGTCTATTAAATTTAGCGTCTCACTACTCAACATGGACGAAACTACGCAATTTTTCTGTCATGCAATTCTCATAGATTCTTTGAACTTTCAGCTGATGAGTCCGAAACATTTGGCATTATATGTGTGAAATACATCAATAATCTGCAAAGCATGTGAATGAACCCATGAAGAGATTGAAGAGAGAATTACTACCTTAATCTTTTACATGTTATATTTAATTATCCACGCCGAGATTCTGTCTACAACATTTATTATTATTTTTTATTAAATTATTATTCTCTTTCACGTTTGTTTTGCTATGTTTGTAAAACCATTTATTAACAATGCATACTTGAGGAGGACATAAAGATATAAAGATATACATTATTTAACAAATATTCATCACTAACTGCCTTTTATCCCTTTTTGTTGGTAAGCCAAAGGAACACCGATGTTACACATATTTGAAAATTGTATTAATTAATTTAATGTTCAAGTGTAATTTGTCTCTTTTTGTTTGTCATTTGTCTACTGTAAATCACGTGTTATTTTTATATAACTAGGGAATTTTTATTTTTTTAAAATTATTTTCCTTGTCATATGACATACATGTTTTTTTTAATTTTGAGAAATATGGAACACAAAAACTGTAATACGTTATACGATGAGCTTTTTCATAATATACCTTGTACATGTGATTTCTATTTGTTGGTTATACGCAGCGCATTTTTTTTCAATTTACACAGTTAATTTCTTAAATCGGGAAAAGTATTTGTATTTATTTTCTGCAGCAGATTTACCATTTACACTGTACTTTAAAATTAAAAAAAACTTTATAGGTTAGCTTATACATGTATAATGTTTAAAATATACATTTAAAAAAATAAAAAACAGCTTTCGTCGGTAAGAACCATTGATAGGGAAATGTAAAACACGTCGATATACAAAACTCTAATGACATTATCATTTGCTTCACAAGATAACCATTTATTATTGCCAGTCATAGACGTATTGGTTCATCCTGACCTTATAGGTGGAGCTTTTCCTTTATACGTAATCCTTTGACTTGAAATGTACATGCATTCCGCTTATACTTTTTATGAATACTTTCTTCTTTAGGTTCTTAAATGATGATGATCATACCACGTTTTACAAATTCATCTCATCTCTTGTAATACTTAGGTATATATTGGTTTTTTTTATTTGTTTAAATAATGTTTAACGAAACTTTCAGCAATTTTACAGACATATCATGGCGTCCAGTTTTTATTGGAGGAGGAAGCAACAGAACCCGGAGAAAACCCCGACCTTCTGTAGGAAAACTGGCAATCCTTGTCAATTAAGACTAGAATGTAGTACATCCTGCCCCGCAAACCACAGACCACAAGATCAATAGTAAGCGAACTACCTTAACCACTCGGCCACCGAGGCCCCCTTAGGAATATAAACCAATCTACTAAAGGTTAAAGAAATGATTGTGTTTATTGTAACTAATTTGTGATTTCTTTATTGCTTACCGACATTTTGTAAATAAAACATATTATTAGGTACTAGTATGCGGAAGTGTACATTTGTTTCCAGGTGTATATCATCTATCCATCTATATTAAAATTACACAACAGAAAAGCAATATTGGCTAAATGTTACATGACACTGAACGATCTGTGGAGATAAAGTTGAGTAAACAATGTGTACAAAGTTGTATTATAAATTACCCTAAGGGATTATATTAGTATATGACCTCTGCACAACTTTCTTTTCAAGACCGTTTTGCGGCATGTTACTTTTTATATCACAAATGACCTGGTGTAAAACTACTAAAAAAGAATAAAATTGTATATGTGTATAAATCTCGAATCGCACATGACGTTATTGGCTTAGGGGTTTATTTACTGATGCTTTCATAAAGCATGTCGCATCTAAAATTATATTATATGCTAATAACTGCAGTAATCGGATTTTCAGATTTTCGTAACAAATGAACAAAATCAAACATACGCTCAATTTGTAAAATTATTCTTACGGTAATAACTCAAGCTGTTAGCTCAAGTGAATCAATAGAAAAATATGTGTTTTTGTAATGAGTACTTAACACGTATGTTTGTTTGTGCTGTAGCTAGTACGTAACCTAGCTTCTATTATCGTAGAACATAATAATCTTCTCAATTCATTGGACGTTTGCTTCGCGTCTAACGAGCAGGACTTCAACTATATTCAAGACAATAAATCCTCTCCAAGACAATACTTCGACTTTGGAGATATAAGCACTGATGTTCGGGTGTATAAAACCTACATAAAAACGAGAGACGTAAACAGAGCACCGAAATTGGTTTTTAGCGCCACAGACAAGTTTTGATTGGAAGAATTGCACGCCTGGCAAATTTTAAATAGTATTTTTAATGACATTTTACTCAACAATTTCATAAAACACTTAATTTCGTCTGAATCAGTTTCAGTAATGAAATACCGTTTATACACAAAAATGTAAATTGCGACTTCTTTCTCTTTCTTGCATTATGAATCCCTGTAATCAATTCACTAAGTCTCACCATCTGTCTACGTATAAGTACCTACATATGCGCTACAAAAGGAATTATATTTTTGATCGTTTAGTCCACTGATATTGTATTATTAATGTTTCATCCCAGCCTTTAGAAACAGATTTGGCGTCTCAAATTTCTGTAAAAACAACAAGGGCATTCTTTTAGCATTAAATTGCACGTACATATATATAGTTTTACATACATTCTATTTAAACCATGCGTTTCTGGAAATAAATTGGCAGTTGACCAGTGCTTTCGAATGATTGGTTCTTATTGATGACGTTCTAGCTGATGACGTGATGTCGTAAAAGTCACGTCAGAGATGCACTGGAATTAACACCTCAATCGATCCCCAGTTATCACTGAAAAATCCCAAGATCTCAAGGGTATCATGACCAGTTTTGTAAAATTAATTAATGTGTTGCTTTTTTCAGGAGTCGATTTCATAAAGTGCTCGAAAACTAATAAACACATACTAATACTATATGTAATGTAGATTGATATATCACCCAAAGTATTGTTTGATATTTTAATGGTATTTTTTTCAGCTATATTATGGCGTCCAGTTTGTATTGGAGGTGGAAACCGGAGTACCCGGAAAAAAAACCCGGAACTTCGGTAGTAAAACTGGCCAGACACTCGGTATTTTTCGTATTCTTTTGTGTTCATTTCTAAAAATGTAAACAGAAATATTTTATATTGTTAGTCTATATATGCAGTCCAAATGCAAAAATTTCTTTTACCTATGAAATATAGCACGCGATTTAACTAAAACTAAGATATATTACAACATCGCTAAAACCAATTTTTATATTTAGTCCGGCCTAAGATGAGCTGTGTTTCAAGTTTACAAAATATTCAAAATACATTATTGACGAACAAAACACAATCAAGTCAGTAATGGGGATGCTTCGTTTCAGAATATTAAAAGCTTGTATAGGAATTTTTTTGTTTTGTTCTGTGTTTTCTGTCGTTTTGCTGTACACAAAAGGTAAATATTCTTATTATAACAACAATTATTGACGAATAGAACAAACACACATATTTATAAAACTATACGAAGCCGAAGAGAAATAATCTTCAATAGTAAACAAAGCGGAATTTGATACCATTGCCAGGTGTCTACAATTTCGAGGATGTAGTGGTGGCTGGCGAAGGTGGTGCGAGGTTTGATTTTATCTTTTATGTACAAAAATTAAATCAAAACGCTATATATGGTTTTGCTTCATGTTTCATAATTACAAGCTCTTTTACTTAAGTTATTAAATCTTGGATTGCTATAACATACTAACATAAAATATTAATTGAAATTTTATTTACAGTATTTTCTGCAATAAAGACTTTTATCAAAACTGACGATCAAGGTTTAGAGTATGTACAACAGAAAACAGCAGTCTTGCCAACTGACAGCCGTTTGCTGACGTACCATCCACAACGTACAGTAAGTCATTTTCTTTTTGATTTTATGTTTGTTTGTTTGTTTGTTTGGATGGGATTAAACGCCACTTTTATCATTTTTTTTGCTATATCATGGCATCCAGTTTACATTTGGGAAGAAGTACCCGGAGAAAACCCGGACCTTCGGTAGAAAAACTGGCAATCCATGTCAAATTAAGATTTGAATCGAACGCACTCTGCCTGCTTAGCGCCCAGTTTTTGTGGGGTGGAAAGCTTAAATATTCGGTGAAAAGCTCCAACCTTCGACATCTGAACAACTGACAATCCTCGTCAATTAAGGCTGGAGTCGACCACACCTTGCCTGCAATAAGGCTCGAACCGCAACCTTATTATTAACAAGCAGGAGTGTTGCTTGACTAGGTACAATGTAGATTTACAAAATATCTATGTATCCAAGGACCCCTGGAAACTAGAAAACAATGGTGCAATTTGGTGCATGTTTCGAGAGTTCTAAGGTGCTTTATTTTGAAAATCGATTTTTTATTGGTTTCAGACATAGATTGCAATTTTTATTGTCAAAATAATTTGGATTCAGCTGCTTGCTCACGTATAGGCAGCTACTCCCATGACAGGCACGTGATCAGTTGTAAATGACGAATTACCGTTACCACCTGGCACTGGGGCAACCGCAAGATTACATGTATTCGAGATGTTCCAAATATATATGCACAATGAGGTTACATATTTTTTCGTAGCATAAATGTTAATAGTTTACATTTATTTGCGATATTATGACGTGTAAAATTTACAGTTTAAGGTTCAGATTGTTTTTATGTATTTCATTATTTTTTTCTGTTAAAAAACATTTTAATTGTAAAGCGACAAATAGTTTCAACTTAGTCCTGTTACATTACAGAGATTGATACATTTTTCTTCTTAACAGTACTTGTGTTCATGTGCCATTTTTATGAATTATCTAATTGGTAATTTACAGGTAAGGTATTGGTTTTGCTCATTCTTTTTAAGTCCCCAAAACGCGAAGTGTCTGATGACTATTTTTTTTGTCCCATTTCTTGTCCTTCATATTATTTTGTTTTTCTTTCTGAACGTGGAGTTAAGTCGAGGGATCCTCAAACATAGAATGCCTTGTATGATGTTTTCATCGGTTTCAGATTTTTAGAAATGGCAGCTCATTAACAAAATTGCGATGTCACGAAACATTGTTTGTATGATGCGTCTGACCTAAAGTTGGCAATCAAAATGACTGCCGTTGAAAGAAAAAAAATAACAATTATAAGAATTATTTAATTAAAATAAAGGTAGAATTCTATGATCTCTTGAATAGATGCATCGATTTCAATGATAATTAGTACCCTGATACAGTTAACTATCCTGGGAGCATTTTTGGTGAAAAAATTTGATACAAACTCTTTTGAAAGTCAATTTTATCCGATTTCAACGAAATTTGATATGTATGTGGATTAAATGTACTGTTTTGAATGAAAGCAGCTGGTGCTGTGTTCGGGCGACATTTGCTTTGGCATCCAATTACTAGTTATTCTTTTTCTTCTTTTTCATTCATTCTTTTTTTTTGTTCCATTCAATCTTTTTGTCGTTTTACTTTTTGAGTATGTTGGGGTTGAAATGAAGTTGTGCCAAAACGATCGTTGTGTAGAAGTAGATACTAGTAAGCGGTGAACAGAAATTATACTTTTAAGTCACCAAATGTTTTTATAATTAAGGAAGTATTGCTCTGATTTTTCGTAGATATATTTTGCAGGTTGCCAACAAGGATACGAGGTTCCTGAATAGTAATCAGAAAAGAATAGAAAGACTTAATAGTTTATGCCAACAGACACCAGATCTCTTTAAAGCAAAGTCGAAAATAAATCCATACTATTTCAACACTTTAATAAGCATCCGTCGTAAGGTTATCTTTTGTCAAATTCAAAAATCAGCGTCCTCGTTTTGGAAGACAATCATATTTAATGATACTATGCCTGGGACTAAACAAGTTCCGAACATTCGAAGTTCAAAAATAGATGAGAACAAACTTGGGGATAAATTCTTTAAATTTTTATTTGTGCGCGATCCTTATCGTCGTTTGTATTCGGGCTATATAGATAAACTTTTTAATCTAAATCTAATGTATTGGAAAATTTCAGGAATTCCGGCAAAAATTATGAATAATAGACATCAAAACTATTCTGAATGTGGTCATAATGTCACATTTGCGGAATTTATCAACTATATAATAGACATAGAAAACAAACCAAACAAAAGAGATCGCCATTTCTTTTCGATGTACGAGCACTGCGCACCATGTGACCACAAAATTGATTACATAGGGAAAATGGAAACGTTCGATCAAGATGCAAGATCTATCATCAATGCTATAAACGACACAAGTCTTAAATCAGTTTACGAAAACATTGCTTCAAACTCTTCGGAGAACAGTATAAAGTACATTACTAATACACTTTTTCAATCAAAAAAGGAATTTCTTAAGTGCATGACAATGTATGAAGCTGTGCTTAGGGTATGGAGATATCTACAGATAACAGGAGTTATAAGTAAGAGTCTATCTTTTCCGTTTACAAAGGAATCAGTTGTAATGTTAAAAAGACAATCATTGGAAAAAAAATTATTAAAAGCACACCTACTGTCAAAAAAGGACGAAACAAGCAAGTTAAATAAAGACGAAGCATTTCATGAAGCGTATGCTTCTGTTTCCTACCAAACATTGCTTAAACTGAAAAATATAGTGGCTACCGATTGCTTATTATTTGGATACGACGCAGAACCGGAAGGTGTTTTCAATGCTCAGTCTTTTATAACATCAAAATTTCGCTTCTTTGAACTTTGATTATAACGTGCATTGACAATGCGTTTTATGGAAATACGTATACATGTATACACGACAACGAGTAATGTTGGATGCATACATGTATGTTATAGATATGTCAGGCTCAAGTTAGTAAGAACAAAACATGGTACCAGATTGAAAAATGGTGTCGACGGATTCTATTTACAGCATTAGAATATGCAGGACTTGATACATCAAGTGTCCTAATCACTATGGCCTCATTGTCTTTCTTGTTGGGTGGGGGCAGGTTTACCTTTAGTATTGGAATACATCTATACATAAGCGATGCAGGGACACTAAAAAACCAAGTATCTTAATTATTATGTCCTCAAATTTTTCTCCCTGGTGGGTACGCTTACCCTTAGTATTTGAATATAGCTACACATTTAAAAGACAGAAACATTGAAAAATTAGCATGAAACACAAACAACATGTGTGACATAACTGAGCATATTGTCATAACAGATAGCATAGATGTAAAAGTTTGTTTATTTATTTTTTTTATTTTGTTAACACCGATTCGTTTCTCTAAACTGCACGGAAGCAACTTTCCTTTAGAGATTTAGATAGTCTGGTCCTGTTTATAGCGTCTCCTGGCTCACAGTCAATGAAGCCATATTGTTTTATCCAGTATGAAACTTAGGTTCTGTGCATGCAACGTCATTTTGCTGACTTCTGTGTTGTTTTATAGTCTTTTGTCCTAAAGTCCTAAAAGACGGAGTTCTGTCCGTGCGCGTCATTCGTGGTCGGACAGGCAAAAACAAAAGTCAAAAAGCCATATCTGTTGTCAAGTTCACCTCAAATATCTCGAATCCTTCGTATCAAAAGTGAAAATAAATAGATATATAAAATAAGTTCCCTTGTATTTTTTTTACAAATACAAATTCACAGGAAGACGACAAATGTAGTCCCTCATTGAATGGGACTAAGTAAGTAAGTAAGTAAGTAAAATTTTATTTGAATTCGGCATAAATAAATACAAAGTAACACAAGCTCTGAAGAGCTTTTGACCGAATATAATCACACAATTCACATAAAAACAAGACACATGATAACAATATGGACAAGACACAGATAAAATGTTTACTTCATTAAAACTTGCAGATATATTTAAGATTAATGCCTTTTAAAACTGGTGTTATTAACATTTAAAAGTTGAAAAGTATTAAAATCAATAAGCTTAAATGAATAAAAAATTTTAGAGATATTTTTAAGCTAAAAATTAAGTTATTTTAAATCACATCAGTGGAAACTTGGAAACTAAATCTATTGAAGGTAATAAAATTAATAACAGTAACAGGAACGTGGAAACCAGTAAATACATGAAAAACTCTGGATTTGCCGAAATAACGGCACTGAGCGGCGACTCATGTGGCAAATGCCTCGTTAAACCCTCGCTCAGAACCAGCAATTAAGGCAGCTTTAATCATAATTTAAAATGGGCAAACGTTAACAACAAGCCGAGCACCGACAGTTTGAACCACTCCAGGACTGAAGCAAACTTTTAAAATGTGAAAAGCTATTTTCAGTCCTGAAATGGTTCGGAAAACTGTTCCATAAGGATGCTGCTGCATATCTAAATGATTTTTTACCATAGGTAGACGTTCGCACCTGTGGTAGATCCAAGATGTTACTATATCGGAAATTGTATTTAGAATTTTTTAAGGTGACAAGATCGCCAAGACACACTGGAGCTTGGCTATTTACGATTTTATAAGTCTCAAGTGCCATTGTTCTGATTCTACGAATCTGTAAGGTTGGAACTTTTGCCTTCTCTAAAAGTGTATGATAAGATGAAGTATAATCTTCATAAATAAAACGTAGGGCTCGCTCCTGTACTTTCTCCAGCTTTTTGGAATTGGTTTCTGTACAAAAGTGCCACGCTAATGGACAAAAGTTAAAGTTACTCAAAATGAAAGTGTGAAAAATAGTTAATTTGTTGAGTCTCGATAACATAGACCCTAATCGTTTAAGAACATTTAGTTGTTGTGAGGCTTTTCTGCACAAACTGCTGATATGAACATCAAATTTCAGTTGATAATCAATGTCAATACCAAGCAGTTTGACAGTTTCCTCACAGGACAGTACGTTTCCCTGAATTTGAATGCTGGGATTTTTTGAGAAAGTTTTCTTCCCAACTGCTATTACCTGAAACTTATCGGGATTTTCCTGCATTTTATTAAACTTGAACCAGTCAATAAGCACCTGAGACTCGGTCTCCAGTGTAGATATTAGCGAACTATATTCAGGGCTACTGAATGACAGTGTATTGTCGTCAGCATAATTATACAATGAACTTTTTTTGACAAAATAGAAAATATCGTTTATAAAAACATTAAATAATAAAGGGCCTAAAATAGATCCTTGAGTAACACCTTTCTGAATGTCAGCCCAGCTGCTTAGAACACCATTTATCTTTATTTGTTGTTTTCTGTTTGATAGATATGACTGTAAAAGAGAAACTGAATGGTGTGAAACACCATATGCTAGTAATTTATCTAATAATAAATCATGGGGCAAACAATCAAAGGCTTTTGATAGATCCATGAGTACAGCTGCAATGTAATGATTTTTATCAAGGGCATTGCGCCAGTCTTCTAAGAGTCTCAGCAGCGTAGTCTGACATCCGTGTCCCCTTCGGAAAGCACAAAGATACGGATTAAATATAGAATCGAAAAAGTCGTATAACTGAGTTTCAAGAACTTTCTCATAAACTTTTGAAAAAATAGTTAAGACACTTACAGGTCTGTAATTTGATTTTAAACATGGATCATTCTTTTTATGCAGCGGTGTTACTTGCGCTTCCTTGAGTCTATCTGGGAAAACACCTGTATCAACCGACAAGTTTATAAGACTTGTCAAATGAGGCACGATCTCAGACTTACTCTCTCTAACAACTTTTGCGGGTATCCCGTCTACTCCAATTGCTTTTTTAACATTTATTTTTTTTAATATTTTTGTAATATTTTCAGATGTTACTGTTTGAAAATTGAAATTAGATTTTTGTTTAGTATCATTGTTATTTTGAATTTCTGCAATACTTCGATGATTTGAAGGGTCATAGTGAACTTCATTTCCTATATTCTTAGCTACCGATACAAAAAATTCATTAAATATGTTAGAAACCTCTGATGAATCATTTATTATTTTGTTATCTTCGCATAGGATAATATTTTGCTCCCCAGATTTACATTTTTTGGAAAAGAAAGGTTTAACCGTTTTCCAGAAGTCTATATTTTTTGTCCCACCAGTACAGCGTTCTAAAAAATAATTTTTTATTGATTGTTTTTTCATTTTATTTACCAGATTTCTTTGCTGTCTGTACTTTTCCCAATTTTTGTTATTTCTATTTTTTGTAAACTGAGAATATAGCATATGTTTCCTATAGACAGCCTTTCTCAAATTACTATTCATGCACGGAAAAGATTTCTTTTTCTGTTCCCTTGATTTTAAAGGGGCATGTTTGTCCAAGACTTTTATAAAGTCTTCTTCATAATTTAAATAAATACTATTTACTTGCTCTGGACTAGTGACGTCGTCCAGTGCTTGTATCTTAATTTTACTGATGTCGTTTTTAAAGTTTTCAATATCGAAGTTTTTATAACTTCTATAAGTTATATTCGTTTTTCGCATAGACGGAACGTGACCTTTTATAGTTGTTGAAATTAAATTATGACAGTCACTAATACCCACAGGTGTATTGAGTGTGTTGAAACAAAATGACTTTCTGTTTGTTAAAATCACATCAACCAGAGATGGAACACAGTCCTTTTTAAAACAAGTTGGTTCTTTGACCATCTGATCTAAATCAAAAATATCAGAAATATCTAAAATTGTTTGACTTGAGACAGAGATTATAACATCTTGGAACCAGTTATGTTATGTGTGCAGAAGAATGGACGTTAATGTACCGTATTAAAGTATTAGATGAACGTATTATATAATACGTTATATATATAATTCCTCTAAAGAAATGGTCAACAATTGTTCCTACGGGATGTTGGATCGTTACGGTAGATAACGATACTGTACAGACTAAAATAATAATATATTCGTTTAAAAAGATGTACAACAACATCTAGATACATAATTAAAGCGAAAACAAAGTTTTACACTTTAAAAAATTGCACAAAGGCTTTGTCAGTGTTTTTACAACGAATGACAATAACAGGTAAAAAGTTTTTGTCGTTATACGTATGTGATGTATAAAATTTCTAGTAATTAACGAAAATAGTTTTTTGTTAGTGCTATTACAAGTATGTACAGGTGTATAATTATGTAGCACTATTTATACGGTTACAATCAATATATATACAAAAAACAGTTTTAAAATAAATAAAACGACACGTAACTCTACATGAATATTCGGAGACCATGGATGTATCTGGTCTAAGGTCCTATAATTTTTCATTAATTCCCTTCGGAAATGATGTTCCCAATGTTTTTATCATAAATCTTTCTTTCTCTTTTCTCTGTTTGTTTGTCCACCTTGGGTTATGGTCTATTAGGGGTCACCCTGAGTTTATTAAAAATTTCAGCTATTGCAGTGCCGTGCGTACGTAGATGCTGTAAGGGGTAAGTTGGGTTTGCATCTTGTGTCAGTTCTGTGCCCATTCATTCGTTTGCTGAATCTTTGCACAGACTCACCAACATACTGGAGATTGCATATACCACACTGTAACAGGTATATGATGTTCTCACTTTTGCAATTCAAATTGACATGGATGTCAAATTGTTTGCCATTTGATGTGATGGTGAAGTGTTGGGTGTGTTGTATGTGATCACATGTCACCACAGATGCAACATTGCCCCGATTGGCGGCTACGTGACGACATTTCTGCTCGGACTAACTAATATTTTAAACTTTTGGGTTTTCTAAAGGCCATTACAGGAGGTTCTGGAAATATTTTTGAAAGTTGATGATGTTTTTCAATTGTTGTCTATCGTCCGCGGATAGTACGTGCGATGTCTTTAAAAGCTGGGTGGTATGTTAGGACAAACGGGACTCTATTGTTAGTTTTCTTTTCTCTGTACTGCAGAAGCTGGTCCCTACTGATGTTATTGACGTTATTTAAACCAATTGATATGTTTTGTTATTGTATCCTCTCTGCTTTAGATGGCATCGAAGCTCTCCAAGACGCTGCTTAGTTTTAGCCTCCGTAGAACAGATGCGTTTAACTCGCAGAGCTTGGCTGAAAGGAAAATATCTTATTTTATTTATATGTATTTGTTTTGTAAATGTAGTCCCGCAGTTAGTGGAAACGTGTGGCAGGAAATATCTGGGAAACCAGTTATGTTTTCTGTGCCGGAGAGTGTACGTTAATGTACCGTAATAGATGAAGGATGAATAATTCTCATGTTTTTTTAATATTTATTATTACGTATGATAATTGTTTAAAACAGTGTAAAATTATATGAATCTATGTCGTTCGATTATAATTTCCTCATAAAATTATATATATTTATAACTCTATTCAGGTTCTTGATATGTGTAAACACACAATTAACTCTACACTGAGATTTTTTACTGAAGGGCTGTGAACTCCAAGTGTGATCGTTTTCACTTATTTCTTATATTTTAAGTGAGTGTAGTTACCGACAAAATCACAGAATCACAGACATCGGAACAGTTTTATATCTTCAGAATTAGCATATGTATTTTTCTTTTGTTTTAATTGGTTGTTCACCATCTAGAGCCGCTTACATTCCACTTTTTACGAATGTGTTGAATCCGATCCAGAAGTTATTGATCTGTAAAATTAGACTATTCACTCACTTAACATAAGTCTAATAGATTGGATTGAATTCATTTTCTTCAGACTAACGATGTGTGCAATCGGACCTTTCAACTACTAACTCGATATAAAAGTCCTCCCGTAATTTCACAGTTATCACAACTTCATCGCAATGTTATAAACAATTTCACAAACTATATTGTAGATGAGCGTCCTCGGGTCAATAGTAGCCGATACAAGCTCACCAAAAACTTGTTTCGAATTGAACTACGCTTGACATATTAAACACACAAGATATCGCTGTCGAAACAAGGTGCAAATTCCATATCACTAAAAGCTAAAAAGAAATTTCTGTGCAACCCAAATGATGCATTTATTTGATGATCAATTTGACAAAGGTCATTATACCAAAGTCTCTAGATAATACATATAGTATCGTACATAAACCATGTCCTTTACAGAAACAATGATAAATTTAGACCGCATATTCTACGAACACTTAAAATATTAATTATGCCAAGTCTTTTCAAGGTATACCATGTTCTATAAGGACCCAATTATTCATATTTTATACCGTGTGCATCACTGATATCTCTACATCACTTTGGTGTGAAATCATTTACATTAGGCCTATCAAATTTAGCGTCTCACTTCTAAACAAGGACGAAACTACGCAAGCTTTGAACATTTTGTCATGCAATTCGGATAGATTCTTTGAACTTTCAGCTGATGTTTCCAAATAATATGTGTGAAATACATCTAGACATCTAATTGCTAAGCATATGAATAAAACCAACCAGTTGTATATCTCTCTTTTGCTGAAATGATTAAATCTAAGCATTTAATGACTACCGAAATCTTTAACTTTAATTATTCACACCGGGATTCTACTCGCGACAATTATTATTGTTTTGTATTAAATTATTCTTATTTTTCACTTTAGTTTTGCTATGTTTGTAACCATTTATTAACTATGCATACTATGCATACTCTCCTTGAGGAGGCATATTTACAAATGTCTAATATAGCAGATTTGGCCGAGGGGTCTAAACCGCTGGACATAATGCAGGGAAATGGGTGCCACAGTGTCACAACGATGTGAGTTTGAATCCCGCTGAGGATAAGCACAAAATTTATACAGTTTTAAAATTGAATTCCAAAAATGTTGGGTTTAATTTGTAGACATATGTATATATACACCGTCATTTGTATCGTTGCATTACTCTTCGTTGCATAATCTTCTAGACTTGTATATGCACCTCGCCATAAGTTAAGCAACACCCTATTATTTTCAAAGGATTCATTTAAGATTGTATATATTTTAATAATTTTTTAAAGAAATGACAATTTAGTGAACATTAATGACAAATGAAACATACATGCAACATGTTTACAGTCGCTTTACTTATTGTTTGATGAAAAAAAAATGCTCAAAGCAAAGATATAAAAAAACAGTGCAAATATAACTTTCATTTGTCAAAAAAATAAGTTTGATTGCGTACTTCAATTTTATGAACTTAAAGTAAACACATCATCACAGGTCAACGTTCGGGGAAAGAAAAGTCACTAAAATGTGTTAAACGCAAAAATACTCCATGTAACCACCACGCTTTCGGTACAGTTCATTAACTCTCCTCCTCATGATGTTGACTAAACGACGAAGTGTAGCATGTGGCAAATTCTCCAATTCATTTTGAATGGCAACACGTAGTTCTTGGACATTTTGACCAGCAGGTGCTCTGTTATTGAGTTTACGGTTAATGATATTTCACAAATGTTCAAATGGATTCATATCGGGTGACATGGATGGCCATGGAAGATGCTCTATAGCTTCGTTTTCGATAACATCACGTATACAACTGCAGCTCGGTGAGGTCTTGCGTTGTAATTCATAAAGATGTGTCTGTTACCAAGTTCATGATTGTCAAAATGTGGCATAATAATAGCGTTAATGACGTCATTTCGATATTTCTGCCCTGTCATTGTCCCATCAAAATACAGATTCAGTTTACAGTCGTAGGATAAGCCTCCACACACAGTAACACCACCACCGCCAAACGCTGTACTGCCTAGGATGTTGTTCTGGTTGTAAGCAGCGCCTCGTTGTCTCCAAACGCGCATGCGCCCATCAATATGACGAAGAAGGAATCTGCTTTCGGCGGTCCAGTGTACTCGTCGCCAGCTTCGAATATTGAAACACCTGACAGTACTTCTGTTCAGCCTGTGGCGGAGCCAAAGGCTGTCCAGAAGTATTTTCATGTGGTACAATTTCCATAAACCCGGGTAATAACGTAGGTAAAGGATTTATCACCGGTGTACAAGTATAAAAGGCTGGAAATATGTTCTTCTACCGTCAGAAATAAGCTAAATAGGCAACGTCATCACAGTTGCTCACAACAAAATTATAGGTTTTTCATGCAGAAAATGCCCATTTTAAAATTCGATGATGGTATCCAATCTCAGACTTAGAGGGTTTAACGAGTTTTTATTCTGTTTTACGTTTTTTTTCTACTTTTGGTATTTTGCCGCCTCAAATCACGTAATCCTAACGTCAACAGACACAACCGTCAAGTTCCGATTTCATCAATATTATGTGTGTAAGTGCAAATGTTGGGCATCTGAAGCGTTATGAAACAAAGTAAAAATACAAATATACAAAGACAGAAATATTCCTTTGTGGAATAACATACACTAGTACTCTAGATACATTAGCAACGCACAAACAATACACTCTTTGACGTTAGCAACGCAGCCGGGGGCATGTGATTTGTTCCGACTCGTAACCAACAAAAGAAAATGACTCAGTTTAAATAGTAGTTTTTAATGCACTGTCTGTAACAAAATTATGAAAACAGTGACATGTTTTTGAGGCCCTACCTATAACAGGACAGGAAGTATTGTCACAATTGTCTTTACTTTTTGGCCATCATTTGTATTCTAGTTCATCCACTTTGATTGTTTGATTATAGTTTTACATAAATTTTTAGCTATGTCATGTCGCTATGTTTCATTTTAGATTTTTATTCTCTATACTTTTACTGAACATTGGCCAACCACTTCACGGTAGCGTGGGTTGTGTGTGCTTTACTGGCTTGTTTTGTTATACCCCCGCAAACTTGTTTGGGAGGTATATAGGAATCACCCTGTCTGTCTATCCGTCCGTCCGTCTGTCTATATGTCTGTCTGTACGTCCGTCTGTCCACATCCCTTGTAAGCGCTTCTCCTCTTAAACCCCCTGACAGATTTTGATGAAACTTTACATGAAGGAAGTACATCATAATTATGTAGATGTGCATGAAGAATTTTGGTTGCTGACGGATATTATTCATGGTAGATAATTGGACTTGAAATCGAAGCGGGGATATTCCTTTGTGAGCGTGCTCACAGTCCACACTTGTTATATTTTGTTTTGTGAGTGTATTTTTTGGGGGGTGAGGTGGTGTGATTCTGAGGGTATTTGATTTTATGACTTGTTCATTGTTCTGCTGCTGGAACTAATATAACAGAAAAAAACATAAATGTAATGTTAATAATTCTCTTTAATAAAACAAATACATTTATTTGTTTATGTGTTGTTACGCATAAAATCAAGTTTTTTTCCAGGAAATTATAGGCTTCTGGTCAATAGATATACTCTCCGTTTCCATTGCATTCTATAATTGACATATGGTAGTAAAGAATTACGTATGGTTGTTTGAATCAATTTTTTGCTATTTCTTGTCGTCCAGTTTTTAGTGGGGTGGGAAGCTTAAGTATCCGGTGAAAGTTAAACCAATGGATCCTCAAATCAAGAATGCCATGTCTAATGTGGACATCGGTTTTAGATTTTCCAAAATGGCCGCCATTTCGCCATTTCAGATAAAAAAGATTATTTGCGATGTCACGAAACTTTGTTTGTATGATGGCTGACCTAAGGTTGTGCGAAATTTTTCAATTTTTAAGATGACCGGTTAAAAAAACAATCATTAGAAACAGAATTATTAAAAGCACACCTCATGTCAAAAAAGGACGAAAAACGAAAGTCAAGTAAAGACGAAGCATTTTATGAAGCATACGCTTCCGTTCCCTACCATACATTGCTTAAACTGACGATGTGTTCGATTAACAGCATTAGAATATGTAGGACTTGATACATCAAGAGTCACAATCATTATGTCATCATCGACTTTCTGGCTTGGGGTGGGGATCAGGGTTACCCTTAAATACAGCTACACATTTACGACAAAGGGACAATAAAAAAATCAAGTGTCATAATTATAAATAAATCAACTGTTAACTGTTTTTTTAGCCATTAGTTTGTTTTCTTAAAAAATGACATTGTTGTTATATGTTAAATGTTATAATGAAAATAAAACCATGTTTGCTGTTAATACAATTGCCCTTCAATGATATTCTGCTGTTATCTGTTTTTAGATTTTTTGACTCACTGTTTTCTATTTTCTCATGTAAATGGCTGTTATCTGTTATAATTATTTTAAATTTACTATTATCTGTTTTGGGAAATCTAAAAAATTGAAAAATTGTTAACCTGTTAATTGACCCCCCCTCCCTCCTTTACCCCCCCTCATCACTTAACGTTAATTTATTGACTGAAAAGCTATGAACTCCAGTGAACTACTTGTTTGTGATCGTTGTCACTTATTTTGACAAATAAAGCCGCTTCACAGAATTCCACTTCAGTATTCTGCTTTTGTGTTAATCAATTGGTTACCATCTACAGCCGCGTGTATTCTACTTTTTAAGACTGCGATATATCCAATACAGAATTTATCGATGCGTAAAATTGGACTATTCACTCACTAACTTGACATAAGTCTGATAGATTATTGCGATATGTTAAATTATTGTTGCATCTGAATAATAATAATCAAATTCCATTTATCTAGAATTTATACACATGTACAATAAGAATATTCACGTCCACACTTGACATAAAGATAAAAATCTTCAACAGTTGTATCTGATTTAAATAAGTTACTTGTAACATAATTTCAGGAAAATACTATATAAGATTTAATTAACACTTCACGCATTTGATAACAGTGAGTGAAGACATTGATTGATTGATTGATTGATTGATTGATTGATTGATTGATTGATTGATTGATTGATTGATTGATTGATTGATTGATTGATTGATTGATTGATTGATTGATTGATTGATTGATTGATTGATTGATTGATTGATTGATTGATTGATTTATTTATTTATTTATTTATTTCGTGTAAGCGTTTACTCGTCTGTATCCTGTAAAAGCGAGAATAAACTTTAAGATAATTATTTATATGTACAACTGTTCGGTAAAGAACGCACCATCTTATTTAACTGATATTTTATCTCATCAGGTTCCTAAACGTACATTGAGATCTTCTGAATCGTCTGAAGGATGATTTGTCATTCCTTTTAATAAGAAAAAATCTTTCTCTGACAGAAGCTTCAGTACAATAGGACCTTAACTTTTGAATGAGCCACCAGTTACTTTAAATCTGTTGATAGCTTCAAACGCAAATTGAAATCATTTTACTTTGAAGATTACTTTTCTTTATTTTGAAAATATTTAAACAGAAATTATTTTCCTATCATCAGTCTATTTGTGTATAAAAAGGTATTATTTTTTTATAATTATTTGTATACTTTTTAGAATTGAATTGTACAACGCCATTGAATACATTTTGTGGAAACAGGCGTTTAAGCAAATAATTACGAATGAATGAACGAACGAACGAACGAACGAACGAACGATCGATCGATCGATTTATTGATTGATTGATTGATTGATTCGCAATTCGAATTTAGAAATTTTTTTTCTAATCTTTTATTAGACTTCAAATAAACGTGTTTAAATAAGAAATGAACGGTTCTCTTGGTCATTTTAGTAAACGGAATGTAGAAATGTTTTCCGATAATTTTATTCAATTTATTAATCCAATGATGGCTACATGCTGTATGATCGCTCTGTGTAAGTGAACATAATACAAGAAAGCTGAAACATTTTGCCAAAATAAAACTTTATATTTAAATAAAATGGCAGTGGTTCTATGACCCACACATACATTCGCTTTATATGTTTGTGCCGTTTGAGGGCAGTGTATGCCTATTCCATTATACGTACATTAACAGTACACTTATGCTTATTCTTGAACACTTTGATGTTGCGATTAAGAAAATTTGTGAAAAATGTGTCGTCTTTTGTTATTTTTTTTAGTTACGTGTTTACACCAGTTTATAGTGGTTCTGATGTCAACGCCTACATCTTTCCCTATATGTTAGCTCCTTTACGTGCGTGGCCGTAATTTAAAACTGGTTTGTTTGATTTTCTCTTATTTGTAACATGTATGAACAGGGATGAGACGCATTAAAGGTTGTTTATTTGTATGAAGTCTGTAAAGAGTGTTGTTGCAACATTGATTTTTAGTTTTGCTACTTGTGTTTTTTTTTTATAACTTTCTTGCATTTTTATGTGAGAGACGGCCCATCATATATGTTTGAAAAAAAAATATTGAAAAATATTGGCTGTCTTGCATTGTTTTGAAATTAGTTTTCTCTGTGTCATTTCTGTCGGTAATGTTTTCTACATTTTTTATCAGTTGTTTATGATTTAAATTTCATAAGATTGTTTTTCGATGTTGCTTAATATGTTTGAGTTAGTTCCCCTTTCATATGTCATATATAGTTAAACATGGATTTGAGAAAAATTCGTTAAGGATGTTCGCTGGTCATGTTGAAAATAACAAGGTATCTAAATTTATATATTTGATAAATAGACCATAGTTAAAGGTACAAAATAAGCTTAAAAAATTCATAGGTTGCTGAACTCTTTTTCGAGATAATAAGCATCCAAAATTTGGCGGGAAAAAGCTTTCTCTGACTTTTTCATAGGTTTAGCTTTGGACATGTTTTAGTGTAAAAACCTATGAAAAAATAACACGAAATTTATAAAACTTCGTAATTAGCTTTAACTGACCCAATAAACCCTATTATAAAAAGAAAATAGGGGGTTGCTGGGCAAAAAAATTATCCCTATTTTAATGGTAAAATCTAGAGGATTCTGAAAATCTGACAGAAATCTCAAAAATTGACCAGCGATCATCCTTAATTCCAACAGCAACAAGATCGTGTTTGTGGTAACGACCGGAAGATAAGACAAAACTTAATTTGAAGAGTTCAAAGCGAGATGTAAATCGCGCATCCGACAGCAGCTGATTTCTCATAAAGGGGGCAAGCTCGATATACAGCGCCGCGCGAGTATCGAAGTCTGAGACACATATTTTGGATCACAGGGCTTATGAAAATTTGAATGTTGCTTCATATGGCTTAACATGGCGGTTGGTTGTGAACATCATAAATATTTCTATATCTAAAAATAATTTAGAGAGTTTTTGAAATCGATAATTACTATAGATTTTTTTTTAAATATTTTAAAGTAATTCAAATTCTTACAACGTGTAAGGAAAGTTCATTTGCTGTTAATCAACTAGCTACTGGTCCCACGCGTCAATTAGCAATAATTTATCTTAACCATATTTGTGTCATCATTTTTCATTTTTCTTGAATACTCTTTTCTGTACAGAAACATCAATAATTATAATAGTGCTATTTAATTAATAAAAACAAACACATTAGTACCTAATGAGGATTGTATCACAATTACGGTATTTCTGAAATCTAACAGCCAACGATATATGACAAAATAGTACTCGATATGATATTGCGAACGAACACACCTGTTTTAGCCGGTGATTTAATCGCAATCTCTCATTCAATAGACCGTTAACCTCTAATGTGACGTAAAGAGCGGAACCAAGATGGTGGACTTGGAGATCCGAAGTTTCTTTGGATAGAAAAAAACAATTAAAACTTCATAACAATGTACTGTTTTTACATGATGGAGTAGTAGAAACATATTTCTGAATTAAAATGAACTAATATATAGAATTAGGATGACATAAAGTAAAAATGGACCGCGTCCGTCAGTTGCTTCATGCCTGTGAACATGGTGATGGACCATCGGTTCAGGCTTTGCTCGATGAGGGGGTAGGGGTTGACAGCACTGACGATGAGGAGACAACACCCCTACAGGTAATTTTAGAACCGAGCTTATAATACAAAAAACAAAGGAGAACAAATATATCACTTATTATGTTATTGAAATGTATTTTAAACTATATTTTATAAAATGGTTATTTCATGCAATAAATATTTTTTTTATTTATTATATCAAGGGCAAAGTTAAGTGTGTTTCTGGTGTTTTGGCAATACCACAACAGTGCCCATGGCCATACTTATATGTGCATCCCGATCATGCAACCACACCAATGTTTCACTTCTAGACACCATTGACATTGTCAGATACAGTAAAAGATTGTCGCCATTCTTGTGAAAATCGTCAATGGTATGAATGGAATTTGAATCTCCAACCTCAGGGTCTGAAATCAGCACTCTGACAGATTAAGCTAAAGTAGTACAATGTACTTCCCTAACACAACAGATTAATGCTGCATTTATCACTTTAATTACATTACAATATGTTCAGATCACTCTAATTAAATTGCTCCATTGTCATCGGATAGGGCCCTATACAGGGAATTTTTAAGGATTTTGAGGGCTTTAGTCACTTTAGCAGACGAGCCGTATAAGCGTCTGCTCAGAAGCATGCATTCATTGTACTGGTGAAATATCATAGTACAGTAGTCCCCCTCTTATAAGACCACCCCATCTGAGTCATGAAAGTGGTCTTATAATGGGGGTGGTCTTTCTTGAGGGGATATACACACACTAACACAGGTTTATAGAGCTTGGTCGGTTGATTAATTAGCAACAAGAACTGTGAAGTGATCAAGAATCACACATAATAAATATTTGTATTTAATTGTTCAGTATAAATAAAAATAAAAAGAATTCATGCAGTTTTTATCTGTTTAAAATGTGTAATGATAATATAAGAATTCCAAGTCTTCTTATCAGTGAAAGTTTCTGTTCCTGTTTCATCTGCATTATCATTATTTTTATCACTTTTATTGTCTGCCCAGGTTCCACTTCGTAGTGTATTAAGGTTCCGTTTAGTTTGGAAAAATCCAGGTTTCTCTCTGTTTCCAGTTTCCCAAGTTTTTGACATCGTTTGTTGTAAATTTTGATTTATGATTATGTTGGTACATTGTACTATTATCTCCTTGTTGAAATTTTCATTCTTCTTGTTAGAAACCCGATTTCCGTAATACCGAAATCAAACTGATCTACAATATCCTACTTGTTTTCCCCTTTAATCCATCTTAAACATCTTTCTTTTACGCGATTTCGACATTTTGTTTACCGGTCGTTGAACTGTTACCGAACTGGTTTACGACGGTCATACTAAACGCAGAGAAGTGCAGAGAAGTGAAGAGAAGTAATTAAAAAATGGTTTATTTGATTAACATGTTTAGTATAGTTGAATATGTTTTATATTGTATACATGAACATAAAGAAGCCCATATTTTTACTAAAAATATCATTTAGTTGACAATTTCAAGCAGTTGGACGATGTTTACATACGATGTAATTCTCCTCACTTCTCTGCATTTCTCTGCACTTCTCTGCGTTTAGAAGGACCGTATACGATAATAAAACCAAATCACGTTCCATTCGAAAATTCCAAAATAAACATCCGGTCAGTGAAAATGGTCGTTCGTGAGAGGAATTTACGTTGTTGTGTCAAGAAAACGTGGTCGCTGGTCGTGTTTGAGGGGTGGTCGTTCGCGAGAGGTAATTTTACGTTAGAAACACTTAATGCATCAGGGTTTTGGCCGGATGAAGCGGGTGGTCGTCGGCGAGGGGATCGTATAAGAGGGGGACTACTGTATATATAAAAAAATATATTCTTTCAATTGCAGTGTATAAATTTGTTTTAAAAAATGATTATAACAAATTTTTTATAAATTTTCAAAGAATTTTAATTTTAAAACTTATTTAAAAAGCGTTTGTATATCGAACAGTTACAATTTTCCATTAAGGGCGTTGTACTCTTCGTTTTCTATTTGGTAGCCATCGGTAACTAGATGTATCTCGGATGTACACAAATGGTGCGTAATCCATTTGAAACCAACAAAACATACAAAAAATGAGTTAAATACGCTAAATCTTTGCAATTTTTATTTGCATTACATATTTAATCAAAAGTTGGAAGTCTGTGCGCATCAGTATGTTCTATGACACTTTTGTTTGCGTTAATTGACCAGGAGCACCACTTAATCATGTTAATCGGATTACCTGTCAAAACATCGATTCGGCGATTGACACCTGCAGTTTAAAACAATCTCGGTGAAATAATTACATTTCCTGTTAATTGGCTTTGGAGTCATAAATATGTCGTTTTAAACTTGGTAGAATGAATTTGTAAAAAAGAATTAGTACTTGTTGGAAATCAGTTGACGAAATTGATTTAGAAATCTATCGTCAATTTTCAAATGATTTCGTCAATGACGAAAGAGGCGAGCGATAAAAAAGTCCCTGCCTATACATGTATCTCACTAGGTTATCCAATCTCACTAGTAGAAAGTAATTGTTCAGTGTCAGAGGATCTTTATTGAAAAAATAAATAAATTGCAACGTGCACATGAGAATACATACCTATTCGAAAATTGTTGGTTAGAAAACAAAGGTCTAGGCAATAATATTTTCTTAAAATAGAATCACCAATCACAATTTTTATACAAAGACCTCAGATATTGGAATGGAGCTAAATGTCCATAACTGAATACTCAACAGGTTCATTTTTTGTCATAAAACACATTTTGCCATCAATAAGGAAAAGATTTTTTGTCTTCATAGCAAAGTCGGTGTAACTGCTATACTAGTACATGTACCAGGGATCCTCACAACATGTTTAAATGTGTTTTGTATGAGTTTTCAGTTCTGAACATGTCTTCTACATGTAATGTATCCCAGTATGTGTACATGTCCTTTTTAGTGATTGTATGTCTGTTTTGCCAATTCTGTCTACTAGTATGGTACATTTATGCAATTCTTAAAAATTTTACCTGTTTCATTCAATTTCTCCTCAGGTACCAATCACTCTGGCATTTTCTACTTCATTTACATGCATAATTAAATGAATTTGTGTACTGATGACAAAACTCATTCATAAATTGATCATATTTCGTGTCAGTGTTTTTCATTGTAATGTTGATGTGTGGTAAAGCAAACTGTGTCTCGTCTTTTATTGATAATTTCAACATGTATCCCAATAAAGAAAACTGCTTAAAATAAACCCATATTAAAATAATAATGCACACAACAACATTTAATAAGACAAAAAACCAAAACACTATTTTTGCAACATAAAATGCAACTTCTTCCTGTTGTCCAAGCCACTCTTCTTGTTCAACCCCTACTTGTCTCTTGAACGCCACAAGATAGAGAAGTGGCTTCTACCTATACTAGTCCTTCTGACCTAGTGTACATGTAAGGCCCAGATATACATAACATTAATTTTGTAATTGGTTGTTTAATTTTCTTAATTAAATTAGGATATAATTATTATACCCCCTCCACAAAGAAGAGGGAGGTATACTGGTTTACCTCTGTCCGTCCTTCCTTCGGTCCGCAACATAACTTTCCTAAAAGTTTTCTCAGCAACTACTTATTACAACCACTTGAAATTTTATATTTAACCTTACCATGATGTGGTCCTATATTGCAAGTAATGATTTAGGTCGGTCTCATATCTACTTTCTGTTTACTCACTTAGTCAATTCAATGATGTGAATAGTGGAAGACAAGTATACAAGTTCCTTGTTTTTCATATTTTGATGAGATACATAATCTGGAGAATATATTTGATCATATTCTAAAGAATACCAATAAAGCTCACTTGGGAAAAATGGATACATGTATTTGGTTGTTTAGAAGGCAGTATCATTAATGTCCACATCTGCAGTACTTAGACACTGGGTTCGAAGATGAGTTGGATAAGACATAAGTCGTTTTATAAAGGGGAACACCATGGCCAGCATATTTCAAGTAATGATGGCAGTAGTCCAGAAGACTGATAAACTCAACCACTACTAACAAAGAATAGCAATCCATAAAACATAAGACATATTGTATCTTTTTATTATTATTGTCTATGGCTTTGCAATCGTTTATAAAGTCGAATAAGAATTCAAATCCATTGGAAACATGCTAATTGTTACTAGTGTATTTCCAGTTTCTTTATAAAATGTTATTGTTTAGTTAATGTGTTAATTTAATAAACATTCAATGTTAAATTTATAGTGTTTCTTGAATTAAATCATTTGAAATATAAATGAGTCATCTCACAATTCACATACAAACGAGTTCCATTTGTGACTATAAAATAAAATTAAAATTGACTATTGTGAATTTTTTGCTATTGCTAACACACACAGTTATCAATTTTCAGATAGCAGCAGCAAATGGCCATGACCATATTGTGAGACTTCTGTTGATGAAAGGAGCAGCATTAGATCAGCCTAATAATTTTGGTTGGACACCACTTATGCATGCATGTAGAAATGGTCATACAGATGTTGTGGTTACACTGTTACAGCGTCAAGCTGACATTAATGTTAAAACTAGGTATGGGATATCAGCAGTGACGTTAGCAGCCAGAGGTGGCCATATGCAAGTGGTGCGAAAGTTAGTTGAGGCTGGAATTGATTTGAATAACTCAGGGAATGGATGTGTTTGTGAGTTTACACCATTGCTAGTCGCAGCAGAACACGGACATGACGCTGTTTTGCGATTTTTTCTTGATCGCGGTTGTGAAGTGAATTATAAAACAGCTTCAACTGGTCTGACGCCACTTATGCTTGCTGCTGTCAATGGCCACCTAAAAACAGCCCAAATTCTAATTGACAATGGTGCAGATGCTAATTTGACATCAGTTAACAACAGGACTGCACTGGATATGGCAACAGCCATGGGTAAAAGTGAAGTTGCTAGTTTTCTAGACAGGAAGACAACAAATAAAACGTTTAAAGGTAAAAGTCAAAATTAACAGAACTTTTTACTGTGGTTCAGTTAGTTTTTCTACTATTAATCATGTGGTCTGTTAACACTGGGGTTGCAGGTTCGAACACTGCCGGCAGGGTGTACTACTAGTAGACTCCAATCTTAATTGACAATTGCAAGGTTTGCCAATTTTTGCTGTCGAAGGTTGGGGGTTTTCTGCAGGTACTCCAGCTTCCTCCCACAATAAAAACTGGATGCCTTATTACATGTAGCTGAAAAATTGCTGAAAGTGACAATAAAAACCATTCAAACAAACAAAATATTTCATGGATAGCAATTCATGTTGTTTGAGAACAAGTCACTTTTAATTTACTTTTTGTTGAGACATTTGATAGCTTATTACATGTATCTAATGAATAATATTGAATCCACCACATTTTGTTGGTCACATTTATTTAATTTTATAGTACAATTTACATTATAGTGCAGTTTGAAGTATTACAATAGCACCAGCTAACATCCTTGTATCTTATACCATGTTCTTGTGAACATGGGGATTTTCAGGTTGCAACTCTTTCCAGTGGAAGTTAAAATTGTGTTCCTAACCCTTTTTCATTGATTTATTGTTTAGTCGTCAACAGCAACCGTTGTTTATTTTGATGTCATAAGCCGAACCTAAAAAATAGTACTTAAGCTCTGTAATTTTATAAAAAATTGTCCTGATGAGGCCAGGTAACTGCCGAAATTAGTTGACCAGAATAAACATAGACTGTTGCATCCTACGAAGTTTTGTTGTCAATCCTTTTAATACTAGTAGATCTACTTTTACTACGACGACCCTGCATACCTACGAGTATAGGTATCCTTCTTAGGAGCGTTAACTGAAGATCAACTTACACAGTGTTGCTTCACCTTTTCCTCTACATGTACATGTTGATTTATTGTTTGTTTAACTTAATTATATAACTTTTTCTCATTTTGAATTAGTGAATATACTTGAAATATTGCTCACTGGATGTTAATTAAGCAAACATTCAATCAATCTATTTCAATTCCTTGAAGAGAAATATAATATTATCATGTTTATTTCGAAGATGTTTTACCTTTATAATAACACATGGGGCATGTTTTAGACTTAATTGTGCTGGTGTACTTCACTTTCTCATAAATATATAAATATATTGAGTAATTTAATTGTTATTTCACCTGTAATAAGATCTGTTCAATAGGTCTACATGTACTAGTATGTATTTCATAATATTCAGTGCTTTTACCCTAAAATAACAATCATTTATTCAAAAGGAAACTAAATCATTTTAATAAATACAGCATGAACCATTATTCAACTAAAATTATTTCCACTTTTGATTTGAAATATGAAACACTTTTCACAATGGAATAGTTTGATTAAAGATATTGAATTACTTTTAATATACACAATGTATAGGGGTAAATTTAAATTGGTATTAACAATCGAATCTGAACCAAGACAACTTAACAACAAAGAGACAAACAAGGATACCATCTAATGCTATAAACATCCTCAGTGTTTACCTGTATAGACTGTATATGTTAACAAAGAAAAGAAATAAGTCATGGATAATGTATGGTATTGATTGAAAAATTATCGGCAGTTATTTTTAGTAATGCATTATAAATTATATTCTGCTTCTGTTTCAAATTACAAAGATATAATAAATAGCTATTTTGGTTCTCAATACATGTAGTCAATAGCAAATATTTGAAATTCTGTATTTGCATTTAAAATGCTTTATTTGCATACAATTTACATGTAGTCTTGAACAAGCATGTCTCTTTAAGGACTGTACATGTCAGAAAAGCTATACATTTTTGTAAGTAATTGATAACATACATGTACTCGTAATCTGTATTGTTTAAAGGTTTCCAGGTAAAAAAAAAAAATTGACAACAAACACAGCTGTTAGTCGCTTATGACAGGGGTAAAGGTAAAATGAATGGGGAAATACCTAGGAGGACTAAATACAGTGGGATAACATAGGAAGTTGTTATATTGAGGGGGTCACGTTTAATACATGTACATTATATACAGTGTAAATGGTAACATGTACAGTAGATAGATGGTTTTACAAAAAGACTACATAATATTTCAGGATACGAAATAAACCCTCTATAAATGTACATGTGTAAAAGTTAAAAAAGACTATTTATTTTGTTACAATTTGATTAAAATGTTTTGGGTTTTTATACCAACAATTTTGGTAAAGTACACTTAACCCTGAATTCCGATTTGACAATCTTGATCTTTAAGATATTTAAAGCAAACCTAGAATTTGACGTCTGATGAAATGGGATTTACAATTCTTTAAAAGTATATATGTCTTGTTATGCCAACGTATTTAAATGTTATTGTTGAAAGGTTAACAGATATGAATCCTAATATTGGTATAGTCATAACTGAATCAATACATATATTTGTATTCATTAACTTGCATGCCTGTATTTGATTCTTGGACATATTGAATTTTAAACTTTTAATACTGGTTAAACATAGTATTCTTAAATAACTTGTGCTAGGACATATACATGTACTTGCACATTCACCGTTAACTGAACTTGTACATGTTGTCAGACTAAGGTACTAGTACAGGGCCTGCTCTGGGTCCTACACAGTTGGTGTCAAAAAATTGCCAACTGCAATTTAATGTTCCAAACTTAATGTTGCTAATTTTCCAAATCTGGTGCCAAATTACAGTAAAAACTTTTTTCTTCATGTATTTTTTCAGCTTGACTAATAAACTTACACATGAAACTATGTATTGGTACTTACTAGTAACTATTGCTATTTTACAATAATTTTTTTTCTTTGTAAAGTTTTATGGTAGGACAGATTCTCCTATTAGGCATGTTGGTATTACAAAATATTAGACATTTGAGCACAATACTTTAAGCTCACCTGGACCACACCACAGGCCCAGGTGATCTTTTGTAGACACAAGGTATCTCACTGTTTGTCCATTAATTTGTAAACTTTAAAAAAAAATCTTCCAAATAGGAAACCACTCTGCCCATTTTGTTTAAACTTTGTATAACCATCCTTAGTTCCAGATTTGTACATGTATCTAGAGTGTTGATCCATGGACAAACGTGGCCACTGTTATTATGTCCATGAACTATAAGCTACTAGTACTAGTATAACAGCTGAATTTTAAAGTTTTACTGTAAGTTGCAAAAATGATCACCAGTACAGGCCCCACAAATCACTTAATAAGTCTAAAATTGTCAGATGACTCCTTAAAGGAGTTATTACCCTTTAATGATAATTTTACACAAAATTATCAGTATTTGAAATTAAAAACTGTGAAAATTACCTTTGAGCAACAAAACCGTTGATTTTGCAGTTTCCACATTAACCGAATAGCTTGATCAAGTAAATCTTGGTATTCCCAACAAGCTCTGAAATAATGAATTACTTGAGAAACATAAACTGGAGCAGATGAAATGTCTCTGAACAAGAAAGACAATTGGAAAGTTGAAGTCATCATTTTGTTGTAGAGTTTAGTAGAAATTCTTATTTGAGTGTTGATTTTGAGATGTACATGTAAACCCAAATAATTGGACCTACATGTATTTGTTGTGTCCTTATAATAACAAGCATTTTTAGATAAACTAAATATAGAAATCACCAAATCCAAGATTGTTTAGTCACAGGACATCATCAATGTAACGAAAACTGAGATTGATAGACTGGGCTTACTAGTAGCTAATGGTGCACAATTAGTGCCCATTGGAATACCTATTTTTAGCTCACCTGGACCGAAGGTCCATGTGAGCTATTGCTATCACTTGGCGTCCGTCGTCTGTCGTCCGTCGTCCGTCGTAAACTTTTTCAAAAATCTTCTCCTCTGAAACCACTGGGCCAATTTTTTTCAAACTTGGCCACAATCATCCTTAGGGTTCCTAGTTTCAAGTTTGTACCCAGGGTGTTGATCAACAGACAAATATGGCTGCTGTTACTAAAAATAGAACATGGGGGTCAACACAGGTTTTTGATCATTATCTAAAAAACTATAATAGCTATAGAGAAAACCGTTACTTCAAATTGATCAGCACATTAAGGTCTACAATAGTTGCTATTAGTGCGAAGTTGTGTATTGGCTTCTTGTAGGAGTTATTGCCCTTTTTTGACGATTTTTGACCAAATTTTTGGTATTTACAATATAACCTGAAAAATATACGAGGTAGAGTGAAACTGTAAATGGCAAAAATGATCAGCAATAAAAGCCCTACAATTCACTTGATTGGTCTGAAATTGTCAAATGACTCCTTATATGAGTTATTGCCCTTAAATGGTAATTTTTTATGAAATTTTCCGTTTTTGTCCTGTAACTTTAAAACTATAACAGCTAGAGTAAAACTGTAAATAGCAAAAATGATCAACAATACAAGCCCTACAATTCACTGTATTAGTCTGAAATTGTCAGATGACTCCTTATAGGAGTTATTGCCCTTAAATGGCAATTTTTTATGAAATTTTCCGTTTTTGTCCTGTAACTTGAAAACTATAGCAGCTAGATTGAAACTGTAAATTGCACAAATGATCAGCAATAAAGACCCTACAATTCACTGTATTAGTCTGAAATTGTCAGATGACTCCTTATAGGAGTTATTGCCCTTAAATGGCAATTTTTTATGAAATTTTCCGTTTTTGTCCTGTAACTTGAAAACTATAGCAGCTAGATTGAAACTGTAAATTGCACAAATGATCAGCAATAAAGACCCTACAATTTACTTGATTGGTCTGAAATTGTCAGATGACTCCTTATATGAGTTATTGCCCTTAAATGGTAATTTTTTATGAAATTTTCTGTTTTTGTCCTGTAACTTTAAAACTATAACAGCTAGAGTAAAACTGTAAATAGCAAAAATGATCAACAATACAAGCCCTACAATTCACTGTATTAGTCTGAAATTGTCAGATGACTCCTTATAGGAGTTATTGCCCTTAAATGGCAATTTTTTATGACATTTTCCGTTTTGTCCTGTAACTTGAAAACTATAGCAGCTAGATTGAATCTGTAAATTGCACAAATGATCAGCAATAAAGACCATACAATTCACTTGATTGATCTGAAATTGTCGGACAACTCCTTAAATAAGTTATTGCCCATAAATGACAATTTTTTATGAAATTTTCCGTTTTTGTCCTGTAACTTAAAAACTGTAACAGCTAGAGTGAAACTGTTAATAGCAAAACTGATCAGCAATACAAGCCTTACAAATTTTGTTTTAAGTCTGAAATTGTCAGATGACTCCTTATAGGAGTTATTGCCCTTAAATGGTAATTTTTTTATGAAATTTTCCGTTTTTGTCCTGTAACTTAAAAACTGTAACAGCTAGAGTGAAACTGTTAATAGCAAAAATGATCAGCAATAAAAGCCCTACAAATTACTTTTAAGTCTGAAATTGTCAGATGACTCCTTATAGGAGTTATTGCCCTTAAATTGCAATTTTTTATGAAATTTTCCGTTTTTGTCCTGTAACTTAAAAACCATAACAGCTAGAGTGAAATAATAAATTGCAAAAATGATCAGCAAAAAAAGCCCTACAATTCATTAATTGGTCTGAAATTGTCAGATGACTCCTTATAGGGGTTATTGCCCTTAAATGACAATTTTGTTATGAAATTTTCCATTTTTGTCCTGTAACTTGAAAACTATAGTAGCTAGATTAAAACTGTAAATTGCACAAATGATCAGCAATAGAAGCCCTACAAATGATTGCCTAGTCCAAAAATTGCAAGATGACTCTTTATAGGAGTTATTGCCCTTTCATTATGAATTTGGACATATGAACAGTTTTTTAATTATAAATTAGTCTATAACACACCTATTAGTAGAGTAAAACTGTAAATTTCTAAAGTACCCTAAAGGACAATGCCTAAAAACCATTTAATTTTCAGAAATTGTCGATGGCACCTTATAGGAGTTATTGTATTTAACAAATTTTTTGAAGAAATGTTTAGTTTTTGCACAGTAACTTAAAAGCTATAACAACTAGACTGAAACTGTTAATTTCAAAAATTTTAATATAGTCATTTGGATTCCAGGTGAGCGATTACAGGCTCCTGGGAGCCTCTAGTTATATAGCCACGACCACTGAATATAACGTTGTGAAAACTCTTTGAGTACATGTTGGACCAAGGCATATCACTTTCCATTAGTAACTTAGATTCCCTGTATTAAATTTCATAGAGTACTGCCTTTGATTTGTAGACACATCTTACAGTTCCAATGAAATTGCCAAATTGTTTGGTTTCACTGTTCATTTATTGCTCATTGTGTAAACCTTTCTCAAATGATTTTAGATTCCTTATCTTTCTCCTATTCTCATTTCTTTTTTGGATACCACAAATAATTTACTATAAAAACCTTGTAGAGAATTTGGATAAAATATATTTTTATAGCCTCTGTTTCCAACAAAGTATCTATTTCTTTAATATAAATTTTCAGATATTATTTTGAGACTTTTGTCTATTTTATTCCAGTATGTATTCCTCTGAAATAATTTAAAATATTCAACCTTATTTTGAAGGAATTTTGATATACAATGTACTTTCATCCACATGAACTTCTGGGCAGATTAGAACACTCCAAATTAATTTTTTGATCTTTTGTCATTTTAGAATGAGGTGATCCATCGAAATAATTGTAATATGTTTATTTTGATTTGTAAAAAAAACATACAGAAAACAATTTAGAGCGAGAGTTAACTCTTTTAAAATATTGACAGTATACGTGTATATTTACAAATTTTAAATGTTTATTGTGTTGTTTTTCCGAACTTGGCATACTAGTACTATGCCTACATGTACCTGAAGCACTCAAAGAAATTAAATTTGAATCCACAGGTCAGTCGAACATGTAGAATGAAAATTCACAGGTCCGAAAAAAAAATACAATATGGGTCAACTTATTATCTGGCGGTCTTTTTTAAAGGCCTTCCTGGTATTGCTCTGGCGACGTACCTCAACATGGAGGCCGCCATTTTGAGAAAAAAACCAGAACTGCGCATTATTTGTAAATATAAAGCAAATGTTAACAATTATTTTATTACCGATAATAGCACAATTAAATCAGAAAATTATGACATGACGAGGTAATCAAACCCGATATACGCGACTTGTTTAATAGCTACAATTTGAGAAATACGACATAGAAGGAAACATGGCTTGTAATTTTGATCGATCAGTCTGGCAGACTTTGCAGGCAAATCCACCAGCCCGATGGTCTGTTTTACCGGCTGCAGACCGTCTGACCGGTGCTAATTTAGATGACTGCTGAAGTTATCCAAAGCATGTAAATGAATTATATTTAGTAACATTACACTCATCTTTCAAAGTATATACAATAAACAGTTCAGTATTGTATGTCTTACCAAGATACTACTACATGTATATAACTTTCAAAGCATGAGAGACATAAAGATCAAACCTTTTTACAAAAGAATGCCTGTCACATCTATATTGGCAAAAGAAGACATTTTTATAACCTACATTGTTATATAAAATGCACATAATTTAATTATGAAGAGTTAATCAAGTTTAATATTCCCTTCAGTAAGTGAGACTTTCCTTTTTGAAAGAATAGTAAAAAATAATCCATATTAAATGATACAATACAAGTGTCCAAGAATTTAAGAGTTCAAGTACTATGCAAGCCGTTACAAAACGGAGATGTTGACAATGTCAATACGACAACAAACAAGTCAAACAGTTATACATGTGTGCTGACTCTAAACAACAAACAAGTCAAACAGTTATACATGTGTGCTGACTCTAAACAACAAACAAGTCAAACAGTTATACATGTGTGCTGACTCTAAACAACAAACAAGTCAAACAGTTATACATGTGTGCTGACTCGAAATAAAAATTACTTTACTACTAGTACATGTACCTGTACAATTGATTCCCCAATTTTAGATATGTTTGAGAAAACTAGTAGTATTTCTATTTGGTTTATCTACAGTTTTATTGCTCTATTATAACTGCATTATTTCCAAAATACTGAGTACTCGACTCCAATCTTAATTGACAAGGATTGCCAGTTTTCCTACCGCCAGTTGGGGGTTCTCTCCGGGTACTCCGGCTTCCTCCCCCAATAAAAACTGGATGCCATGAAATAGCTGAAAAATTGCTGAAAGTGGCGTTAAAACACCATTCAAACAAACAAAATACTGAAATACACTCTTTATACTAATATCTTGTTCACTCTCTGAACCAATATCCATCTCATTTTATTCCTCTCACCTGTTCTTATTACTAAATGTACATCAAATTCCCTATTTCCTACTAGTACTAATCGTATTAGGTCTTCATCTATATTAGGATCAAGACTGACTAGTGGCCTTTGCTCCCCTAGGGACAGTTCCCAAATTTTGACTGTCCCTGTTTGAGCTTTCTCTACTCTTAACAGTTTTCTTGTGATCAATTGATCACACTTTATTAAAATGTTCTATAAGCAAAAAAATTAAGCCATAAATTCGTCGTCATGGTTGCTGAATCTGAAAATTGTTTCTTTATGCTTTTCTTAGTATTAGTTCTCGATCTTTCAGTCATTGATGGATTGTTTTGTTGAGCAAGATGGGAGAATCTATCATAATTACTCTAGTTACTAAGTACTGATAATCTAAATCTAAATCCTCAACCTTCTTTGATTACTATTCAGGCGAGTTATGTTCATGTAGTATTCTTTATGTTGAAATCTTTGATTATTTGGTTGTTTTCTGTATTGGGGACATTTGAACTTGAAAAAAATTCTATATATGTGCTTCACTGTCAGCATTAATTTATTTTTAATCTCACCTTGAGATTCAAAAATTGTCTGTTGAAAAACATGTCCATTGAATTAGGTATGGTCCCAACTTAAATATTCCAGTCATCATTGCAGTAGAGGTAAAGTTATAATTTTATTTTCATTGTTCGAGTTTAAAATTGATCAAACTGTCCAAATTTCTGCTATTGTTTTGTTTTAAATATTGCTTTTAATTAAATTTATTATTTGAAATACAAATTTTTTTAAATCTACAACATGTATTGGTAAATTTGTACATTTTATTCAAAGCAAGGGAAGTAACTGAATTGTTTAATTTTAGAAATTGTATTTAGATCAACAGTTTAAATGATGTATTCAGACAATTTTATCTTGTATTATTTTGAATTTCCTTTTTTAGCAATTTACTGTCTCCCATTGAAATAAGATCAATAAATGTTAGGTTATTAGGCACAAGCTTATACCTACTCAATGAGATGACAATTATTTCAGATCAGGTCAAAGAATATCTGTATATTGTGTACAAACTATACTATAGAATTCTGTGTGCTTAATTTTACTTATATTATAATATTAAAATTAAATGGGTGATGAAAGCCTATAAGTTTTTTACCCATTGTGCAATCCATTATTGATCAGTTTAGTATAATTATACATGTACTAGTGCAAACCAAGTGACATTAGCAAAAGGGGGGGGGGGGAGCCAAGTAAAGATATAATTTTAATTAGATTGTCTAATAAAGTTTGTATTGATGATAACTTACTAGTATAATATCAATCTGTGGACTTGTTACGCTAAAAATTAAATTAGCACTGAATTAAAAAGCAATCTAATTAAAATGAAATCTTTCACTTGCTCTCCCCTTTTTGCAATGGTCGCTTACAATGCAGCGACCATAGCAAAAAGGGGAGATCAAGTGAAAGATTTAATTTTAATTAGATTGATTAAAACGTCTATGCCAGTCTCATTTGAGGCTTTTTAAAAAAATTATATTTGGCACCAATGTAGCAACACTTGTTCAGGACCTTAACGTTGGTGCCAAATATAATTTCAAAAAAGCTTCAAATAAAGGTCAAAATTTACATGGAACACTCATTGGAAATTACATTCAAGAATAGATGATCTTTTACTCTGAGAGTCCCTGTTACTGAGCTTTTGTAACTTGGTACTAATAATATATTTTAGCTTCTCTATCGTTTCTTTTTGATCAAATAATAAATGAAAATTCTTTGATTCTCATGGTATACATTAAAAATTTTTTTCAGAAAGTATGAGTCTAGGTGTTTTGTAAATTGTTACAAATGATTCATGTGAGGTCAATTTTTTACAAGAATTTCTCATTTGTCCCTATAGCATTGATGAAACAGATGTGCTCAGCTACCATAGGCAATTCTTGTTGTTGATTGGCTGAAATTAAAAATATCTTTTAAAGTGAAAGTCCAATTGGTAAAAATTTTGTGTGTGTGTGTGTGCGAGTCTCTCTACAAAGAATTCTGATTTTGTTTGATCTGATGTAAACATCGTAAAATGTGCTTGCAATAAAGGTGGATATACATTGTGTATTGGGGAATATACATGTAATATCTGACCATAATTGTACAGTATATTGGAATCTTTTTGTTTTCATTGGACATATAACATATTGTTGTCATGGGCAGTCATTCTTTCCTACATATAAATATCATGTACTGCCTTTGTCTCTCCTTTGAAAATACATGTACAGGCAAGAGGATTGTGACTTTGAAGGATTACAGTATAAAAGACATAACAAAAATTCCTCATTTTTTGCTGATCTTACTTCAGACAAGGCTTCCATGAGAGCTGATCATTCTTTCTGATTTTGTAACCATTTGTTATATTATTTCATTTTCAAACTTTAAGCTAACTGGACTGTAGATCCTTTACAAAGTTTCCTTGATTTAAGCATTTTTTTGCTTCAAACATCACCACATTGAGTAATTTTAATTTCAGATTAATGGAAATTTAAGAAATTTTCTCTGAAAAAGACAAAGTTAAAATAAGTGTGGTTTTGTAGCTAGGAATAACATATTGTAAGGCTGCTTAGAAATTTCTTATTGACTGAATTGCAAGATTGCCAGCATGAACAATTTTAGTTTTGTGGACAAATACATGTATTAACCTCTTAAGAGCCTCTTAATAATTAAAATTACTAGTACAGTTTATTTATAAAGGTGCTTTCATCATATTGTTAATTGCTTGCAGTGACACATTGAGGGGAGGGACTCAATATGTACATATACTAGTCACTATACTAGTAGGTTGGTTGTGTCCTACATGTGTGTATCTAAATGTTCATGTAGTTTATCAAAGGTACATGTATGGTGTCAGTACATGCATTGTAGGATTACACAAAAGATGAAGTAAACAATTTATTTGCTTTGAGTGTTAGTAAAATGCAGCAAGACTCGTTATTCAATACAATCCACTTAGAAGTGATTTATGGGACATTTTGATTTGACCAATTTCAGAGAGTAGAATTATGAACCTACTTTTAATTACTGGTATGGTAGAAACATAAAAACAAATGTAAATAATAATACTTGTATATTCCTGTATATTTTTTTAATTGACTTATTGACGACGTAACGTGTTAGATTGAAATGCAGATAAGTATATTTAAAATTCATAATATGATTATTAAATTGAAATTATAATGTTTATGAAGTTTATTGAATAGATTTTTTTTATAGATTGTGGTTGACTAGTAAATCTTCTATAAATAAATGTTAAACTTACATAAGTGCAAATGTACTGGATGGCTGCTGATCAAAATCATAATGTTTTGTTTGTTTTTGTTTGAATGGTGTTTTAACGCCACTTTCAGCAATATTTCAGCTATATCATGGCGTCCAGTTTTTATTGGTGGAGGAAGCCGGAGTACCTGGAGAGAACCCAGACCTGCGGTAGGAAAACTGGCAATCCTTGTCAATTAAGATTGGGGTCGAGTACACCCTGCATGCAGTGAGAATAAAATCATAATGTACCGTTATTGTAAAAACAAAACTTAGCCTTTTCTGCCCAAGTTCATTGTGTCTTGAAAAAGTATTTAAAATAGGACAAATCCATATTGACACCACAAATAAGCTCATTATATGAATATTATGTGATAAGATCCCATCAAAATTTTGTGACTTATAAATCTCTAGATTAATGGTGAAAACTACTTTTTTGTAGAAGTTATTCCCCTTTGAACTATCTCAAATATTTGTGTCAAAAACTTTTATGTTTCTTACCATAAACTTCTGATTAGAGAATTTTAGGAAACTTGGTAGGAATGAAGGACATCATATGAAATTGTGCATTTCGACAGGAAGTTATGATCAGAAATTTTTTGTAGGAGTTATGCCCCTGTTAACTTATAAAAATCTAAAAAAATTTGTAAATAAATAAAACAACTTGCAAGCACTTCTATTAAACTACTGATCACAATTTTATGGATTTGATAGGAACTAGAATGTGGAAGTGTGGAGTATGTAAGCATTCTCACTAAGGTTTTTAGCTTACCTGACCCAAAGGATCGATGTCTAAACGACCATAAACTTTTCACATTTCAATCTTCTTCACCAAAACCAAATGGCCAATTGGAACCAAACTTGGCAGGAATGTTTATTGGGTGGTTTTTAACAAAGTTTAAGTTTTTGGTGCTGATCAAATATTGAACATGGCTGCCAGGGACATTAATGCACTCTGATTGGCTGAATTTCAAAAATCTTCTCATAAACTACTTGGCAGATTGATTTGAAATATTGCAGAAATGTATGTTAGATGGTCCTCTACAAAGTTTGAGTTTTTTGTGACAATCCAAAATCCAAGATGGCCGCTATTGCAGGACTTACAAACAACTTCTCTGAAACTGTTCCACACAATGAAGCCAAATTATGAAGAAATGAAGGTTGGATACTAGTAGTTATCTTTATATATTGAGTTTTTCAAGCCATATGCAAATTCAAAATGGCTTCCAGAGCCACTAGTAATGAGTTCTGATTGGCTTAAATTCTTAAGAAAGTTTGAGTTTTTTGTGACACCCGAAATCTAATTTGCAGCTTAACATAGGGCTCTATTTCAAAACCATACTAACAGCTTCTCAGAAACTGTTTCACACAATTAAACCAAATAATGTAGAATTGAATCTTGGACAGTAATCTTTTTATTTTGAGTTTTTCATGCAGATGGGAAATTCAACATGGCTGCAAATGCGTTCTGCTTGACTGAAATTTCAAAATTTGATTCCTCACAAACCACTTGGCATAAGGAATATTGTAGAAATGTACCTCAGATGGTCCTTTTCTAATTTTGAGTTTTTGTTTCTATCCAAAATACAAGATTGCTTAACAAAGTAACCTCTGAGAAAAACATAAAACAGCTTCTTTTCAGAAGCTTCTAAAAATTGCTACTGATTGGAAATTCAACATGGCAATATTCATAGAAACCACACCTTCACATAAACTCTTTATCATTTAATATCAAAATTTGCAAGAAAAGTCTTCTAACAAGTTTTTTGGTATTAGTCAGGTGTGCGATACAGGCTCTTAAGAGCCTCTAGTTTAATTTTTTACAAAGTATGATGTATATGTAAGAATAGCTACAATGTAGTACATTTGAAGTAGAAATTGAGTATACAGCCTACTGTATACCTGAATTTTAGTGCACATGTACATAAAATAAACAATAAAAGATCATTCCAATTTTTATTCAGTGGTGTATAATGAAACTTAAATTTCATGGTTATTTCTCCACCTGCTTATTAACTGTATTATATATACGCACACGGTTACAATAATGAAGCAAAAACATGTTATTGTTTAGTTCCGTATTACGACAAATGAATTCTTTACGTCTAAATTAGCATAAATAATCATCAGAATGGTTCATTGAAATGACTTAATTCTTTTATGATTGATATCAAAACATAATGATTGAACTGGTTTGTTGGCCAGAAATTTGTTAGGTGACATTTCTCGGTCAAATGTTAGGTTTTTAAATTTGTGTAATATGGCTATCTTGCAGATTTATCTGCCCTTTGAGTTTACCTTGCTGAAGGGGATTGTAATTCAAACCGCCATAAATCAATTTGACTTTGATAAATAGAAATTCAATCTACTAGAAAGTGACAGATATACGTATACATGTACATGTACATCAAAATGCAGTGTGAAAAATTGGATTGTTTACTTAAAAGATTTAATTAAAAATATTCATAATACATAGAAACATTCAACATAAAAGAATTGGTTACTTTGAATCTAGTTCAAACTAAAATTGGAAACACGTAAATGGTTCAGTTTGAATTCCAAATGTTCCAGTACCAATATATGTATATGTAATTTACTTATCTTTCTGCCAGTATTGTTTTTTTTGCCTTGCTTTGTAAAATGTTAAGAATAGGGTGCCAATAATCTAATACATTTAAAGATGTTTACTAGTCTTTCCCAATGGCCACATACTCCAAGTACAATATACCAAAACAAATATGGCAGTGGTTAAATAATTTATTGCAATAAATCAATCATTTGATCTTGTATCAATTAATCTTGCCAACTGTTTTGCCAAAATGAAATTTTATAAATGTAATTCTTGTAGAACTTTTAAAAAATGTGATCAAAAGATGTATGTTTTGATGTTATACACCATTTTTAGCCATTTTTATACCCCCCCTCGACAGAGTCGGGGGTATATAGTGGTCCTCATGTCCGTCCGTCCGTCCACATTTGGTTTCCGGATGATAATTCAAAAAGTTTACATCCAATTTGAATGAAACTTTGGGATATTGTTATATATCAGGTTGGTAAGAAGCCTATCGATTTTGGGGGAAATCCGTCAAATATCAAGGTCACAGTCCACGAAAAACGTTAGAAATTTTAACAAAAAAGTTGTTTCCGGACAATAACTCAAAAAGTTTACATCCGATTTGAATGAAACTTTGGGATATTGTCATATATCAGGTTGGTAAGAAGCCTATCGATTTTGGGGGAAATCCGTCAAATTTCAAGGTCACACTCCACGAAAAACGTTAGAAATTTTAACATAAAAGTTGTTTCCGGACAATAACTCAAAAAGTTTGCATCCAATGTAAATGAAACTTTGGGATATTGTTATATATCAGGTTGGTAAAAAGCCTTTTGATTTTGGGGGAAATCCATCAAATTTCAAGGTCGCAGTCCACGAAAAACGTTAGAAATTTTTTCAAAAAAGTTGTTTCCGTATGATAACTCAAAAAGTTTGCATGTGATTTGAATGAAACTGTGGGATATTGTTATATATCAGGTTGGTAAGAAGCCTATCGATTTTGGGAAAAATCTGTCAAATTTCAAGGTCACAGTCTACGAAAAATGTTAGAAATTTTTACAAAAAGTTGTTTCCGGAAAATAACTCAAAAAGTTTTCATCCGATTTTAATGAAACTGTAAAATATTCTTATATATTTTGTTGGTAAGAAGCCCATTGATTTTGGTGGAAATCCATCCAATTTCAAGGTCACAATCCACGAAAAATGTTAGAGAATTTTCACAAAAGCAGGGGTATCAGCGATCGCTAGATCGACTTTGTCTAGTTTATCTATGTCATGGCGCCCAGTTTGTATTGGGGAGGAAGCCAGAGTACCAGGAGTAACCCTCGACTTTTGATAGGAAAACTATCAATCCTTGTCAATTAAAAATGGAATAGAGTGCACCCTATCCGCAGTGAGACTCAAACCCGCAACCTCAGTGTTGACAGACCATGTGTTCAATAGTAGACTAACTACCTTAACCACTTGGCCATGGAGGCCCCTCAAAAGATGTATGTACGTACATGTATAAGTGCATACTGTACATGTGTATATCATATTTTTAGCTCACCTGACCCAAAGGGTCATGTGAGCTATTGCCATCACTTGGCGTCTGTCGTCGTCGTCGATGTCGTGGTTAACTTTTCTTCAAAAATCTTCTCCTCCAAAACCACTGAAGGGATTGCTTTGAAACTTTGCACACATCATCAGTAAAATGTCCTCTACCAAGTTTGCACAAATCATGGCCTCAGACCAACCAACATGGCCGCCATGGCCAAAAATAGAACAGGGGGGTCAAAATACAGTTTTTTGCTTAGTTCAAAAAGTATAACAGATACAGGAAAACCAAAGAGACCTTCTTCTTCAACATCTAAAGCTCTACTAAACACCCCATTGGGTCAAAGTTGTATGATGACTCCTTGTAGGAGTTATTGCCCTTTAATTGTCAAAATTGATGATTTTTGCCATTTTTGCCTCAAAATCTTGAAAATTATTAGAACTAGAGAAACAGTTAGCATTGCTTAATTGTTCTGCTCTATGAGGGCTACACAAATGACTTAAGGGTCAAGATTGTCTGATTAACCGTTTAAGAGTTATTCCCCTTGAACTGTTTTTTTTAATCGGTTTTAATTGATTTTTAAAAATCTTCTCCTCAGACCACCAATGAAAGGACTGCTTTAAAATATTGCACACATCATCTTTAGGACGTCCTCTGAAACAACTGAAAGTACTGCTTTGAAACTTTGTACACATCATCCGTTAAATGTCCTCAACCAAGTTTGCACCAACCATGGCTGCAGATCAACCAACATGGCCACCATGGCTAAAAATAGGACGGAAAGGGGGGGTGGTGGGTAAAATACAGTTTTTGGCTTATATTTAAAAAAGTGTAACAGATACAGGAAAACCGAAGAGACATGCCTTCATCTGCATCAAAAGTATGGAAGGGGATATCCGCCAAAAATATGTTCGTTTGTTCTTTGTTAATTGGTAGACTTGCAGTTCCTTACATGTTCAGTTATTTCTTTGTCAATTGTAAATTCTTCAATTGTTTATTTGAGAAATGCAATTTCCAGCTTGGTAGCCTGTATTAACCACACGTTTTTATTTGTTTCATGTCGTTTCGTTCCTGGATATTATATTGTTTCAGCAGTTATTAATTCGTTCTTTGTATATTTCTCAAATATTTCACTTTCATAGCTAGTTTACTTTTATCTTTTTGTAGCTATTTTACTTATTTGTCAAAATCGCTATGCTTACAAAGTACGCATTAACATTGTACAAATTAAGAATGTACGCATTAACATTCTACAAATTAAGAATGAACATGTTACTCATGAGTGATTTTGTACCGGAAGAGAATGAAATTTGCGGGTTGGTCTCAAAACATGACGAAGAAAACCAGGACGGGACATTTTCTATATATAAACTTTTGAAGCAATAAAGATTATTAAAGTAAAATTATTAAAGTAAAAAGTATAAGCTGTAAAATGACATATAGCTTTAAAAAAATAATGAGTTTAAAGGCAAAAATTCTTGACATGACGTGATTTTGTTGCATGCAAACTTGACCGAAATTGATGATAAATATTTTACATAAAAACTATTGTCTGTCAAGAAATGTTTATATATTATTCAAGCTTAGGTCATACAAATTCTAAAAATATAAAGTTTGATAAATTTTGAAAAAGGTAAAATAAAAAAATAAATGGTCATAACTTTTGACATATAGCTTTTAAATCAATAATGAGTTTAAAGGCAAACATTCTTAACAGGACGAGATTTTGTTACATGAAAACTGACCGAAATTGGTAGGGTAACCATATTTGACGATAAATATTTTACATAAAAACTATTGTCTGTCAAGAAATGTTTATATATTATTGAAGCTCAGATCATACAGATTCTATAAATATAAAAAGTTTATAAATTTTGTAATTTTAAAGATTGAGTCTACGTATCCTTAAAAAAATATGTCTGTCAAATAATGTTTACTTTTTGTTAAAAATAAGATCATAAGGTATGGAATAACATAAAGATTTGTAATACTGTAAATTCAGAAATTTTTGCGATGTTTTTATTATTGCGAATAATGCGATTGCTCTGTGATCGCAATAATTAAACCTCACAATTCTACAATTCGTTTATCGATTGACAAAATACTCAACCTAGCGTGCATAAATAAACCATCTGTAAAGCCCTACCATATGCATTTAATTGGAATACAATAATTAATTGTACACACCATAATTGATTTTTCTTCGATTTAAACAAATAGCCGCTTTAGTACCCACGCTGAACCTCAATAATTATACACAAATCATCTCATTATTAAAGACATGTGACAAATGTTTCTTATCTTCAACAGAGGTAAATCACTTTAGAAAATGAAATGAGTATTCCGCTTGGTGAAGAGAGATTATTTACAGATGACACAAATTTAACGAAAAACTGACAATTGCGGAGTACTAATTCGTTGTCATTGCATTTTTTGCTACCTCAGCCGATCGCAAAAATATGAACTCACATTTTTTGCGGGGGTCCCCAAATCGCAATAATAAATGCACGCAATAATTTCCGAATTTACAGTATATGATGTAAGTAAGGAAATATTTACAGGACGGGTATTCATTCCATGGTGGGGTCCAAATTTATAAGTGTAATTAAATAACTTATGTTGGATGACGAATATATGCGTTCATAATAGTTTTGAAAAAAGTAATGTTTTATTGTTCATGAAGAATATAAAATGTTGGTGTAAAATGTATATAGACAAGACAAGACACAAGTTATATATAAAGTCGGTACAATATCAAACAAATAAAGTTTTGCATACATTGACAAAGAAGTTATAGACATGATATACTTTATTTAATAATATAACAAGAATCAACCACACAACCATCCTCCCAAGTCAAGGGTTATGACTCATAACCCCTGACTTGGGAGGATGCAACACAACAAGCACAGTTAATTAATTATCAAAAGTATTTACAATGCTTATATAACAATTCGTAGAGACCTGAACAGTATAATTGATTAATGAATGTTAATTATGTTTTGAGTAGAACCAATTCAAGTTTTTGTTTCCAAACAAGATTTTATTCCCTTTTTTCCAGTCACGACCCAGCAGATCTTCAACTCCATCAGCCAAACCACATTCACAATTCATTTCGACAACCGAATTCTTAGATTTCACTCTACCTTTTTGTCACAAACTGATTTCGGAAACAACCTGAATTCATCCTTCTCTAAACAAGATATTAAATGCTCCCTCATGTATTTTTCTTCAAATTTCATATGTAAACCAGCCATTTGGTCTGAAAACAGGACGGTGAATTTGACAACTTTACAATCTGTCATATCAGCAATAGATCGATCGAACACTTAATTGTAATTTGTTAAAACAACAATCGTTAACGGTACTCACCAGTAATTAGATTAATTAATTTATATACTCACTCAAAAAAGAACCGCTACATCGGATAAATTTTTTCAAATCGTTTTTTGCAGACAAATAACCTATAAATATTCAAATATATATACACAACATCATAATTGAACCTTAATTAAAGGTTTCCAGGTGAAAGCATTTAGTTCATAACCATTTAACGACTGTGGTCGAAATCTGGAACACACTATGAATTACAAATTGCTTAAAACAGGGTCGACTTTCACGTGCAAATCATAGGAATTTTTTTTAACTCAGACAATCGGTATAAAACCTGCTATTTCTTTTCTTGACTGCATTAGAAAAATAAAATTCTGATGAGGTGACGCTATGCAAAGGTTAGACGCTGCTACCTGGAATATCGCGATCGGTCGAATCAAGGCCGGGGAATGCCAGAACGTACAATGTTCATCGTAGCACAATTTCACGCCTTTGGAGACGCTATCAACAGCTGGTACTACGACAGACCGACTACGTTCAGGGCGTCAGCGTCTTACAACTCGGGCGCAGGATCGTTACATCAGATTATTAGATCTACAGAACAGGACTATTACTGCAACAGAAACAGCTGTAAACGTCTCGAGCTTACGCCGTATATCACCACAGACAGTACCCAATCGGTAACGCACTCATCGATTGCGGGCAAAAAGACCTTACGTCGGAGCAACACTGAGACGCCAACACCGCCGAGTAAGGGTTAGATGGTGTACTACCGTTCGTGTATGGAATTTACAGAACTGGAGAAGAGTGTGGTTAAGCGATGAGTCACGTTTTCAGCTTGAAAAGCGAGATGGTCGCATACGAGTGTACATGCTTCGAAATGAACGTTTTGCGCATAACTGTGTTGTAGAAAGAGACAATTTTGGCGGAGGCAGTGTTTTGATGTGGGCCGCTATCTCTTACGCCAGGAACACACAGCTGATACATATCCAAGGCAATCTCAACGCTGTTAGGTTTTAGAGACGAAATTATACGGTCGCATTCATTAAAGAGAAATTTTTCAACACGACAATGCCCGACCACATACAGCACGTGTAACAGTAGATATTTTAGAGCAACAGAATGTGAATGTGATCCGTTGGCCATCACGATCTCCGGATCTTTACCCAATTGAACATCTGTGGGATGAACTGGATCGCGCGTGCGCCAACGACAAGCACCGCCGCAAAATCTGCAACAATTAAAGAAGGCACTTTAGTATGAGTGGCAAAGGATACCGCGTGTTCGTACTCAAAGTTTAATTGAATCCATGCCAAGAAGAGTAAGGGCTGTGTTACAAGCAAATGGTGGGCACAACAGATACTGACATTTTTGCGTGATTTATTGCCAATATGAGACAAAATGTTATATTCCATGGTAAAAGAACTCATGAACAAGAAGTGTGCCAATTTTTACATTTATATATCAATTATTTATATGATAAATTGTTAAAATAATATATGAAGTAAAATTCCCATTTTTTGTATGTTGCGTTTCTTTTATGAGTGAGTATATTATCTTTCAAATCAGTTTTTCAATGCTTCATTTTATGAATTTATTTGATACTAGATTATAATGTAAATAAATGCGATAAGATATTTTTTGGAATTTAAGTTTCTAAAAAAAAACCAGTACGTTTTTTAGCCTGTATATCTTGTTCTATTGTTCTAATAATTTCTCATAAATTGGGTTCACTTCCAAAGTTTATTTTATTGGTTATATTAGGTATTAGGATATATATACATGTATGAAATAATCCGAATTTATGAAAATTCATTGTTTAATGCTTAAGCCTGTCGTCTACAAATATGGCCTCTTTCACATCGAACGAAAACCCGTCCTGTCGAGATTTTTTTCACTTTACGGATACTAAATTTCAAACTTTATGTTTTTGTAAACTTCGTGCTCTCAACTTTAGCAGAAAGTAAAAATTTGTTGACAGACATGTATTTTTTAAAAGGTACAAGGCCTCAGGGACAGTCCCCGAAGGCCTCAATCTAGAAAAAAATGTCAGTGTGTCATCAGAACGAAATCCGGTCATGTCAAGATTTTTTTATTTTACCTTTTTCAAAATTTATTAAACTTTATATTTTTAGAATTTGTATGACCTAAGCTTGAATAATATATAAACATTTCTTGACAGACAATAGTTTTTATGTAAAATATTTATCATCAATTCGGTCAATTTTTCATGCAACAAAATCCCGTCATGTCAAGAATTTTTGCCTTTAAACTCATTATTGTTTTAAAGCTATATGTCATTTTACTGCTTATAATTTTTACTTTAATAATCTTTATTGCTTCAAAAGTTTATATATAGAAAATGTCCCGTCCCGGTTTTCTTCGTCATGTTTTGAGACCAACCCGCAAATTTCATTCTCTTCCGGTACAAAATCACTCATGAGTAACATGTTCATTCTAATGCGTACTTTTTAAGCGTAGCGATTTTGACAAATAAGTAAAATAGCTACAAAAAGATAAAAGTAAACTAGCTATGAAAGTGAAATATTTGAGAAATATACAAAGAACGAATTAATAACTGCTGAAACAATATAATATCCAGGAACGAAACGACATGAAACAAATAAAAACGTGTGGTTAATACAGGCTACCAAGCTAGAAATTGCATTTCTCAAATAAACAATTGAAGAATTTACAATTGACAAAGAAATAACTGAACATGTAAGGAACTGCAAGTCTACCAATTAACAAAGAACAAACGAACATATTTTTGGCGGATATCCCCTTCCATACAAAAGCTCTACGAAACACTCCATTGGGTTGAAGTTGTATGATGACTCCTTATAGGAGTTATTGCCCTTTAATTGTCGAAATTGATTATTTTTGACATTTTTGCCTCAAAATCTTGAAAATTATTAGAACTAGAGAAAAAATTAGCATTGCTTAATTGTTCTGCTCTATGAGGGCTACAAAAATGACTTAAGGGTCAAGATTGTCTGATGAACCGTTTAGGAATTATTCTCCTTGAACATTTTTTTAATCAATTTTACTTGATTTTAAAAAATCTTCTCCTCAGACCACCAATGAAAGGACTGCTTTGAAATATTGCACACATCATCTTTAGGATGTCCTCTACCAAAATTGTGCAAATCATGACACCTGACTACCTACATAGCTACGTTAAAATAGAAAAAATGAAAAGGGGGGGGGGGGGGGGGCGGAAGGTCGAGAGAGTTTTCGACTGATAGTTAATAAAGTATAATAGGTACAGCAAATTTGAAGTGAACCTCCCTCTTCCCTCTAAGCATCAAAAGCTCCTTCTTATAGGAGTTAATTCCCTTTAAAAGGTCAAAATTAATGATTTTTTCAGAAGTGTTGGGCAATTCCTTATAGCAAAGAAAAGCTGGATAAAAAGGGGTTGTTTGGTTTCAGGTTCAAGTGAGCGATACGGGCTCCTGGGAGCCTCAAGTTTTATATGTAAAACAGATACACTTTTGTGTCCAGGTCACCATTAATGCTTGCTGTGACTAAGTCATAATTAGCCAATTTAGTTTGCTTACTGCAGTATAGTTTGTAAATGATTAAAGTAACGAGTATTACCCAATATACTTTGGTCTAGTCAATTTTTTTTTTAACTTCTCTCTTGATTTGACCAACGGACTGTGTTAGGATGGTTATTAATTTTTTCATACCAATTTTCTGTCCAACATTGAGAAAGATTAAGATTCACATTATGAAACTGTCAAAGCTAACACCTTGTATCACAATCTTAAAAACTAGGGCAATATCTTGTTAATAACATTTAACGGGTGTATTGTTTGACTCCACTGTTGACACAAATCAGCGTTTAAAAATGGATTTCCTACAGATAATTCTTTGTAATGATTAAGATCGGAATACAATGGTCTATTGTCAGTGTGTTTAAACTACACTTCATTTTGTTTAGGATTGGTGACAGTTTATAAAATGAAATTTCTGTGTAAATTTAATTTTGGACCAATTTTGATGTACTACATCATGTAGCTTTGTACCCGGTCTTGAATAAAGCTTTATATAAAATAATACGGCATATTGTCTTCTTTCTTCATCATGCTAAAACCCAAGTTAATGAGTACAGACATCAGAGCTTGATATTCTGAACTGATTTTGATTTAAATGTAATTTGACAACAAGTTCACATATTGTTGTTTGGTCAACAGGTCTTCTAGGTGACGAAATCTTTCATGTAATTAAACTGAGGTAAATTGAGGATTATTGATCTCTTATTAATATCAAGAAGGACGAATAACATTTGAAGTAGTTCCAACTTGACTGAGAAAAAACAAGTGACAGGTTTTGGCTTTTCAGCAGATCCCCACTTATACATTGAACAAGGTTATGAGTGGTACAACACTCCCTTTTTAATACTATTGAATCAAGTATTGCCAAATTAAAGTTAGTTTTTACCAGGTACTTCTGATTACTACCAGTGAGAACAAGTTTAACGAATTTTGTTTAATGTTTAAGAAATTACCTAATGTTCATTAGACAACTGTTATTTAAATCATGTTCAGCAATTCAAATGAAACTATATATATGGTACATGCTATTGGAACTAAACAAAATAACCAGCTATGGTCATAATAAAATAATGCTAAATTCTCATCCAACTTTACAACTTTTCCAAAAATCTGGTTTGGTTGGATGGGAAGGGTGGGGGGGGGGGGGGGGGGCAGGAGTGACATTGAAACTGGATGTTACCTGAAAATAAAATATCACATAACCCAATCATACACAATACAGGAGACACTGCATCAGGGTTTTGGTTGGATAAAGCTGGTGGTTGCTGTTGAAGGGATCATATGAGAGGGAGACTACTGTATTTCTGGAATTTATGATGGGGGTATTGTTTTCAAAATATCATGGCAGGTTTGAATGACATTCTGGGTTTTTTATTATTGTCTATTCTGCAATATTACAAAAGTCTATATATGGAAAAACAGTATTAATCAAAGAAGAACCACAACTAAGTTGGTCCAGTATAGCTTGTTGTTTATATTGGGGTTGTTAGTTTGGTAGCCAGACAACTCGGCCCAGGACATCGCGGTCCAATATTCTAGACAAGTCAGCCCAGTTTATAGGACAACTCAGCCACATTAAGAAAAGTCGGTCCGATAGAGGACAACTTGGACCATATAAATAATAATTGAAATAAATATGATAATAAAATAATTTACTATTGAAGCCAGATTTCATACAAATGTGTTCATTTTAAAGTTTTTTAACAAAGAATCTCAGAAGTCTTATTTGCTGAAGCTCAGGGGTTCTTTATCTATCCCATTATATACATGTAGATTAAGAAAATGGCTGAAATTGGCATTAAACTACAAACAAAGAAATGTTGGTATTTAATCGAAATATGTACATTTTGTACATTTAGTTTTACAACATGTAATTTATACATGTTTTTGTTTACAAAGTTGTGTCTTTTCTATTCATGATTTGTGGTTTGTATTTACTTTCAGAATCAGATGATAAAAAACCAGATATAATAGATGCAACTAAGAAAGGTATGTAACTTTACAGCTGATAAGTAAAATTGATTGGTTGATTGTTTGCTTAACATCCAATATTTTAGCTATATTCAGGACGAGATCAATTTAACAAACATTAGGAATGGGCTAGCAGGAACAAAATTCAGACTCACTGGAAAAGTATAAGAGCATTTGGTAGCGACAAAGATCAATATCTGAAAGAGGAAAGCTTCTTTAAACAAACTCTTTTTTTCCTATCTTTGTTATACAATATTAAATAAAATATCTAAATCCTTTCAAAATCAGTGTTGCAATAAACTTATGAAAGTATTAAACATTAATGGTGAAATTAAGGACTTAGTTGATATATAAATCCAGAGAGCCATTATTGTCAGCTACATGTATATTCAGGGGGAAAAAGCATGACTAATTCATGCATTATCAGTACAATCAATTTGGAAAATAGGATTTTATTGGAAAGATTGATGAAAATAATGGCATATTGGATAAAATTGAACATGCAGCCATAAATGTGACAACCTAGATATGTGTATCAATGAAAATGAGTTTGCTGTGTAAAATTGGACACTGCATATAGCAGTTTACAAATACATGTTACAATGGGACCTTATATTTCAGTATTTCTGTTAGCTCCATCTATGTCAGTCCATCCTGCATAGACATGGATATAGTGATAGGAATTATAATTCTGAGAATGGCACAGTTTCCCATTACCTTCAGATTTCGAATATGCCTTTCTGGCATTGTTTTTGATAAAATCTCATATTTTCAATGAGAAATTTTCAGTTTTACGTAATTAAATGACTCGGAGCCTCGCCAATCAAAGCCACTGCTTGTCAAATGGGTTTGACCTCACAAGCTAAATAATTCTGCTTCTATTTCTGTACCTTAAGGTTTTCTTGTGTTGGATTTTGATTTTTGTGGGGATTGCTTGTATTGCCAGTTTCAGCAAGTTTTCATCTTTGTGTATTATCATTATTAGTAGATGAGCTGTTCTACACTGACAGACACCCTAACCTACATGTATGGTGTTAAAATTGATGTTTGAAATCTAGCACTCCTTACCCCAAAGTGTAATTCCAACTGAAACACCACATTGTTTAAATGATAACAATCATTGGTAAATGCAAACTACAATTCTAATGCAGTTCTTGATGTAACGTCAATTCTGATTGGATAACGTGAATAATGTCATGGCATCAATTCCACAAGTGATGCCGTCAGATTTTAATGCAAGCGCAGACATTATTTCCGGCAAATAAAAAATTCCAATTTTAATCAGTTAATTAATTTTTTTTTGCCGTAGCATCAGAACGGAGATAACTGTATTGTATTTGAAGATTTGCCATCATCAGTTGGTGATTTGATGGTTGGAAATATCCGTTTTCTGGCTCTGCATGCTTACGTGTGGCAAATAAACTCAATTTCCGACCATCAAATCACCAATTGATACCGGCAAATCTTCAAATACAATACAGTTATCTCCTAAATGCCCTGTCATGGCAGAAAAAAAGACTTTCAAACAAATTTATAAAATAGAAGTGAATAATTTGTTACTCCATATACTATGTATATCCTTCAGGTGACCTTAAACGGATTCGCGCAATATTAGACAATGATCCTAGTCAATTAGATGCTTGTTCTCCTCATGATGGTGCTACATCACTGATGTTTGCTGCAATGACAGGACAGTTGGAGATTGCCCAGTTATTGGTGGAACGTGGATGTGATATTAATCAGCAGGACACAATCAGTGGCTGGACAGCTTTGATGCAGGCTACCTACCATGGGTTAGTAAGGAAAAAACACATCAGATTAATCATACATAGGTGCTGTATAAAAGTCTCAGTTGAAGGGTTGAAAATATCATCGGACTTGAACAGTGAATAAATTTGTATCCATTATATACTTATAGATTATTTAAATTGTTTGAAACGAGATGTGTTTTCTCGTCCGTATCGAAAATGCATCGAGTTTCAAATAATCTGTTTATCGCTGTAACATTGTGACGTCACAGTATTTACTCAACGACATCTTGACAGCAAGGTCAGATGGGCCAATCTCATGCTAGAAGAGTGAGATATGATAATACTGCAAAGTAAAATACTGCAAAATAGCCATAAACAGTATTTTCATGTTTTCAGCAACTGCTTCCATCTCTCTTGCTGTTTTACATCATTTTGTCTGCATTTTCATTCTAAACAGTATCATAGATATATATAGATAAATGTTAGTTTTTATTTCTGAGATCAAAATAATCCATGGAGCTGCTTGCATCGATCAGAGCAATAAAACCAACAGTAATCTGTTTATCACTGTTTTGTGATTTGGCATAAGAAACTAACAATAATATATCCATATCCCGATAGAGTGATATGGGATTTTCTCAGCTTGCACTATCAAAAGTAGCAGTTATTATTGTTAATTGGTAGTATGCTTATCTTGAGTGCACATGATTAAGTTAAAGCTGACACATTAAAATTGGTACATGCAATAATAAGTTTGTTTGTTTACTGTTTAATGCCACTTTAGGCAATATATCAGCCATCTCATGAGTTTCATTTTTTTTGGGTACTTGGTCAAAAAAAACCCTGACCTTTGCCAGGAAAACTGTATATACTTGTCAATTAATGTTGGGCATGTGATAAGCATGCAGTGTTTTATAGAGAAAGCACACCAGCTTTAAGATGTTCGCTGGTCAGTTTCACATAACAAGGTTTGAAAATTTTTGTAATAGTTAGTAGTGGAATTTAAAGCAGGAACGAAATAAGGTAATTATTGATACATGAATGCATTGATAATTGATTTAAAATATGTGGAGAATCGGGGTCAATAGGTTTTGAATGGACAAGTTTTAATTCTCAGACCGAAAACCCTCTAGCTAACATTGGTGTAGTATGGTATAGGCAATGTAGTTCAGTATAGGCTAGATATGGCATCTTATAGTTGTTTGCTATATATAGTTATCTGAAATGCTTGCTTGTAATATCCAATTCTGTCTATTTTTAACAGATCCTGCAAACAATTTATTATAATCTTTGAGAATTACCTGTGTTTCAATTTTGTTATTTTTAGGAAGAAACAAGTGGCAATGTATTTATTAGACAGAGGAGCCGATGTGAAATTACAAGCTAACAATGGATGTACAGCATTTGATATGGCGTCTCTTATAGGTACTAGCTATATATTACTTTTCAAACGTTCTATCCAACATTAGCATTCATCTTGCCATCAATATTTTATGTAAGATTTTAAATTTACCTGTAAAGATTTTTAAACGCTTTTAGTGTTAAGAAGACCAAGAAAAGAAAGCTGTAAATAAGAGGAACAATAATATGAAACTTTATGTAATGATGATTGTCATACATTTTGTTCTTGATTCAGTCTAATGATTGATTGATTGATTGATTGGATATTTGCTTAATGTCAAGCAAGCAAGATTTCAGCAATATTCAGGGCGAGAACAAGTTAATAAATAAAACAGGGTTGGATGTGCACATGGAACACAATTTAGACTGCCACTGGAAAAGTATGGAGTTTTGGGTCTTGTAATTGAAAATGTTGTTATTCTGATTGCATCCACATTCACAACATTTTGAGATTTCTAACAATATTCCTGAAATTTTAACCGTTTTGGTTTACTGATGCATAAAGTGGTATACAAATATTAAAAATAAAGTATATTAAATGTTAAAATGTTACTTTAAAAAGCACAAAATTTTTATGTGTAATAAAATAAAGATAAAATATAGTATCACAGTAAATTTAAAATTAAGTACAAGAATTTAGTATCTTATACTATAAACATTATAATCAATAAAAGTAAACAACAAACATTAATAAAAGTAAGAAATAGAAAAAAAGTAATTTAAAATACATATAAAAAATTTAGAAAAATGAAAATGAACTACACTTTTATATTTATTTTTGTGACTGTAAAAATCTAAAAGTCAAAATATGTAAAAAAAAATCCTGTTCATCAATTGTACAAGGAAGATAATTTAAAATAAACATTACAATTTATAAATTCAGTCAAATCTATTACAATTGATTTAGAAATTCCGTCAATTCAGTATTATGTTATACCAGTCTGTATGAATGAGTGTCTGTCAGTCTGTTTGTCCGTGCCTTGGTGGTTTCCAGATGATAACTCAAAAAAGTGTCAACAGATTTTGTGTAAACTTTGCACAGCTGTTCAGCACTATAAACTGAGGATCAAGTTCGATTTTCAGCTGAATTCAAATTTGTAGTTTTCATCAGACCAATTCAAATTTTTCTTTGGTCAAAGTTGGTGGTTACCAGATGATAATTTGAAAACACATCAACAGATTTTGTTTAAACTTTCCACATCTGTTAAGTACTATAAAATGAAGATCAAGTTAAATTGGCAGGACAATCCCATTTGTAGATTTGTTGTTGTTGGGGGGGGTTTGGTTTACGTCATACACTGACAACTTAATGCTCTTGCTCGGACGGTCCATTTGTAGATATTGAGTTGCCAATTTGAAATTATTTTTATAGTTCCAAGGTCAAGGTAAACATTGTCTTCTGAGATAGAATGTTATCATGCTTAGCCCTGTTTTTGTCTTTTGAAAAACTCCCGAAAATCAGGATTTTAGGACAGAATTTCCTCCCATGATTAAATATTAGACTTTATTATTTTTTATTGTAATGAACTCATTTTAGTTATAAGTTTTTATTGACGCCATATATAAATTGATATCATAGTATTGCTGTGTATAAGTGTAAGTTTGTGGAAAATAATTGACATTTAATGGAATTTAAGAATAAAAACAAAACAAATTTTAAATTGTGATACTTTCTCTTAAGATTATCAGAAAAAAGTAGATCTAGCGATCACTGATGTTAAAAACTTTTATTGTAAAAATTTCTAATACTTTTTGTAGACTGGTGACCTTGACCTATGATGGAATTCCTTCAGCAGCAATATGTTTCTTACCCACCCGATTTGTAATAATAGCCTTAAGTTTCATTGAAATCACACTTTTTGAGTTATTGTACGGAAACATCTTTTTTGTAAAAATGTCTTGCATTTTTTGGCAACTGTGATCTTGAAATTTTATGGAATTCCCCAAAAGCTGATATGCTTCTGATCCACCTAATATGAAACTATATTCCAAAGTTTCATTGAAATCAAATGAAACTTAATGAGTTTTTGTCCAGGAACTTCATTTTTGAAAAAAATGGTTTTTGTCTACTGTGACCTTGACCTTTGATGGAATTCCTCCAGCAATATTAAGCTTCCTGATCTGTAACAATATCCCTTAGTTTAAATTGAAATAAGATACAAGTTTTTTTAAAATTATCATTCAGAACCAAATTTGGAGGGATGGACATGGGGATCATTATAGACCCCCCCCCCCCCCAGCAACTGTCTCAGACTGGTATAATAATGGGGTACTGTGTCCTCAATCTCATTTAGGCCAAGCAAATGGTGTTTACATAATTACCTAGGAATTACCTATAGGGAAAATCCTAATTTAACCAACTTTAACTCACATATGAATGTAACACACATTGGTGGACTCTAGTGGTTGGTAAGACCAACTACATAGTTAACAGATTGCATATCTCATGACACATTTGATAAATTTCACAAATTTCTTTTCAAAGATGACGTAGATACAGAACTAGTTCGAAAGTTAGCAAGTAAAGCCATAGCTGTTCCTGGAAGTCCTGAAAAGGGGAAGAAAGTAACTCCAAAACAAAATGGAGTTACCTCATCAGTCACTGATATCAGGTAATGCTATGGACATCATTATAATGCTGGAAAATAGCCATAAGTAGCATAGACTGACACACAAACAAGAAACAAACATGTTAATTATACTACCGGTATATGTTGTAGTGCAGGACTGTGTATTAGATTCAGAATTACATATTTTCTGTCAATAGACGTGGGGCCTCTACTGATGATCACTTGGTCTGTTAACACTGAGGTTGCAAGGTTCAAGTCTCACTGTGGGCAGGATGTACTCGACTCCAATCTTAATTGACAAGGATTGCCAGTTTTCCTACCAAAGGTCGGGTTTTCTCTCTGGGTACTCCGGCTTCCTCCCCCAATAAAAACTGGACGCCATGAAATAGCTGAAAAATTGCTGAAACTGGCATTAAACATCGTTCAAACAAACAAATCAATAGACATATATTTATCCATTTAGAAAGCTAGTTATTTTGTTTCCACTGTGCTTATATTTATTGTTCTTGTTCATGTTCTTGTCTCTATCTACTTAATTAGAACATGTAATCAAAGACATAAATAGTTGACACTTTGTATCTATATATATATTTTTATACATGTATATAGCTTTTGTATTGATAGGAAAACAATCATTCATTCCTTTTCTTAATATTTTGTAGTATGGAAGAACAACCAAAGAGTGGATTGAAAGTAAGTGTAATTCTCTGACCTGACTCATATGCACATTGCTATTGCTAAAAAACAAACGTAAGATATACTTTAGACATTATGGATTATTTTGTTTTAACCCCTGCTTTAGTATTTAAATATATAGATATAAATAATGTCCAATATTGGGCATAAAAATGACATTTATTTCTAACATGGTTAGAGTATATCGAGTATTACAAAAAGAACTACATTGTTGACCAATAGATAGAATTGATTCAGTGGACATGCTGGACTATTTAACTGTTGAATATTCTTCATTAGTTCTGTTATATTAAAACATACAAGGCTCCAAGGGAAGACCCTTTCAAATTGCTTCGTTTGGACAACAGAAATTACTGCTGAGGTTGGTTACCTTTGTTTTTAAAGTGCCATGGAATTTATGATTCATTCATTTTTAATTCATTCATTCATTCAAGTACAAGTTAGTAAAAAAATTAATCATTTCAAAAAATCAAATGGACCCATTATGACTAAATTTTGACTGCCATTGGAAGAGGATGTAGTATTGGGTAAAAACATTGAGCCTTTTGTGTTGTTACTAACCACTACACTTTTTTGAAAGAGCCTTTTAACAAACAAAAGAGCCTCTCCAATCTGCCACCTGGGGTTACACCGAGTAGCTCTGCGGGGTGAGTTGTGGGAACCGTTCATAGTACCCAGATGTTTTAAAGGAACAGCTGACAGAATAAATAGTTTAATTCAACAGACAGATTTTTTAAATGTTATCTTGTTTTATAGGGTTGGCTAAACAGATTATCAAACAGGTTTAGAAATATCAAGATTGGTAGAACTTTAAATTTGTCTAATCGTGTAGTTGCCATGCCTTCTGAAAAGTCGACATCAGTTCAAGATCTCACTCTGAAGAGTACAAGTAGTCCCAAAGTGGTAGGTATAAATGTAGCAGGTACCTTGTTAGAACTTAGTCCCAAAGTGGTAGGTATAAATGTAGCAGGTACCTTGTTAGAACTTAGTCCCAAAGTGGTAGGTATAAATGTAGCAGGTACCTTGTTAGAACTTAGTCCCAAAGTGGTAGGTATAAATGTAGCAGGTACCTTGTTAGAACTTAGTCCCAAAGTGGTAGGTATAAATGTAGCAGGTACCTTGTTAGAACTTAGTCCCAAAGTGGGAGGTATAAATACAGCAGGTACCTTGTTAGAACTTAGTCCCAAAGTGGTAGGTATAAATGTAGCAGGTACCTTGTTAGAACTTAGTCCCAAAGTGGTAGGTATAAATACAGCAGGTACCTTGTTAGAACTTAGTCCCAAAGTGGTAGGTATAAATACAGCAGGTACCTTGTTAGAACTTAGTCCCAAAGTGGTAGGTATAAATACAGCAGGTACCTTGTTAGAACTTAGTCCCAAAGTGGTAGGTATAAATACAGCAGGTACCTTGTTAGAACTTAGTCCCAAAGTGGTAGGTATAAATGTAGCAGGTACCTTGTTAGAACTTAGTCCCAAAGTGGTAGGTATAAATGTAGCAGGTACCTTGTTAGAACTTAGTCCCAAAGTGGGAGGTATAAATACAGCAGGTACCTTGTTAGAACTTAGTCCCAAAGTGGTAGGTATAAATACAGCAGGTACCTTGTTAGAACTTAGTCCCAAAGTGGTAGGTATAAATGTAGCAGGTACCTTGTTAGAACTTAGTCCCAAAGTGGTAGGTATAAATACAGCAGGTACCTTGTTAGAACTTAGTCCCAAAGTGGTAGGTATAAATGTAGCAGGTACCTTGTTAGAACTTAGTCCCAAAGTGGTAGGTATAAATACAGCAGGTACCTTGTTAGAACTTAGTCCCAAAGTGGTAGGTATAAATACAGCAGGTACCTTGTTAGAACTTAGTCCCAAAGTGGTAGGTATAAATGTAGCAGGTACCTTGTTAGAACTTAGTCCCAAAGTGGTAGGTATAAATGTAGCAGGTACCTTGTTAGAACTTAGTCCCAAAGTGGTAGGTATAAATACAGCAGGTACCTTGTTAGAACAGTCCCAAAGTGGTAGGTATAAATACAGCAGGTACCTTGTTAGAACTTAGTCCCAAAGTGGTAGGTATAAATACAGCAGGTACCTTGTTAGAACTTTAAAGTGGAAAATTATTGTGGTACTTTAAACTCAGAACATATGTTTAATAACCAGGTTTTCAACAGAAAACCTGGTTATTAGATTGGGGTATGGGGATAAATCAATCTTGCTTAAACTTTGGATATAGCAAGCTTACATGAAGACCTAGCTTGGGATTGGATTTTGGCCCAGTCTGATCAAGGTCAAGGTCACTGTTACTAAAAATAGAAAAACAGTTTCCCCTTAGTCTACTGCAAAAATTATTGTTAAATCGTTGAAAACCTGGTTTCATAATGTGGCCATATTTTCTGTTTAACTCATTGATAACAGTTTATTTGAATATGTAATCTATTCTTAGTGGAAAAAAAATGTTTTCAATGTTTTTGTTTTTTGTATGCAATATCTAAGAAATTACTACATTATAAAGTTGTAATACATTTTACTTTCAGCCAACTAGAAAAATGAACAATTTTATGGAACAAGGTCAGTCAACCGCATCTGTAAACAGTTATGGAACAACATTTAATGGAATGTCTTTTAAGAATGAACAAAGTGCATCCATGTATACTTTGGTTTGTATTATTTCATTTTTTAGCTCACCTGACCCAAAGGGTCATGTGAGCTATTGTTATCACTTTGCGTCCGTCGGCGTCGTCGTCGTCGTCGTCGTCGTCGGCGGCGGCGTCTGTAAACTTTTTACATTTTAATCTTCTTCTCTGAAACCACTTGGCCAATTGAAACCAAACTTGGCCATAATGTTCATTGGATGGACCTTTACAAAGTTTGTGTTTTTTATTTTGATTGGTAAACCAATATGGCCGCCACCTCAAGACTTAGTTTAACATAGGACCCTATGGGAAAAAAGTTAAAAAGGGCTTCTTCTCTGAAACCGTTTAACCAATCAAAACAAAACTTACTAGCAATATTGTTTGGATGGTCCTCTATAAAGTTTGTGTTTTTGATGGGAATTGGAAATTCAAAATGGCCGCCACCGCAGGACTTAGTTTAACATAGAACCCTAAGGGAAAAAGTTTTAAAAGGCTTCTTCTCTGAAACCGGTTAATCAATGGAAACAAAAACTTACTAGCAATATTGTTTGGATGGTCCTCTATAAAGTTTGTGTTTTTTATGGCAATTGGAAATTCAAAATGGCTGCCACCGCAGGACTTAATTTAACATAGGACCCTATGGGAAAAAGTTTGAAAGGCTTCTTTTCTGAAACCAGTCAACCAATGGAAACAAAACTTACTAGCAATATTGTTTGGATGGTCCTCTATAAAGTTAATGTTTTTTATCCCAATCGGAAATTCAAAATGGCCGCCACCGCAGGACTTGGTTTAACATTCGACCCTATGAGAAAAAAGTTTAAAAGGGCTTCTTCTCTGAAACCGTTTAACCAATCAAAACAAAACTTTCTAGCAATATTGTTTGGATGGTCCTCTATAAAGTTTATGTTTTTTATGGCAATTGGAAATTCAAAATGGCCACTACCGCAGGACTTAGTTTAACATAGGACCTTATGGGAAAAAGTTTTTAAAGGCTGCTTCTCTGAAACCGGTTAATCAATGGGAACAAAAACTTACTAGCAATATTGTTTGGATGGTCCTCTATAAAGTTTATGTTTTTTATGGCAATTGGAAATTCAAAATGGCCGCTACCGCAGGACTTAGTTTAACATAGGACCCTATGGGAAAAAGTTTTTAAAGGCTTCTTCTCTGAAACAGGTTAATGAATGGAAACAAAAACTTACTAGCAATATTGTTTGGATGGTCCTTTATAAAGTTTATGTTTTTTATGGCAATTGGAAATTCAAAATGGCCACCACGGCGCAGGATTTAGTTTAACATAGGACCCTATGGGCAAATAAAAAAAATCTTCTCTATACAACCGGTTAACCAATGAAACAAAGCTTTCTAGTAATATTGTTTGGATGGTCCTATTTAAAGTTTATTGAAAATTACAGGACTTAGTTTAACATCAGGGAAATGCCATCTTCATTGCCTATAAAATCAGGTGAGCGATACAGGCTCTTAAGAGCCTCTGGTTTATCTGTAGATGTTATTAAATGATATAAAACATTATTTTGAACACAAAAGTGCCACTTCTTTTACAATTAATATTCTTCAACCTAACTAAATTATACAGCAAAAGTAAATTTCTAAATAGATTATATTTTCTTACAAAAATAAAGCAAGTACACTGTTCCTATGATAAATAAATAATAAATGAAAATTTATTAAGTGTTAACCACAATTTTTTTGGGGGGAGGGGGGAATATAATAAAACACAATTGGTGTTATATAATGAAAGATTTTATTTTTAGGACATAAACCCACCAAGTTCCACAGTATCAAATGACACCTTGAAACCAGTTATTCCACCATTTTTACCACAGCCCAGCTTTGCTCTGGACACAGTCAGTCCATCTAGGAAACCTATCAGTGCCAGGGGACCAGGTTCCTCAAGTTCAGTGGTAAGGTTAATGATGATGATATTAATTGCCTTTAAAGTTACAGATTGTTATTCTATCAACAACAAAAAAACAGTTTTACAATCAGGATGAATTTCATATATGGAGCCTCATTGGCAGAGTGGTCTATGCAGTTTAACTACTACTAATGAACAGCAGTGTCAAACATTGAGGTTTTGGGTTTGCGTCTGAATTTGTGATATTCTGTATTTCAACTATAATTGACAAAGATTGCCAGTTTTCTGCCAAAAGTCAAGTTTTTCACAGGTTATTCCTCATAGGGTTCAGGGTACTCCTGCTTCCTATGCAATAAAAACTGAATGTGACAAAAGCTAAAAAGTTGAGTGTAACCTTGTTTTTGAAAAATTCTTATTGTTTCAATTTTGTGCATCTTATGACGATTATAAATATGATACAATTTATGACAATTATAAATAAAATGTAGTTTTAACTATGTTATAAAGCTGTTTATTTGTTTATCACAGTATGTTAACTGTAAACATTTCATATTGTCTTCCAATACCATCATTAACTTGTTAGACTTGTCTGCCATTATCTTGTTAATTGATTTAATTGATAATTGTAGGCCTCCCTCTTAGGTGGACGGTCCCATACTAACCTAAGTGCTAGTCCCATGATCCATGCAAGGTCTTCTTCCAGGTTAACCAATGGTACTACAAGTAGTTCAGGTAAGTCTCACAAAAATTAATGTTAGTCCCATGATCCATGCAAGATCTTTATCCAGGTTAACCAATGGCACTACAAGTAGTTCAGGTAAGTTCCACAAAAATTAATGTTAGTCCCATGATCCATGCAAGATCTTTATCCAGGATAACCAATGGCACTACAAGTAGTTCAGGTAAGTCTCACAAAAATTAATGTTAGTCCCATGATCCATGCAAGATCTTTATCCAGGTTTACCAATGGCACTACAAGTAGTTCAGGTAACTCCCACAAAAATTAATGTTAGTCCCATGATCCATGCAAGATCTTTATCCAGGTTAACCAATGGCACTACAAGTAGTTCAGGTAAGTCTCACAAAAATTAATGTTATTCCCATGATCCATGCAAGATCTTGATCCAGGTTTACCAATGGCACTACAAGTAGTTCAGGTAACTCCCACAAAAATTAATGTTAGTCCCATGATCCATGCAAGATCTTTATCCAGGTTAACCAATGGCACTACAAGTAGTTCAGGTAAGTCCCACAAAAATTAATGTTAGTCCCATGATCCATGCAAGATCTTTATCCAGGTTTACCAATGGCACTACAAGTAGTTCAGGTAAGTCCCACAAAAATTAATGTTATTCCCATGATTCATGCAAGGTCTTCATCCAGGTTAACCAATGGCACTACAAGAAGTTAAGGTAAGTCCCACAAAAAACTAATGTTAGTTTTCCTTTCCCGCAATTACCTAAGTGCTAATCTTTCACAAACCAACTGCAATTTTCCTGATTCACCAAGACTAAGGCTTTGTACTATAGTTAGTGTCAAACAAAAAATCCTACTTTCTTTGTTTATCTAATGAATTTGACTGTTTTAATAAGTTTTGTGGCAAACAGCGTTAAGACATTTAAACAACAACAAAAAAAGAGAAACTACTGGAAATTGAATCATCCTGTTTTTTACTTCTTTTTGTTTTTGTATAAGATTTTGCTAAGAAAAATGATTTGCTGTTCCAGCTGACTTCCACAATGGGTTGTTCACATCAGAGACATCAAACACTCCAAACAAGGCAACACCAATATTTGTAGCACCATATAATCCATCAAAACAGAGTTTGATGCCAAGGTATGTAGCATGAGGAAATTCAACCTTCAGCTTTTCTGGTTTATTTTTCATTTGTTTGTAATATGGATGATGTTGACCAAAAATGATATATTTAACGTTTAGTCAGTCTTGCTATTGTCAGCTCTTATTCTATGTTTATGGTAGCAAAAAATCTCATTAGTTAATGTTGTTAATTCATTCTAGTTTTAATTAGCCACAAGAAAGAAAAACATAATAATATCAGAATGAAATTCCGACACTGACCTTTTAAATTACCGAATTATGACCGATCCAATCAGAATCAACTAAATTCTGGAAATGATACATTACCATACCAACTTTTGCATCATTTTTATATTGCTTTATTTTTTATTTTACCTTGGTCACAGTTATGGCCTTATTTGCTCTACAATTTTATCTATGATGGTATTGGGTGATGTGGCAATCACTGAGCGCTGACTCAGTTACTGTAAACATGTAAAATGATAATGACCCATTACATGCACACGGAAGGATGATTTTACAGAAAAATTGCTGAAAGAAGCTTAAATCCATAAGCATATAACAGATGTTATTGTTATAACCCCTGCTTGAAAAGGGGGTGGGATATATAGTGATGGGATGTCTGCCCGTCCGTTACTTTTTGGGGTACCCATCTCTTATCCAACTACTGCACTAAATGGAATTTAAGTAAAATTTAGCATAATCTTTGTCACAAAGTGCCATTGTGACCTGATATTTATACCCCCGCTCGACAGAGTCGGGGGTATATAGTGGTCCTCATGTCCGTCCGTTCGTCCGTCCACATTTGGTTTCCGGATGATAATTCAAAAAGTTTACATCCGATTTGAATGAAACTTTGGGATATTGTTATATATCAGGTTGGTAAGAAGCCTATTGATTTTGGGGGAAATCCTTCAAATTTCAAGGTCACAGTCCCTGAAAAACGTTAAAAATTTTAACATAAAAGTTGTTTCCGGACAATAACTCAAAAAGTTCGCATACAATTTGAATGAAACTTTGGGGTATTGTTATATATCAGGTTGGTAAGAAGCCTATCGATTTTGGGGGAAATCCGTCAAATTTCAAGGTCACAGTCCACGAAAAACATTAGAAATTTTCACAAAAAAGTTGTTTCCGGACAATAACTCAAAAAGTTTACATCCGATTTGAATGAAACTTTGGGATATTGTTATATATCAGGTTGGTAAAAAGCCTTTTGATTTTGGGGGAAATCCATCAAATTTCAAGGTCGCAGTCCACGAAAAACGTTAGAAATTTTCACAAAAGCGGGGGTATCAGCGATCGCTAGATCTACTTTGTCTAGTTAACATTTTGATTGAAATGATGTTTAGGTTTTCCTATAGAAAAATATGGATTTTGCCATTCTTTGAGATAGGGGTACCCATCTTTTATCTGTTACTTCACCTACCCCACTAAATTTAATTTGATGAAACTTTCCTAGAATCTTTGTCACACAGTGCCATGGTGCAACTGATATTTAACATTTTGATCCGAATGATATTTGTAGTTTCCCATAGAAAAACATGTACTTCACCATTCTTTGAGATAATGGGGTACCTCTAATAACTCCACATACACTTATGGAATCTATCACACTTTTACAGAATCTTTATCACATAGTGCTTCTGTTACTTAATATTTAACATTTTGATTGGCTTTATAATTGGGGTTTTTCTTAGAAAAACATAGACTTTGCCATATGGGAATACTTTTTTGTGTAATCAATTCCTACTACAGTTTTTAGCCCATATCTATAAAACTACAGAAAGTTGCATATGTATTGAAATTGTGTACCTGCAAAAATATAATTTATAGAATTTGTTCCAAATTTTCCATAGTTGGGAACAGAGTTTTTTTTCAATCAAATTGCAGAAGACAGTACCTTTTTTGTGTATTCAACTCCTCCTACAATTTTCATCCTAGATCTCTGAAACTTCACATTGCACATGTTTTGAAGTTGTGCACCAGCTATTGTGGAATTGTTTGAGCATTTTTTAACTAATTCATCGGAGGTTGGATAATTTTTCAGACAATGTGCAGAAGAAGGTACCTATTTTGTATTATCAACTCCTTCTACAGTTTTGAACCTGAGATGTTTTGAAAATTGAGAAGTGTAGTGGGTTTTTTTTTCGTTTGTGTTCATTTTCTACACTTCTAAACTTAATATTTCCATTTTGTTGCAGGAAGCCACCAATATCTGCTGTGTTCACTTCCATCACTACTTCTCCAAACAGTTCAACGAGTGGTAGCTCATCTGTCACCCCTATTCGATCACATGGTCGAAGTACATCATCTAAAGAGAGTACAACATCAACATTGACCCCATCTCCATCTCCCACACCAGGAAAGGTAATATATCAGGGATATTCCATAATTATTGCAGTGAGGTGTTGGGAGGGGCACTATTTTTACAACCCAAAACCCATGTTATTATGGTGCTTCTTTACCCCCTCAATTTGGTAATTTTTGTTATAGCCCTAACCACCTTTCTTTATAATTCATCAGAACTAGCAGACAAAATTGGCTGCAGCATTATACAATACAAGGTGAAGATATGAAACAGACTATATATGTAACAGAGTGTAATATGTCATATGATAATGTAATTATTTGTCAGTCTAAATATAGACTTGGATTACAGTGTTTGGGAAAGTAAGTTGTTTTGTATTTATTTAGGTGTAAATTGTAACAGTATTTAAGATTTTATACATTATGGATCCTTCAAAGTGTGAGGGGGCCTCGGGGGCTATGTGGTTAAGGTAGTTCGTCTATTATTGGTCACATGGTCTGTCAACACAGAGGTTGCTGGTTTGAGTCTCAGTACGGCAGGGTGTACTCGGCTCCAATCTTAATTGGCAAGGATTGCCAGTTTTCCTACCAAAGGGGGGTTTTCTTCTGGTGCTCGGCTTCCTCCCCCAATAAAAACTGAATGCCATGATGTAGCTGAAAAACCAAACAAACCAACAATATAAGACCAATCATGTAGATTTCAAGAAAGAGAAGTTGCATTGTAGCTGCTACAAAAGGTTAGATTCTCTGTCCTGACCCAAAGATGCACATTGTTAAACAATGATCCAATCAGTCAAACTTGTACCTGAAATTGTTTAAAGAAATTTCATTAACAGTTATAATATAAAGAATTCTGTTAAACTTAAACATGATATACAATATTTTTTGTTGTTTAGTATTTGATGGTCATGCTTTATTTTATATTTCAGTATCCAGATGACCGTCATCCTTTGTTAGATTCATTAGAAGAACATGATACACAAGATGGTAAGACTGACCTTTGAACTCTGTTTAAGGAATGAAGTCACTTTGATTTGCTGTTGCAGCCAAACTGACAAATTTCCTGTATTATTTTATGTTAGTGTTTGTGTGTGCCAGTGTGTGCATCCATAAAAATTTTTCGTCATATTTTTCTCAGGAATGATAAATGCTACAGCGGAGTTATCATTAACAAGCATTTTTTTTCTTACATCGACACTTGTTTTCCCTGACCCAGACAGTATTCATTTTAAAGTAGATTATCTTTATATATTTTAATTTGTTTTAAATACTCTATAGGTGATTAACATTGTCCATTTATAATCATCTAACTTGGTATTTTAGCCACGCCCCCAACATGTGACTGAACGATGACGTCTACATACATGTATTCTTCCACAAACAACATGTGACAACCAATTGTAAACATTATTTGATTACTTGTTAAATAGTCTTGTTATTTGTTTTTATAAGATTGAATTTTAAATAGAAGGATTTGTCTTAAATTGTTAGTTAGATTATTGGATATAGACGACTTTGGATCTGCTGAAGCTGTGCATAAACTGCTCGCGGGTTTATTAGCATAAACCAATCCAACGTCATCTATATCCAATAATCTAATCAAAAATCCTTAAATATTTATACATATCTTGGATATTAAATAGATTTTCCTGTTTGAATATATCATGCTACATTCTTTCAGAATGTGTCACTATGGACACACTTGGGAATAATTTAAAAATTCAGTTTAGCAGCATTCAGTAAAACTTGTTTTATTGTAATAAATCATGTATCAGCAAATTAATTATCAGGAACTTTTCTTATAAACAAGTTGTTTTGAGTTATAAAATCATATTGATAATCCAACCAAAAAGTTGTAAATTGTTATTCTTGCAGAGCTGTCTGGAATACTGAAGAAGCTTTCCTTAGAGAAGTACCAGCCAATTTTTGAAGAACAAGAGGTATTTAATTACAGCAAGTCAATACAACTCATTATTTTACAAATAGAAATTTTTGTGTTAGGCAGTGTGATTCAGGTATTTAAGTGTCTGATGAAGAAAGATTAAAGCTTGATAAATATTGCACAAGTACCCTGAATTGGTTCAGAAAATCTGTAGAATTTCGTTTTGTATATACAATGATTAAAATACATTGTCGTTTCTCTATGTCTTGTTCAGGCATTTATATGTGTTATTAAAATTATTTTTAAACTGTTTCTATATATTGAAATTAAAGTTGTTCTTGAATCAGTTTTAGATTTTTGATCACATCCATTACAGGTTGGATGGACAGAAGCTTCAATTATCAACTATTGTAAAACATCACAGTAGAACAGTTTTGTTTTCACTCCTTTAAATGTAGATTTTTGATATAATGTATCTTGATATGTTTGGCAACTGTATTAATAAATACTGCATCAATAGCATGTCATATGACGTCCAGATATCAATCCAATAATGCTGTATTTGGAAATAGCACTCTTTATTGATAGACTTTATTTTGTATGTTGTGTTGTTGACTCCTACTTGAATTGTCAATAATTTCCAGTTTTCATGCCTATGTCCATGTCTTTTCACCATGGTACCCTTAATTCATTTCGAATAAAAACTGGACACTATGATGACTGAAATATTGCTGAAAGTCACATTAAAAACCCATTCATAAGAAAGCAACGTTGATGCTATTAATACTATTTTATTTTCATAAACACTTTTTTATGCACAGGTTGACATGGAAGCATTTTTAACATTAACAGATCAAGATCTGAAAGAATTAGGCATATCAAATATGCAATCCCGTTCACAGATCCTCACCGCCATTAATAAACTTAGTACGGGAAAGGTTAGTATACAGCTATATGAAATACTGGGTCTCCTCGACTGAAAATTAACTTGCAGTTCATGTTAGAATTGCAATTTTTTTTAATATGTGATACAGTCTGGAAAGTGTAAAATTTTTGGCCGGATTTCACTGGCAGAGAAAAACTCTTCATGACAGTTTTCTCGGCAACTACTAATCACATTCTCTTGAAATTTGGTATGCAGCATCAGCATGGCCTCCCATAACGTTGGATTCGATTAACGGTCTGTCACTCACCTACTTCCTGTTAACCGACTTAGTTTTTAACGAAATCTGGCCATTTCTGTCTTCGATAGATTTTTTAAAATTTGTTATTGGCAACTACTTGGTATTTTTTTTTATAGTGTCTGCTCAAGGAACCAATATATATGTAATATCATACATTTTGTAGTGGGTTGCACAAGTGCAAACCTGGGTTACATGTGGGTGAGAGAGAATGAAGGGTTTCTATTTGTGATTTTACCTCCTACAGTTTCAACCCACTTTCCTCAAAACTTCATAGAAAGATTGCACATTTATTAAAAGTTGTGCACCTGTATTACTGAATTGTTCATGGAATATTTTTTTGTAACATTTTCACAGATTTGGGAACTTCATCAGTTTTCAGCAAATTTTACAAAAATGGTTTTCACCAATGTTATGTAATCAATCAACCCTTCATAACGTTTTTAACCCAGTTACATTTAAATTCATAGTAAAATAGCATACATATTGAAGTTGTGCACTTGCCACTATGGAAAAGTTTGAGGAATTTTTGGGCGTTTTGCACAAAGTGTAAACGATAGTAGGGGGTCATGTGCTTTCTATTTGGCGTAGACCTTCAGAAATCTCCATATTGTATTGCTTCTTCATATTTGCTGAATTTATCATAAATATACACAGTGATGTTAGAGGATTTTTTTTTCTTCAACTTTGTTACCGTCTCCCATGGGAGACGGTATACATAGTCAAATGACGATCAGTCTTCGGAGTAAGATACTCTATGTTACTTGATTGGATAGTTTACTATATCTAGAAATATTTTTGTCATTTCATTGGTTTACATCAGGATCGCACTAGTATGTGTTCTGAAATTTAGATATATTCTTAGGTCGAATCGGGGTTGTAATCAGTATTTTAGTGTGGTAATGTTACGTTCCACATATTGACTTCTATTTCATTCAATGCATTGGTCAGTGAACAATTATAAGGTAAACATTGTACCAAAATCTCACTACTTTATAAAGCTGTTTTGGAAAAAATTATATGTTCTATATCTTTATTTTCGTTAAATCAGTATTTTAGTGTAGTAATGTGATTTTCCACATATTGACTTCTATTTCATTCAATGCATTGGTCAATGAACAATTAAAAGGTAAACATTGTTCCAAATTCTCCCTACTCTTCAAAGCTGTTTGGATTAGGCAAAAATTATATGTTCTGTATCTTTATTTTGGTTTTGATATTGATGCTAATTTAACAAAACATATTTGTACCGCTCATTTTGAACATTTGTTTAGAGTCAACTTTTGTTTCGTTATTTTTTAAAAAGCATGCGTGAAGTGACGACAGGCATTTAAATCTCTCAAGCACCATTGGATAATAGTTTAGCGTAAACAATGTCCTTACAAGGTACATGTACATTGTTTACCTATCCTACATATAAATTACAACAAAACAGATACTTTAATAAATCCATAAAATTTTTAATGCAGCTAAGAGACGGTTAGCTTTTTAGAAAAGCTAAACTTGTATGCATTTGAACTTGATCTAACTGTTTTGTATTGTCAGAAAATAGGAGTAACCATTTTCCATTTGAGTAACAAAGAAACATTCTCCCACTTGACCCTTTTGATTATAATAGTATGGTAGAGTGCTACAGATCTATATTTACATTTATCATAAAATAAATAATAATACTTATATAGGGTAAAGAGCGTCAACAGCTGATAGACACCATGACATCATTTCAGACAACACTAAAAGCTAAGGTGGCATCAGAGCCTGGAAATCTGAATGGGTAAATACTGTATTATATTTACGGTAAACTATGCATTTACAATAATCAGACTATTGAGAAAATGCCATTTGACTTACAGTGGCGAGTGGTTAAGGAAGTTGGTCTACTTTTTATCACATGGTCTGTCAACACTGAGATTGGAAGTTCTAGTCTAATTGCATGCACTGTGCTTTCCACTTCAATCTTAATTGACATGGATCACCAGTTTTCCTACTGAAGGTAGGGTTTTCTCCGGGTACTCCGGTTTCCTCCCCCAATTAAAACTGCACATGATATAGCTAAAAAACTGATGAAAGTGGTGTTAAAACACCGTTCATATGAACAAAACTAAACATAAAAATACAATAACAATTTGTTTTGGTCTTGTTATCAATCTGCTTTGGATTTTGCTCCCCTTGTCACATACAGTTTTGAAGCTGAGTGGTTCAGGTATTTAGTCAACAAGGTCAACTATTGTTGATCACATCCCTGTCAGTACTGAGATTGTGGTTCTTCGCCCAATAAAAACGGGACACAATGAAAAATTACTGAAACTCGTCTTAAACCCAATTTTAACAAACAAACGATTTAATTTTGAAAAAAGGGGGCATCAGTACACTTATGTGGTCCATCTAGATTGTAAGTAATCTGTCATTGTCATAACCATTGGTGATAACAGTTCATTATTATGTGTGTTACAATATGTGGTGACAGTGACAGATACAAAAATGATAAATCAACAACCTTGTTAACCTCAGATTACCTTGATGTGGTAATTTAATATTGCTATAATTGAAGTCTCCATATATGTATATATATTTAATATGTTTTTCTGGTCGCTTTTCCTACAGGCACTACCTGCATAATTTACAAGTTTATTAGCAAACAGGTTTTATATCAATTCTTTTTCAGAATGATGTGGCTACAGTCCCATTCAAAAAGATTGGACTATTCATGATGCAGGCATTGCCTAGTTCTATAAGTAGACATCAGAAGCCAAAATAACTGATATTTATTGGATATCAGTGACCTGGGTTGTCATGTACGGCACCCACATATCGAGGATAAAGTCTGCACAGTACAATCTCACAAGAACAAGATACCTTCCAAGCGCATCACTATGAAAGACTTGGTGATTTAGATTGGAGTTGTTTATGAGCTGGTGCACATGTTTGACCTTATTGTGACGGTTCAACTGCAAAAAAGAATGAATTGTGTATAGAATTTTTCTGTATAGAAAACGCCCTTAGTTAAATTAGTCGAAAACTAGCTTCGCTGAAGAGGACTATAAGTTTGCACTTCGTCCGTCAGTTCATCACACATGTTTTCTGGAGTTTTTTCTAAAGGCTTGCAGGTATTGACCTGAAATTCGATAACCAAGATGAGTTACAGATCAAGTACAAATATCGTTCTAGACCAATTATTTTTTTATGAAATTATGGCCCTTGGACAAAATTTCTATAAAATAACAGTTTTTCCAGACTTTTTTTCTAAATGCTTATAGATACTGAACTGCATTTGGTATGTGAGTCAGCCATCATGAGTTAAATATCAAGTTTGAATGTTGTTCTGGTCCAATGATTTTTAGTAAAATTATGGCCCTGGACTTCAGAAAATTTCTTAAAGTAACCGTTTCCGGAAATTTTTTCTAAATGCTTTCAGATTTTGGGGAAGCAATGGGAACAAGTGACCACTGGTTCTGGTTCATTTTTATGTTCTGTCGATTTAATCATTTTGCTTGAGTGCACCTTTGTTCACACTTGTCACAGAAACTCAATTCTAATAAAGGATAATCAAGTGTTGTTGATGCCTGCCAACATGAGCTACTATACAAGTTTATAAAGCCAGCTACCTTGGTCTTCCTCTAGTAAAGGATACCAGGTGGTGCTATAAAAGACCATGTGATCAGAATCTCGTGTACATATTAGAAAACTGCACACAAATCATGTTGTTAATGAATTTCTAGTCCCATTGATCATGGTAACATGGTAGAAACTGTTGTGATTTAGAATATTGTGATAAATTGAATTTATACTGTTCAAGTATTATCATTTGTGAGTCCTTATTCATTATATATCATTATGTAACTACATTATTTCACTGTTGAAGTATCTATGATTCAGTTAGTGCTTCCTTCTTTTTATTATTAAAAAAGAAATTTATTTGTTTTCCATGCTGACATTATGTAACCTGATAATTGACTGGTATCTGTGAATAATTGTGTCACCTTATACTACGTTGAGAATCATTGCATGACTGGTTTACTAATTGTTTGCCAATTGCACTGCTGACATTATGTTAATTGCTGATTGTAAACTGGTATTTATCTTTATTAAGCAATGTCAGCTTTCAGCAGGAGGACCTGTTTTCTAAGAATCAGTGCATGACTGGTTTACTAATGATATGCCAAGTGCTTGTGCTAATTTAGGGTACCAGTATAAAATTTGCAAAATAATTTCTCCACCTAGCAGCACATCTGGCATTAACAGAAATTGCTATTGATTATATGTGTTTATTGTGTTATCATGTGATGTTATAAATGTTTCATACACGCATTTTTCTTAATCACAGTATTAAGTAAATCTTCATGTGTAATAGTCAACTTTCAGACTGTAGATTTTGTTTATATATAAAAAGTAATCTAAAAAAGATTTTTTTGTGAGTTAAAAGAGAATCTTTAGAAGATTTGTTATCGCTTTGCAGAATCTGCATTATACTCAACGTTCATATTTTTCTTGACCATTTCATTAGTATTTGAAACAGTCACTTAAAAATAACAATTTTTGGTCATTTTTCAATTGTTTGTCTTGTAGTATTTCCATTTAAACTTTTGACTTAAGGAAACCCTTTCTTTGAATGGAGTGTGCAACCAAGTAAGTGTATTAATTAATAAATTCATGTGCCATATTTTCATATTTGTTCTGTACACAAATTGGACAGATATACTTCCTTAAAGAACATTTTACTGTGTTTAACAACTGAGCTAACAAGAAAAGAATTTATTAAATTGATTTTTAAAAAATTTACAAGTGTTCTGTGTGTACACGATTTTAAACAATAGGACATATAGGATCTTACATTGGTACAAGTGGATTATCAGACTTCTCCAATTGAGATAGTTAAATTATGGAATTTAAGCTGGAGCCTTGGCCATAATTTAACATTTGAGATTGGAGAAATTGGATGATCCAAGAGTACTAATGTACGATCCTGTTTCTCTAAGTTTAAAAAGTAGTAAATTTGTGAAATGGAAGTTGTTTTGTTTATTATGATGTCATTATTTTGAACCAATCAACTGCTGAGAACTACATATTTACTAGTAAAAAAAAAACTTTTCAACAACAGTCAAGCAGATTGAATTACTCAATGTAAAAATTTGAGAAATTCAGTTTTATGTGCTGTTTAAAAAAAAACATTAAGTTTTCTTTTCCAACCTACATCTAGAATTGACAAAATTTTTATCTTTTATTTTATTCAAAATTATACTGGTATATTTGCACAGATTATTTATAAATATTTTAATTGTTATTTTTATACCCCTACCAGTTGAAGAAGAGAGGGTATACTGTCTTACTACCATTGTCCATCTGTTCTATCATCTGTTCCTAACAAAAACTTCTGTCAACAGTTTTCTAAGAAACTATAAGATGCCTGCTATTTCACATATTGCTTTATCCTATAGTACCGTATGGCAATTTTATTCTCCTTGGTCATCTACTTCCTGTTTACCGAATATGTTTTGTGAAAGCGGGGGTATCACTAGTGAGCATTAGCTCACAGATTTATTGACTATTTTAAAAGAACAGTTGTATGCTAATGTCTTCCAATGTATTGAAGACGTTTACCCCAAAAAAGTTATAAACTTTTATCATATGCCTGTCTATGATGGACGCATTATGGTGTATAAATTTTCATCTATCCATCTGCCTGTTAGTCTGTTGTCCTCATGTCATACTGTGTCTTGAGAATTCCTTTACAGATTTTCTTTAAACTACAGGCTGTTGATTATTATGTTAGTATCTTGGTCTGTATACTTTTGGGTAAATTTCTGATTTTTTGTTATGGGACATTGACCATGAAAAAGGGGGGATTTTTTTATTTTTAAAATTTTAACTCAAAAATAGCTTTCATCAATTTATTGAAATTTTAGGGATTTTTAACTTGAATAGATGTGAGAATATCTTCATGTTTGGTGAAAATCTTATTTTTGTTAAAATATAATTGTGGGACTTTGTTGATGACATAATGGGGTGAATTTTTCAGTTTTCAGACTACAACTCAAAAAGTGTTCACCAATTTTCTTGAAATTTTGGGGAATTCTTTATTTTTTGATAGATGTTAGGTTCCTTTTGTTTTTTGAAAAATTTGGGATTTTTGTTTTTTGTTACAAATTGTGTAACAAAAAAAGAGAGGATGTTTTACTCCCCCAACTCTTAACTCAAAGAGGCTTTCATCAGATTTCTTGATATTGATCGATGTATCCAGTAAGTATATAGCTCTTGTTCTTATCTTTAGACAGGCTTATCATGTAATCCTGGCACAGCTATTCATTATAAAATCTTATAACTATCTAAATGAAACTAGTGTGTACAAATTAATTATATATCATAGGTACATCTGTATACAATGATAATTCTTGAAATTTTTTGTCAAATGTAACATTGTTTTATTGGTGCATTTTTTTAAATAAAAACCAAACTAGTGCATGCCAATTTTTAACATTTTATATTCTATTGAGGTCTTTTTATTCCAGTTTTAAACGAAGTATTTATTGTCCTCCTAACATCCGTCCATTTATTTATATTGATGTTAAATTAAGAATCATTTTGAGGCCACAGTATTTTATATACGTTAAAATATTATTTTTGAGGAATTTTATTTTTTTAACAACTTTTAATAAGTTTAAATATTATTGTAAGTAGATTTTTTTAAATCCTTAAATGTTGATAAACCCACAGTATATTGTATATACTTGTAAACATTGTAGTAGATGGAACAAAAAATACTTCTAATGTTTATATATTATTAGCAGCATTTCCAATCAAATTTTTTGTTTTTTTCTGTTCTTGTCATAAACTTTTCACATTTTTATCTTCTTTTCCAGAACCACTTGGCCCATTTCAATCAATCTTGACACAAGCTATTCTTGAGTGAAGGGAATTCAAGTTTGTATAAATATTAAGCCATACCCTCTTCCAAGAGAAGATAATTAAGAATTGTTAAAATATGTTTTAATTTTTTTTTAATCATCTTAGGTGAAACTGAAGGGATGAGTCCTCTTCAAAAGGGAGATAATTTCAAAATCTTCTTTGGTACTTTTTGTGCCAATTTCTGTCAATCTTGCTTTGAAAGGGAGATAATTGTTAAGAATTGTTAAAATATTAAATCAAAAATTCTTCTTGGGTACTTCTTGCACTATTTGCAGAAAACTGTAAGATATTGATTTGGTAAATTAAACTACATGTACTCTGACATAGTATATGTATGATAATTTACACCTCCTGTAATAGATTCAAAGTTTCAACAAAAAAAATTGTTAACAAATCAATGTTGAGTTTATGATATATGGTTGAAAATAATTTTTACTATAAGACTTTTTGTACCAGTGAGACTTTCTTGAGCGTTTTGGTCCATGGGCTGCTTGTTAAAGAATAGCTTTGCATTTTAAATGAATAATTTTGTAAATTACTTATCACCTTTAAATAAGTAACCCGTCAACTTTTTGTTTTCATTTTATATTAGTGATTTATTTAAAGTTAACTATTTTATTCTAAAAGATACATAAATGCAGTTGTTGTGAACATGTTCTGACTAAAAACAGATTTATTTTTTTTTAGTTTTGTTTTTTATTTACATGTAAAACAACTATCCCAATTTTCAGCTTCTATTTTTTTTTAAATCCTCATTTAGTCAACTACTTTTCATTGTGGCCTTTTTGGATTAGACTTCAATTTCTGAATTGAAAGACAAATTGTCATTCGAAAGACATTAAATTAATGAATGAACAATTTGTATTGCCTGTTAAACTTGAATCCTTAAAATTTTTTATGGTAAATAAAATCAGAATAGCAATAGTAATAAACATTTTGCTTATAAGGGGTCATCCATAATTGTCAACCATTTTCACAAGTGTGCAAAAAGCACACTTTTTAAGACCCCCCACCCCCCATAAAAACTGTACATCAACCATTCAACGAATATCAAAACCAAACTCCACGGAAACCAAAAATTTCTGAAGATAAAAAAAAAGTGTACGCAAAAATGTCGAAATTTTTAACCCCCTCCCTAAAGTGTGCGGGTTGCACACTTATGAAAAGGGTTGACAATTATGGACGACCCCTAAGATTGTTTTGTATGTAAATCTGTTTATGTCTTTGTTATAAGAGGGAGAAATCCATGTTATTCATCATTAAATATTTATAAACTATACTGGTACCTTTTGTTATTGGACAGTGAACCAGGTGTTAGAGCATCAGTTGTGAAAGGCAATAACTTATGTTGTGTTAGGTTTTCCAAAAAGGTCATGCTGAAGCTCTGCAACTTACAATGGTTCCCATTTAAAAAAATACCCCAAAAAATCATGGGTAATAACTATTAAAAAAAGTATTTGCGAGAGTAGTACAGTAGGTCAACATGAGGCTACATTTACATAGCACTTTATACCACTGAAGAAGTCTACAATGGACATGTTACAGCAGTATAAGACGTAAGCGTAAATCTAATACATTGTTTGTTACTATTGATGTGGACGTAACAAGTGCTGCCTGTTACCTCAAATGTATTTAATGCAAAAGACTGTAAAATTTTACAAGCAAGAAGAATTCAAATTATCAAAATTGTGTTATAATAAAAAAATTCACTAAAATGGTGATAACAAATTATTGGTCCTTTTGGCAGGGTTGCACTCAAACATGTGCAAACAGGATTTATATTATGGTGAGCGAGGTAAATAGGGTATCTATTTTGTGCAATCAACTACAGTTTTCAATCCAGATCTCTGAAACTTCACAGAAAGATTGCACATGTATTGAAGTTAAGCATCTGCTATTATGTAATTGTTAAAGGATATTTTCCCCAATTTTCCAGAATTGGGAACTTGGTCATGTCAGCAAATTTTACCAAAGCAGGTACATATTTTGTAAAATGAACTCCTCCTTCAGCATTCAACCAGATTCCTGAAATTTCACAGAAAGATTGCACAAATATCGAAGTTGTGCACCTGTTATTATGGAATGTTTCTAGGACTGTCTAAATTTCTGATAAGCATAAAAAAACATAAACTTTATAAAGGACTGCAATGTATACTGAGGCCTCGGTGGCCGAGTGGTTGAGGTAGTTAGTCTACTATTGATCACAATGGTCTGTCAAAACTGAGGTTGCAGGTTCGAGTCTCACTGTGAGCAGTGTGTTCTCTACTCCAATCTTAATTGACAAGGATTGCCAGTTTTCCTACCGAAGGTCAGGGGTTCTCTCCTGGTACTCTGGCTTCCTCCCCAAATAAAAACTTGACGCCATGATATAGCTGAAAAATTCCTGAAAGTGGCGTTAAAACCCATTCAAACAAAACAAAAAGCTATGAATACTTGTGACAAGTTTTGTTTCTATTCTTTAACTGTTTTTCAAAAAGAGACTTGATTAAACTTTTTTAACATAGGATAAGGGAACAAGGTTTAAAAGACTTCTTCTCGGGAACCCCTAAACCAATTTAAACAAATCTTATCACCAGTATTATTGGATGGTCCTTTATAAGGTTTGTTTTTTATGCCAATTGGAATTTAATGGCTGCATCACAGGACCCTATGGGGAAAATTTTTAAAAGGCTTCTCCTCTGGAACCCAATCAAAACACAAGTTTTTAGGAATATTTATAGGATGGTCCTCCACAAATTTAATTTATGCCAGTAAGACAGTAAAAATGGCCACCATTACCAATTTTGACTAAGTTTAACAGAGGACTCCCATATTCCAAAAATGCAAAGCAGATTCATTATGAGAATGTTTATCGGATGGTCCTCTTAAAAGTTTATGTTTGCTTAATCAAAAATCCATGATAGCTGCAATTGTAGGAATTAATTTAACATGGAAACCTACAGGATAATGTTCATATAGCATATATAAAATCAGGTAAGCGATACAGGCTCTTAAGAGCCTCTGGTTTTTCTTTTAAGGTGACATACACGAACACAAGGTATAAAGGCAAATCGTCAGATTTTCTGGTATTGTCTGTTAGCCATCAGTAAATAACAGAAAATGGGAAAATTAATGTCCCTCCCCATGAAAGCAATTTTTCTTAAGCCCAGAACCCACGAAAATAATAAAGTCCTGATTACATATGTTACAACATGTTTGTTTTTTCAGAACAGCCCTTATATGTTACTGTGAACTAAAGATTCAATTCCTGTAAAACTCTTTTCATTTTATTTATAAAATCTTATTATTATTTGCATCCAACTATATATGACTAACTATGAAGTTGATCCAATATCAAAATCATTCGAAATTCTGCCTTTAAAGGAATTGTGCCTGGAAATGTTTTTTGTGTAATTTGTTTCATTGCTTTCTAATTTTTCCATAAAAGCAACAGGAGAAAGATTTTTATCACAATCTTCTAACTCTTCATGCTCAACTTCATCCTGTTCATCTTGTTCAATATTGTCCATTTCATCTTCTTCAATATCATCCATTTCATCAAGTTCAGTTTCATTTCCTGTTCTGTTTTCTTGTCCAGTTAACAGATTAAGCGAGTTCATTTTTTTGTTTAGCATTCTAACCTTGTAACTCTCCCTGTCAGAACTTTTCACAGATTGATCTGTGTAAGTTGCCGGTAGAAAATCTCCCAATCCTATACTTTTTGCTACATGATACATTTCACTAAAAAATAATAAAACAATCAAGATAAAACATCTGAATAATTTACATTCTGCCGTTTTATTCAACGTTTTATATTATTCATTTTTAGTTTTAGTTAAACATAAAATAAATGCATATGATTTAGCATTGTAATTCTGAACCTTCTTCTATTTGTTAAAAGTATTTGCACTTGTTAGAAGTGTGTTCAATTATTATCATCCATGACGAACTATAATACATGTAATTCTTATCTAATTTGCCTATGTCCACTTAAAGCATTGTAATCTCATTTTCCGTTTGCACAACTATAATTCCAGAATGCACCCAATTGTTTTATTGGTATTGAGTTACTCCTTTTCTGTTTTTGGTTTTTCCTGTGTGTCCTTGCCTAAATCCAGAATAGCCCCTCTACTTATAGTTCTTGACGGTGTGTTTGTTTGTTTTTTTTATTGCATCAAATATTCAGCAAGCAACAACAAAAAAATTATATAAATTATAGTAAAATAGTTCCATTTAATACCCTACTTAGGCTATATTTAACCAGTAGCTGATCGTGGAAAGTCTATTTTTATGTTTGTTCAAGCATTGTTTAAGCAATTTTTCAGTCATCTCATGTCATCCATTTTTTATTTTGCGGAGGAAGCCAAGGTACCTTGAGAAATCCATCAACCTGCAGTAGGAAAACTGGCAAACCTTGTCAATTAAAATTGTAGTCGACTACACCCTGCATTGACAGACAATATGATCAATAGTAGATGACTAACAAACTTAACTACTCGGCCACAGAGGCCACATATTTTTATAAACAATTTAACAAACAGACTAATCTACTCACTGAGGTCTTATAAAGAAAAAGTACAGATTTCCAAATAAAAATTAAAAATAATTGGAATTGAAAGAAACACAAAACTTACAAGCCAATAACTGACGGTAAAGAGAAAAACATCTTACTGAATGCTTTTTTTGGTAATAAGAACTGATAGTAAAATCAGAGAGAAAAGCATCTCACTGACCTTGAATGCTTTTTTTGGCAATAAGAACTGATAGTAAAATCAGAGAGAAAAAATCTTACTGACCTTGAATGCTTTCTTTTGGTAATAAGAACGGATAGTAAAATCAGAGAGAAAAGCATCTCACTGACCTTGAATGCTTTTTTTGGCAATAAGAACTGATAGTAAAATCAGAGAGAAAAAATCTTACTGACCTTGAATGCTTTCTTTTGGTAATAAGAACGGATGGCAAAATCAGAGAGAAAAACATCTTACTGACCTTGAATGCTTTTTTTTGGTAATAATAATATGATCTAACTCTCCATTGGGACAGCACATTCTACAGTGTATATGTTTAGAAGCATAGGTTGATTCCGATACCAGACGTGGCCACAGTTTGGCTGAAAGTGACTAATGTATTAATATATAGATAACTGTAGGTATACTACAATCATGTTACATCATAGAATTGTTATTTATTATTAACACCCTAAAACTCATGTCTACTCAGCTTAAAAGTGAGATGGTAGGAGAGAATATTTTAAATTGAATGGAAAGTAAGATAATTTTTTAAAAGTTGTTCCATTATTTAATTGAGCTTATGACCCAAAAAACATGGTGGGTATTAGGTGGAATTTTACTGCCGTTATAATCCGAAGTTAATTTTGTGATATGTCGGATTAATGGCAGAATTTAGTCCTATTGCTTGTAATGTAGCAAATAAAAAATTCTACCTTTGGTATATTTATAAAAAATTCGAACAAAATATTCATCTTCTTCACGTTATTAAAGATTCAGACATATTTTACACTATTTTAAGAGTTCCTGAACTAATGATTTTGTACTTAAAGAACACAATAAGAAATGAACTGTTTTTTTTGTCTTAAATCTGGCTGAGACCATACTGGGAGGGTTCCCAATGCTCAACCCAAAGATCAGTCCAGCACGTCCATCACGTCCCGAGGTGGCCGATAGAGGAGAGCCTCTCATTGTGGGTTTCAGGTCATAATATGGAAAGCCTGACCATGGACCGTAATGGGTAACGTGTTTGAAGAGTGCCACGCTCCATGCGACTCTGTTCCCTATTTCCCATACCACAAATTTTTTCCATTGATTTATTGTATGTTCTCATCCTGAATATAGCTAAAATATTGCTCGCTTGACATAAAGCAAACATGCAGTTAATCAATCAATCTAAAATTGGGTTTTTGTGAACCATAAAAAGCAACAAAATTGAATTTGCATTTTTCTCTGAAGAGTGTTTAATGCCAATTCTACTGACGTCTAGTTTTTTAATGGGAAGGAGATAAGGGTACCTTATGAGGACCCTTGACCTCTGGCAGGAAACAATAGCAATCTTTGTCAATAAAGGTTGGAGTCACCTGCCAGAAATTGTCATAAAACTTACACCCCTTGGTGTCAACACTGATGGCATATTAACTTCACCACACAGCAATTGCGGCTGTTTCATTTTTGTTATTACATATTTGTTACACTATCAAATTCTACTGGTTTCAAACATATTGTCATAGTAACCAGTTAAATTAATGGATAGGTATAGAACTGACTTAATTCAATAAAATGTTTACACAAGTAATTCAACAAGCCATACTACCTTGTACTGGTTCTTTGGATTTCTTTATTATCACATATGTATATTTTTCACTTTTCTTGTCAATTTTTTTCTGAAACGAAACAAAGCAAAAACAACATCTTTGTCGAGACATGAATACTATGCTTGAACAATGTTTCTGCTTTTTTGAGTCAAATGCATCAAATGTCCCCCGGAAAAACCCTATATAAAATAAAAATATTTAAAAAGTCCATGAGTTGATTTCATTTAATTTTTATTTATTTATGAAAAATGACAAGTTGACCATAAAACCTTGTGTATGATAGTATAAATGCCTTGTATATATATTCAATGTCAAAATCAGCTAGAATATAATATTTTAACTTCTTTTAAATACTATATAGCTGAGCAACGTTGTCTATTTCATATAACCTAACTTGGTATATTAGCCATGTTCCCAGCGCATAACTAATTGATGATGTTGACGATATGCATATACACTGTACATGTATTCTTCCGCAAACATCAAGTGAAAACGAATTGTAAATATTATTAATAACTTGTTAAATATTGTTCTTCTTATTTCTTGTATCATATCAAATTTTAAATAAAAGGATTGTTTTCAATTGTTGGTTAGATTATTGGATACAGATGACTTTGGATCTGTTCATGTTGCACATATTAGCATAAATCGATCGAAAGTCATCTATATCTAATAATCTAACCAACAATTGAAAACAATCCTTAAATAAACAAAACGAAATTAATTTACAGGCCAATGAAGTCTTCCCAATAACAAATGACTTACTGTAATGATCTCTAATGCTGCACATATTGGTGTAAATCGATCGAAAATCATCTAAATCTAATAATCTAACCAACAATTGAAAACAAGCCTTAAATAAACATAACAAAAATTAATTTACAAGCCAATGAAGTCTTCCCAATAACAAATGACTTACTGTAATGATCTCTAATGGTTTGTAATTCACTACAAAAGCACACGGAACTCTGTCTGGAAGCCTCATTTTAGGACAAGGCAAATCATGTGGACACTACAAGATAAAAAAAGAATAAAAACATTATTAGCTGAAATATTACTTGCTGGATGTTAAGCAACAATCAATCATTCACTTAAAAGAACATAAATTATCTCCCTTGGTAAAAATTACACTAAATGGGAGTAAGCCTTAAGAATTTCACCATTAATAACAATTAGATCTGTGTTATGTTATCTACCCTGGACTATAAATTTCAGATTGAATCTTTCTAATATAGAATATTAGTGCACTGACTTGAAATCAAAACAATATAGGAATGAGGCCTATAAAGGGGGAAAAAAGTTGAGCCTTGTCTTTGATTCGTGATGAGTATTGTTTTTAGGTCAAGTCAATACTTATATTATGTTCATCCTGCAATCCTTTGTACCATATTTACACACATGGTAAAAAAAATTGTAATTTCTTTTTTATTTTAAAACTTTAAAAATTTGAACCTGTATCGGTCCTCTAGCTTATGTAGGAGTGCAATGAAGTCACTTTCAGCAAAAAACTGATTATGACAAAATATTTTTGTGATAAATGGTCACTTACTGTACATCACAAATAAATATATTGTCAATGCATTTAAGTTGCTTAAAAAGGATAAAAAAAGATTTTGTCATCAAAATGACCAAACAAACAACTTCAAAAAAAAGTTTAAAAGATATGAATGTACTATTAAAATTATCATGTTTAAAATCTGAATCATGAAGGAAACTATATATAAGAACATGTGCTCCATTATATGCTGAAAAAACAGGTCCATATTTGTCTGGTCACACAGGTATATATACTATTGATAAAAACGTGTCTTTTACTGGGACAGTGCATTCAAACCTAAGTTGAAGCAATTTGTGGTCTTCAACAGTTCTCCTATCGGCGATGGGGCCTCTGAGGCCCAGTGGTTAAGGTAATTTGTCTACTATTGATCATGTGGTTTGTTAGCACTGAGATTGCAGGTTTGATTCTCACTGCAGGCAGGGTGTATTCGACTCCAATCTTAAATGACAAGGATTGCCAGGTCGGGGGTTCTCTCGCCGGGTACTCCTTGCTTCCTCCCCCAATAAAAACTGGATGCCATGATATAGCTGAACAAGTGTGGACACAGAAAAACGTCTTGCCTGCATTCCGCATCAGTAACGAAAATAAACTTCGTCATAAGCATTACGTAAATAGCATTAAATATCAGCAGCGGCCTGTATACAAAATATTGTCACCATACCCTGCATAGTTACAGGGGAACAGCCGTAACCCAAAAACTTTAACGTAGTCGCTGGACCGTGAAATTGAGGTCAAGGTCAGGTGACACCTACCAGACAGTCATGTACTATTAATCAGCAACCTATACACCTAATATTGTCATCCTACCATGCATAGTTACAGAGGAACTGTCGTAACCCCAAAACTTTAACGTAGTCGCTGGACCGTGAAATTGAGGTCAAGGTCAGGTGACACCGACCAGACAGTCATGTACTAGTCATCAGCAACCTATACACCAAATATTGTCATCCTACCATGCGTAGTTACAGAGGAACTATCGTAACCCCAAAACTTTAACGTAGTCGCTGGACCGTGAAATTGAGGTCAAGGTCAGGTGACACCTACCAGACAGTCATGTACTAGTCATCAGCAACCTATACACCAAATATTGTCATCCTACCATGCGTAGTTACAGAGGAACTGTCGTAACCCAAAAACTTTAACATAGTCGCTGGACCGTGAAATTGAGGTCAAGGTCAGGTGACACCTACCAGACAGTCATGTACTAGTCATCAGCAACCTATACACCAAATATTGTCATCCTACCATGCATAGTTACAGAGGAACTGTCGTAACCCAAAAACTTTAACGTAGTCGCTGGACCGTGAAATTGAGGTCAAGGTCAGGTGACACCTACCAGACAGTCAAGTACTAGTCATCAGCAACCTATACACCAAATATTGTCATCCTACCATGCATAGTTACAGAGGAACCGTCGTAACCCAAAAACTTTAACGTAGTCACTGGACCGTGAAATTGAGGTCAAGGTCAGGTGACAGGTGACTGACTGGCAAGTACTCATCATAAGCTACCTCTGGACCAAATTTGATGGACCTAGGGCTTGGGCTTACAAAGATATGAAGCAAGATGTCAAGTGTTTACGCCGCCGCCGCCGCCGCTGCCGCCGCCGCCGCCGGATTCCCATACATATGTCTCGCCTCCAGCGACTTTCGTCGCAGGCGAGACAAAAATTGCTGAAAATGGAGTAAAACATCAATTGAACAAACAAACAAACAAAATTTTTCAGTTAGATTGTGGTGTCCAGTTTCAATACTGTTCACTAGAACTAAAAATGTACTCACTGGAGCAAAGACATGTGCTTTTTTTTCAGAGTCATCTTCCTTTGAAATCTAAAAATAGAGATTTTACAAAAATTAATTCCATAGTTTTTATAGCTACAAAAATATACAGTTATGAGACTTAATGGTTTTCTTTCAATAACAAGAGGTTCATTTAAGTCCAATTATCCCTAAGCACCAAAATAACTGGGACATGACATGTCTCAGATTTTGCTGATTTTAATTTCATAAGTTGCAATTGACCATTGGATCATAAAAATGATGACTGTTTGTTATGATTGACCACGGTTGCCATGGTAACTGAGGCGGTCAATTTTTATCATTTCTCATACTGCGAAATAGCCTATATTCAATTCCCCATTTGTTATTCAAAAATCAATGCATATTCAATATAATGTATTTATTTGCTTAATTCAATACCTCTTTGACAATATTCAAAACAGTTTCAAGACTAAACATAAATGTGTAGTCAGAACGAGGCTATCCAATATGTCAAGAAATCATGCATTTTTTCTGGAATTTTTCTACTAAAAAATTACCATTTTTGCCACTTTACCGACTCCATTTTCAGAAAATGCACCAATCACAAAAACTCATCATGAATATAATTACATAAATTGATGACTAATATTCAAAACATAAAAATCTCAATGGGGTAACAAAAGATGTTTATAGAAAACACTGTCAAAGATGGTTACCACGGTAACTTGTGAAAAAAAGCCATTTTTGTATTGTTCAGTATTTCCATGAAACTACTGTTTCGCTTAGGAATAGATTAAATCATCCTTAATTATTTTTTCTAACAGACATACTATAAACTTAAAATGACATTGAAATCATTTCAGGGTACAGTGTCTCAAGGTCAAGGTCAACTAAAAATTGAACTATCAAATATGAAAATCTCGAAGCAAAATCAAATTTAAGGTACCTTGAGAACAACACAAGTGACCTTGAAAGTTTTCTAAGGTCATATACTATGTTGAAAAGATCCTTTTAGGTACATATGATGACAACAATTGTTATCTTGGCTCATATTAGAAGTATGGTCATACATGTATTTAAATATCGAAAAATTGCCGTTTTTGTTTTATTACCATGGTAACCAACTTTAACAGTGTTTTTTAAAGACATTTTTTCTTACCCCATTGAGATTTTTAAAATTTTTGAATATTGATCATCAATCTATGTAATTATATTCATGATGATTATTTGTGATTGGTGCATTTTCTGAAAATGTAGTCAGAAAAGTGTCAAAAATGGTAATATTTTTTACCAAAAATTATAGAGAATAATGCACTATTTCTTTACATGTTCAATAGTCTCAATCTGATCACACATATACTTAAAGTGTTGTAACTGTTTTGAATATTGTCCATGAGATATTGAATTAAGCAAATAAAAACATTCTATTGAATATGAATCGATTTTCCCTTGAAAAATTGGGATTTGAATATTGCCCTTTTCACTGTATTTTAATGGGCCCAAAATGGCCGCCACCGTTACCATGGCAACCGAAGTTAAATCATAACAAACAATAATTATTTTGTGGTCCAATGGTCAATTTCAACTTATAAAATGAAAATCAGCTAAATCTGAGACATATCATGTCTCACCCTATATGGAAATCCTTTGATCCTTATGGAGAATTGGTGTTAAGATGCAATAAGATAATTTTTGAAAGAGCTAACACTGACTCTAAAATTCATCTAATACAAAATAGATTTGAGGAATAACATATGAACCTTCAAGCCAAATATGTAATACCCATACTTGCAGACCCAGTGTATTTGGTAAATGTGTATGACTTACTTCTAAAATATAATCTCTAGCTTCTTGAATTAATTTATGACCAGCAAATGAACCCATCTCCACCAAGATCTGTAATGAAAATTTTGCATTTAATTTTAATTTCTCTACATGCTGTTTGCCTGATGTTATATAATAATTTAATTTCCATAGTTAGAAATCTATAATGTGCAAAGAACTAAAGTTTATTTGCATATATATTGAGCATCGAATGTTTGTTTGTTTAAATGGTGTTTAACGCCACTTTCAGCATTTTTTAGGCATATTATTGTGTCCAGATTTCATTGGGGGAGGAAGCCGAAGTACCTGAAGAAAACCCCCCCATTCGGTAGGAAATTTGGCAATCCTTGTCAATTAAGATTGGGGTCAAGCACACCCTGCCCGCAGTTAGACTTGAACATGCAACCTCAGCGTCGACACTCCATGTGATAATAGTAGATGACTTCCTTAACCACTCTGCCACCAAGGCCCTTTGAGCTATGAATGCAATTTTGCAGCTTTACTGTACACAGTTAATAATGTTTGAAAAGCATTTACAAAAGCTGGGAATCTCAATTTATTTTAATTTTATGTACAAATAACCTGAGGCCTCTGTGCAGAAATTGAGACTTTAGTGCAACTTTGTCACAACCATGTTTGCTGCTTGAAATACAATGATATACTATGTACAATTTTAGACTTATTTGTAATTTGCTTTGCAGGTTAGTTTTATCCAGATGCTATGATGAAAATAAGAAACAGAGTGAGCAAAACTGAATTCTCAGTAGCTTCCTAATAATGCACAACAGCTTACAAGCTTAGTACAATTATTCTCTATCACAGAAATATATTTACCACACATAAAAAAGTTGTATTAAAATAGCAACAAATTTTCTTTGGTCCTTAAACATCTGCAACCTTTTGACTCACAAATTTTTTTTTATCTCTTTTATTGCTAGCTACTGCAGTAGCTGTGTGACTTACCAAATAGTCCTCCGTCATTTCCCAAAGACGCTGTACTAGTTCTAATCTCTTCGTCTGATTAGAATTTTCTATTAATGTATAGGCACTTAATACCATGTTGAAAGAATTCTGCAAGAGAAGACATTAAAAATAAGGGAAATAATTTGTATGTGCACTTAGTAATCATCATTGGGCTCTGATGAGCATTTTATACAAACAAAGCAAGTCAACAGAGAAATGTCTGGAAATCTTAATAAATGTTTTATTTGCATAATTCAACTGAAAAACTCTCCATAAAAATCAGAAAAAAAAATGCAAAAGTTTACATGTTGCTTGGAACAGAAATAACTTCCAGCTATCTTAAAGTTTTTGCAATTTACATTTTCAGTCATTAATAATAATAAATTCCAGGACAAAAAATCTTTTTTAATTAAAATAAATTAAAAAAAATATATTGGCCAACTTGTTAAAGAAAAGAAGATTTTTGGAAAAAGTCTATTATGGACAACAGATGATAGACGATAGTATAAGCTCACATGAACATTTGGTCCAGGTGAGCTAAAACCTATGATTTGGTCCTTTTACAAAACGGTAGGGGCAAATAATGGGAAATTCTTTTCATTCATCGGGTGCCAATAATTTTTGTGGTCTCAGATCAAGAACTGAAGAATCCAATGAATAATGAAACCCTTTTAATAGATCAAAACTTTGGAACTATGATCTGGAATGTCCTGGATTGATAATTTTTTTTTGTACATATAATAAATGCTTGGATTGTATTTGTGTGATCTCGCTCCCCTTTTCAGTATAATGTCCATTCTGTATAAATATGTTAGCAGATTTCATGTTAGAGATTATTAAATGCAAGTATCATTTTGAAAAGTACACCAAGCAACATTGACCTGGTGTTGCACCGGTCATCATGGGGAAATACAGTATACAGTTTTCATTTTATGTGTTAAAATGTAACAAACTAGTACATTTGTATCAGAACATAAATAAAAAACATTTGAAAGAGGAGATGAGATTTTTTTACCTTAATGACACAATATAACAAATGAATGCTGCGACTAAACAGGATACAGATCATGGAACAACACATTTATTACAGGGCACGACATTATACCTTTTTTACAGTTGTTTATTGTGACTCGACACCACCATATGACCCCTTGGCTAGGATTGCTTCGTTAAATAGCATTTACCAAGTTAAATAGACTTTATTTATAAATTGCAATTAATTAATACAATACGAATTTATGATTAGTTATTCATTTTGTGTTGTTAATGCTGATATTTAGATGAAAATAATTTAAAAATTTCAAATTAAATAAATGTAATTGTGTTTTCTTTTGGTAAACTATTCAAAATATGATGTATTCCATTTACAAAATCACACTATCATTCCAGCAAATGAACACTTTAATATACTATCATTACTGTGTGGTGTTATGTAACTGTTGTTTCTGCTGAATCAGTTAAATTTATTTCAGTATTTATAAACAGTAGAAAGGATTACTGTTAAGAATTTGTTTTTGATTGCCTCCTTAAATCTTTGCATTTTTCTTTAACTGTCAATCCACAAATTTAAAAATCTAGGAACATGAAACTTTGTCAACCCACGAAATTCGATGCCCACGAAGAAAAGTACTTTCACAGTATACCAGTTATCAACCAACTGTTATTTTGTCCCAGTGACTATACTAGTAAAACTCAATAATAAAAATGTACAGTTCTGAAACTCAAATGTATGCAGGCATCACTTAGGCCTATTTCAAAACATACCTTAAAACATTTATAATAAACAAAAAAACTAAACCTTGACATAATTATACAAATCTGTGACAAATTTTAATACTTATAGCAGCTATATAAATTAAATTTAATAGGAAAATTATTTTTTGAAGACCAATTTTTTCATGGCTGCCCAATCAATACAATAAGCTATGAAACTCTCATCATATAAAACTATTGAGAACTTACAGCTGATGACGGCTGGAACTTTCTAAAATTGACCCCTTTGACACTCATTTCTTTTTCCTCATGACCATCTATTAAAATTGAAATTTAAATTATAGTTGTAAAACATCTTAGCAATTTGCATAATTTGAAAATGTCTAATTAGTTCATTGCATAAACAGAAAAATAAACAAACAATCCATTACCATATTTTTCTTATACTGGTTGTAACAGAATGTATTTCCTATTAAAATCAGTAAAGATTTGTTTGTTTGTTTGATGGTGTTTGATGCCACTTTCAGCAATTTTTAAGCTATATCATGGTGTCCATTTTTTATTGGGGGAGGAAGCCAGAGTACCCGGAGAAAAACTGGCAATCCTTTGTCAATTAAGATTGGAGTCGAGTACACCCTGCCTGCAGTGAGAATCGAACCCACAATCTCAGTGTTGACAGACCACGTGATCAATAGTAGAGGAACTACCTTGACCACTCTGCCACCGAGGCCCCACTCAGTAAAGAAAAAGCCTACGAGATGAAAGTCCACATAGACCTATTCAATGTATTGAATGTTTGCCTAGTGTCCATCAAAAAAAATATTTCAGCTAAAGTTTTATCTTCATAAATAAAATCTATGAGTGTTGACTTATAGAAAATGAATGAAATGCAATAAGATTGCATGAAACACTTACATCAGATTCAGCAAATAATGTGGTTCATTTATTCATTTTGTTATGAACATTTTACAAGTTAATATAGACATTCAGATCTGTTTAAATATTATATATTTTTATAAAAAATTCATACATATTATAGATGAAATTTTGTTGCATCCAAAAAGTATATGGTTGTGTGAAGATGATCTTGTTCATTGTACCCAAATTTAGATTTTCTTTTTACCAGCTGTTATATTTTGAGGCACAAAAATGGGCCATCGATTTGTAACATTTATGACCTACATGTATTCACATAGATTTCAGTACATTTAAAATCAGCCTTTTTTTTAATGTATGACATCATCTGCCACAGATCTGAGAAAATGACTTGGATTTGAGGACATACTTGGATCTGAGTCTAATACATATATCCATAATTATATAAATTTCACAAATTGAAAACATTGAGAATATCTTAATAAAAAATAAATACAATTGTCATTCAATGAATTAATAAACAGAGCCATCCCTTTATTTTGTTTGTATAAAAATGGGGTTTAAAACCAGTTACAGCAGTTTTTCAGCTAAATCTTGGTGTTCTGGTTAAAGTCAAAAAGGTATCTGGAGTACCCTGTGAAAACACTTGACATCTGGCAGTGAGGCTCAAGCTTTCAACCTCAGTGTCATCTGAATTGAATGTAAGATGGAATAAAAGTGCTAGCAATGCCATGGTAAAACAAAATGTTGTCCCAATACCTAAATGTTCCTCATTCAATATCTATTAACCAATCAAAATTCTTCATTCAAAATAAAAAAAAGTATAAAAATATAAAATATACCTTGTAACAACAATCTTGCTATTGTGTTCATATCGACTGACGGGTCAACACAGTAATATTCAGAAATTTCTTTTTTCCATGCTGGGTTATTCTGAGTTGCCCTGTAACAATTAACATATTGTATACACATTATGGTATACTAGAGGTATTACAAAAGTTTATCATAGACTATTTATAACTATGACATAGTTGGCATATATAATATGACTGGAAGTTAGATAGCAATATTTACCTCACCTGGCAAGTATCTATATTTGTTCCCATTTTAAGTCATATCAAGTATACAATAGAAAGAATAATACATGACCTTTTCATATTTGCCTTGGTATTTTTAATATTGGGGTCTCGGGATGATACCAGGGCAGATATGGAAATGTCATGTATTATCCTCTTTGAATGATTGGTCAGGTGATGTGGATTTTATTTCAGTAATTTTAGTATTTATATCTATATCTATTAATGTACTGGTAACTATAAATCTTATTATTATTATGTTCCCAAATTTTCCTTTGATCCCTCTGTATATTTTATGTAACACAACTGTGATGAGTTTTTCTCAATCTAGGACATCTTAAGTTCAATGTCATGGATGTCACCAACGAATATACTAAATTATATAAACAGTTACACCAAAATAACAGCATACCATATTGATGTTCCGATTCCTGATCCAAAATCAAACAGAGTTTTAGGCACATAATTTGGATCTCTTTTCCATATCTGAGAAAAAGAAAATATAAGCTAAAATATTTTTAAAATCTGTAAATAACAAGAAAATGTTTATATCTAAATTTTTCTAAACTGCCAAATGCCTAGATAAACGGGTCTCAAATCATGCAAATTACTGAGAAGGCACCAGATAATCCATTCAAACTGAGTCAAAGATAGACCTTTGTCCTCTAGACTGGTTTCAGTGTGTTAGTTTATCCACTGTCTTTCAGCCACATGTATATATCATGACATCAAATTTCTACTGAGGGAGAAATCTGAACCACAGATCTGTGGCAAGTTTCATTCTATATGTTTATCTACAAATTTACATACTACATAGTACAATATAACAGAAATATTGTAGGGTTGTAAAGAGGCAGGAAAGGGATGTGGGAAGCACTTTTTGTCAAATTGTATGGACAGTAAAATAAAGGATAAAAAAATTATTATTATTTGTAATGGCAATGAATGTTGAAAAGAAACTCTTACAAAGTCATACCAACATTTGAGGCTAACAAACACATTTAAAATTAAAATGTTTTCTATTAGGAATTTCCTATTACAGGCAAACCTATCTTAAGTGACCTTTGAAGGGAAAAAAAGGTCGCATAAAGACAGGGGGTCTTTATACAGAGGTCATGATGTTTGCATACCAGTCAACACAGTCATAGTGTCATAACTGTATTGTTTGTTTTATTAAGTAAAAAGTAAAATATAATATTTATGTTATAACGAAAGTACAAAACATACAACAATTATGAGCGTTTTGATTTCCGATTGTATTAACGCAGGTACACTTTCTTCCCCATTCAGTTGTTGTATTTTTCTTTGTACCGGATTAACTGGTTTCCTTGTGTTTTAACAATACGCTCTATGAAGAAAGTGCAAGTTGGTTTTAGATCCAGTGTACACCAGTTCATATTGATTATTGCCCTTCGTAAAAACAAAATTGCCTGAACATAACATAAACATGACATTTTGAGAAACATCACTATTTCCAACACGAATGGCAACAAAATCTAATAACACTGACTATTGAAATTTACCTGGTAATCCAAACTTCGCTTCTTAGATGATAAAAACATTTTTGATCGCTTCAAACTTTCGTTTAGCGTTTCGAAGAAGCTTGATAATTGACAATGGTCTACGAGTACGATTCACTGTACGAATCTACTTTTCATCAGGTTTTATTTGTTGCTTAATGACATTAACACCCTCGATAGTATTTTCAGACAGGTTTTATCGATCAAAATGAACGGAAAACACAGTCATTAGTTGCGTAAGACCGAGGGTCGATATATAAAGGTAAAATGAATGGGAAAATACTGGGGAGGAATAAATATGGTCGCATAACACAGGAAGTGGTTATATGGAGGGGGTCGCTAAGACAGGTTTGACTGTATAGTTAATGTTCTGCAAAAGTAGTAATTTTGCCTAAGCATACAAAAGAAGAAATGAAGTATAGTAAACTTTACTGTGTCTGTCCGACTGCTTACCGCATTTGGTCGAGTTTACCGTCCTTTTGTAAATCTCAGATTACAGTTTTTGAAATCAACAATTATTTTCCAGTTAAACTGGGTTTTGAAATGCGGCTAAATTTTCATTTTTACAGATCAAATTTCCATAGGAAGTCTGGCATTTTTTTTTCTAAAGGGGTCTAATATTGTTTAACAATTGTTTGCTTTTATAAGGTACAATCGTATTCGGACAAACCGCGAGACTTTTCCCGTCACAACAGTAGACCACCTTACCAGAAGGATTTCGAATAGACAACAATGGAATTTTCCTAACATACACTTCCGTTCAAAACAATCTAAAAATTTAGTCTGGAAAATCGCTATAACAAAATGAAAATTTAGCCGCGGTTTAACTGTGGAAAATAATTGTTGATTTCAAAAACTGTAATCTGAGATCTGCAAAAGGACCATAAAGTCTACCAAACGCGGTAAGCTGTTTCCATTTTGTCATGCAAAACCCCGTCGGACAGACACTGTAACGTTTACTATAGTTCAAGCATCATTTCTATTTCATTTCTTAAGACAATTTCACACTATATTTTGAGAGGAAAAAATGTCTTAATAATAATACATACTTCATTAAGGATCTGTAACAATACAGCATAATTCTGAGCCAGTCTGGCCACCATATACATCATACCTGTGGAGGCATTGTAACTGAAATGTAAAAACTGGGCTGTAGAAAATCAAAACATATTTTATCTTCTATGCCTGTCCCTGTATTTAAACTTGCTTTTTAGATAAGTTTTTACCTACATTTTACCTGACTAACAAAATTACTCTCAAGTTTAACTGGTAAAATATAGCCCAATGTATCAGATAAAAAGGCCCAGAGTGGGACATGCCTACTGATGCCATTATGAACATGTCTGTCAGCAATCAACATACCACTAACTGTTTGTTTGTTTGTTTGAATATTGTTAAATGCCACTTTCAACAATTTTTCAGCTAAATAATGGCGATAAGTTTTTATTGGGGGCGGAAGCCCGAGTACCAGTAGAAAACAACTGACCATTTGTAGGAAAACTGGCAATCCTTGTCAATTAAGATAGGAGTGGAGTGCACCCTGTCCTCAGTGAGACTCGAACCCGCAACCTCAGTGTTGACAGACCCTGTGATCAACATCAGACGAACTACCTTAACAACTCGGCCACCAAAACCCCTACTACTAACTGGGATAGATCATTAAAAATATGTGTTAGACAAAGAGATTGTTTATTAATGTTAGAATTTAAACAATTCCAATGAAATAATTCAAAATAATTTTGATGTGCAACTTATTTTGTCTAAAACTTACAGATACTATTATTAAAACATTATACAATTAAATTCTACAAAATTCTGAATTCAGTGGTCAAACTTGACCAAAAAGGTTTGGAGTCTGTACTAATCGAAGCATGAATATCACAAATGACAACATAATTCATAATATTCTGTCTCTGTTAATATATTTTGTTATGCTTTTGACCCCATATACATACTACATGATTTGGTTTGTTCGTTTATTTGTTTAAATTCTGTGTTATGCCACTGACAGCAATAGTACAGCTATCTCAAAGCATCCAGTTTTTATTAAGGGAGGAATTCCTTTAGCAGGAAAACTAGCAATCCTTCTCCACCATCAGTGTTGACTGGCACACAATCAATGAAGATAACTGACCACCGAGAACCATATGTGTTCGTCCATGTTTTACAGGAAATATCAGGCTGATATAGGATAAACAATTTCTCCAATTCTGCATGTAAATCATTTCTGACCAAATTCGTAAAATGAACTTGGCATCAGATGATTGAAGATCATTTCATATTAGGAATTTGTGCCATTTATCCACTTTCAGCAGTTAACATTTCTTTGAAAATGTTACTTTCTATAATGAATACATATTTTAACCAACAGGGTGGGGTGGAAGAATATATACATTTTGATATTTACTTACTGCTGTTCTCTCCAATGGTTGTGCCTCTGAACTTCTTTATCAACCTTTTCATCAATTATTTTTGAATACTGGTTTCTATCTTCAACCTCCAGTTTAGCTAGTTCAGCATCTGTAATAAAAGCCTAAGATAGACTCAAACTTGTCTTAAGTGAGATTTTATGGGATGTGGAAATAACAAACACAGGTAGTGTTTATTTCATGGGATGTTGAAATAACAAACACAGGTGGTGTTTATTTCATGGGATGTTGAAATAACAAACACAGGTGGTGTTTATTTCATGGGATGCTGAAATAGCAAACAAGGATGGATTTTATTTCATGGGATGTTGAAATAACAAACACAGGTAGTGTTTATTTCATGGGATGTTGAAATAACAAACACAGGTGGTGTTTATTTCATGGGATGCTGAAATAGCAAACAAGGATGGATTTTATTTCATGGGATGTTGAAATAACAAACACAAGTGGTGTTTATTTCATGGGATGTTGAAATAACAAACACAGGTGGTGTTTATTTCATGGGATGCTGAAATAACAAACACAGGTAGTGTTTATTTCATGGGATGTTGAAATAACAAACAAGGATGGTTTTTATTTCATGGGATGTTGAAATAAAAAACACAAGTGGTGTTTATTTCATGGGATGTTGAAATAACAAACACAGGTGGTGTTTATTTCATGGGATGTTGAAATAATAAACACAGGTAGTGTTTATTTCACAGGATTTTGCAATAAAAAACATGGGTGGTGTTTATTTCATGGGATTTTAAAATAACAAACACAGGTAGTGTTTATTTCATGGGATGTTGAAATAATAAACACAGGTGGTGTTTATTTCACAGGATTTTGCAAGGTTTAGTTAACAATTAATGAACCATGAAGTGAAAAATAAATTATGATTGTATTTCTATAGACAATTAATTCCTATACTGAGGTGCTTGGTGAGGTCTGACTGTATACATTATGTACATGTAACTAACTCAGTAATACATGCTTGGTAAAAATACACGTTTATTTAAATAATTTCTCAAAATTCTACTTGTAACGAAATCAGTCCAATCTTACTGTTTTCCAGTTACATAAATTTATAACCAGAATTTTACAATGTTAAGTACACCTCACTCTCCAGAGAACATAACTGGTTCCAAAAAATAACCTCTGCAACATGTCATTACCTCTTCACTGTGGGACTACATATGTCTGCCATGACAGATGTCTCTGATGGCATCAGCCAATGGTGTGGCAGAGGTGTTTGTGGTTGACGTAGGATACCCAGAAATCCTTTGTGTGGAGATTTACACCAATCCAGTTATAATTCCAGTTTTGCTTGGTTCAAAGTTGTTAGTTAACTAGCTGCTTCTCTATAACTTTTAAGGATTATTTTTAAATGACTTTCCAGTATAAGATTAAACAATTTAAAAATGTTAAGATTTAAAATTCTTTTAAATTCATTGTATTACATGTAGCAATATAATAATAAATTGAAATATAATAATAATTGAAATTTATTGTTTAGCAAAATACAATTAAAAACTTAATTCAATATTTTCAATACTTACTAGACACATGTACATGTGTAGTTGCATCAATAATGTACATGTAAATTTGCAATATTTTAGCTCTTACTGCTATTTTCATTGACACTAACAGTTGTTAATGCACCAAATGCATCCTGATCATGTGAATGTTTTGATTTGATTGATTAAATGCATAACATCAAGTATGCAATATTATATCTACATATTCAGGACATTCTAATTCATCCAGGATGCAATGTTTCATCTATATTCAGAACATTCTAAATAATTATGTAGGAAAAGGTTGCAAAGATTTTTTGACATGCTGAATGGAAACCAAATACAGGAGGCAGAGGTTTAAAATATTGGTTTATTTATTTTTAATTATGAACTTTGTGTTTGCAACATTATCCAACTCAAGCCATTACTTAGGCATGATCACATATGTACGGAGCAATTAACAGAGTGAGTATCATCCATTCAGTTCACATGTCTATTACATAATAACTTTGATTGTTTAGGGTCTTATACTTGTACTTGGGTAAGAATTGTGGATTTAACTGTGCTGATTTTGACAAAAACAATGTTTAATTTTCAAAATTTTCAATAATTTTATGTTCAAAATATATTTGTCATTTCTAACTAGGGTATCATCTGGTTTTTGTGTGTCCCAAGCTTTTGTATTACTATTAGTGTTTTGGACTTTGGAGATTTGATTGCCACTTTGGTCTTTCTTTGCTGATAATGTGTACAAAAGTAGCTTCAGTAGATTTTCTAAGTATTAACAATATAGTATGTCATAGGTTACTGCATTGTATGAGTAAGTACCATTACACCAAAACCAATTTCTCTACTTTCCTTAATTACTGGCTCTTTACACATTTGCTGGTTACCCTATATCACAATGTAACCAATCTTCCCCCTTGCTTTTCATTATAGTAAAACAAAATATTTTAGATTTTTTTGGTGATATATTTAATAGCAAGCCTTTTTCTTCTAAAGAACGCAAAGACTAGAAGAAAAACAAATGCAAACAAAAGTTCACCTAACAGATTTGATTTCAATTAAACTTACTGTTTTGCTCTATTTTCTGTCTAATCTTTTTTCTTCTCAAATTCATTTCATTCTTTTCCAGTGGAAGTTGCCTTGACATCAAACGGAAACTCAACTGCTCTGCTTGAGCAATCATTTGTTTATTACCATACTCTAAAGCCAAAAAAATAAATAACAAACCAATGGTGAATATATGACTAATAATATCCCTTGCTTCACTTGCATATATTTTAATGTTATTACTGGTTCTAATAAAATATGTCCATGGAAAAGTGTTGATGTCAGAATTTCAAAAATATTTTCTGAAACTGAAATCAATCAACATCATACAGAAGTAAAATTTTAACTTAAACAGTGAAACTGAAAAATTTTTCCCTTTCAACAACATCTCAAAAACCATAAAAAAAGACAGAAAAAAATCTGTCAAATTCATTACTGAGAGCTGACTTAAAAATACTCATCAAAATTAGAATTAAAAAAAGACAACAATTTACCACACAAGAAAAACTGGTTTCATTTAAGGCAAAAATTATGTGTACATAAAAATTATTTCAATTCTATTAGGACGTGTATTAACAATGTAACCTTTGAGGAACAGGACTTGTCGGCCATTTAGGACACAAATTTGATTGTGATGTCATTAAAATATGTTAAAAATGACATCGCCATAAAGAGTGTTGATCTTTTATTACGTTGATTAGAAATATATATACTTTTTGACAACTGGGGTGAACTCAAAGCATTTTAGGTATGTCATGTTAGAAAAACATTTATTTAATGGAAAGAGCCTTTACAAACTCTGGAAAACTTTTAAAAAATCTAGGGTTGACATGGTCACTAACCGCAAACAAAATCGATTTAATTTTATGAATTACTTAAAGAGTGTTGATCTTTTATTACGTTGATTAGGAATATATACTTCTTTTACAACTGGGGTGGACTCAAAGCATTTTAGGCATGTCATGTTAGAAAAACATTTATTTAGTTGAAAGAGCCTTTGCAAACTCTGGGAAAACTTTAAAAAAATCTAGGGTTGACATGGTCACTAAAAGCAAACAAAATCGAATTAATTTTATGAATTACTTTTAAATAATATTGTAGCTGCCTTTTCTAGCTGTAATGGCAGGTTTACATTTGGTAATGTCATTATTCCTGTATTCTTTCTGGCCTTGATTTCTCCAGATTTAAGTTTTTCATACAAATCTTGATCCATTGGTAGTTCTTCTTCAGTTACAGCCCGCACCAACTGAAAAGATGAAAGCGTGTTATTACATCTGATTATGGTCATGTGTAGCTATAGTAATCACTAATGTTAAATATTTTAATTAAATCATTATATTGTCTGTTGTCTGAATGGAGTTTAATGCCACTTTCAGCAATAGTTCATCTATATTATGGTGTCCATGTTTTCTTGGGGACAGATACCTGGTGAAAACCATGACCTTCATGGCAGGAAAATTGGCAAACCTTGTCAATTAAGGTTGGTGTCAGACACACCTTTCCTACAGTAATTAAATTGATATACATTATTTTTATTAATCATAGTGTAGTGTCATAAATTTAATCTAGATATTTTGTTTATTTACATAAAAGCAAGCATCGCAGATGTGAGCTATACAGAAATGTGTGTGTAAAAAAGTCATGTTCAGAAAACATTGAAGAAGAGCACAAAAATTAATTTAAAAGTCAGGGATGTCATTAACTTTTTAAGCAGACGGAGAAATTTGAAAAGTAACAGTAACTAAATAAACTGGACGCCATGATAGAGGGGTTTAGGGGATTTTTTTAAATCTAAGACACAATTTCCTGCAATCTGGCACCTTCTGAGGGGTTATATCTTGTACCTAAATTCATTGCTATTTATACAGTTATTAGTAAAAAATGTCTAAATATATACCGTTATATTTGAAAACAAGTACTCCCATTTTGTGTTGAAATGACTAATCTTGAGATGACAGTGTTCTCCCCAGAAGTTTTGGATAGCATCACATTTAGCATGCATCATCGGTCGACCCAATTACGCGTCATTTTTGTGTTTTTTTATTTATATGCATGTTGTTATACATGTTGGAGTATATATTTTGTTACTTATTTTTATTTTTGAGATACCTTATATATACATGAAGATATGTGTAATAAAGGAGTATTAAAAATCTTCCATTATTTATTTATTTATAATTCATGATAAACACAGTCATATCCACTCAAATCAATGAGAATAGTTCCAAAAGCACAAATGTTACATAAATGACAAAGGCAATCATCACACTATCATTAGTCCTTTTTCTGTGCAAAAGCAGTAGTTAAATTCTATCGCCGGTCGATTGTTCTTCTCAGTTCGTGGCACTAAAAGTTTGTTCACAATCAATCTTGTCAAATTCATCAGCTATGAAAATCGCATTTTCCAGGCTACGTCACTGTCCGAAGCAAACGATTTGCTATATATTGGTAGTGTTCATTGTATGAACTATTATATTGACGGAGGTACTTGTATCATTACCGATACTACTGTACTACTGGCGATAGCCATTGCCGATTCTTATATCTCATGAACATTAAAGGCGAACATAATATGATAATGTCCCTGTTAATCTCCAATGCTCGGTAGCAGTAAATCATGGCCTCTGTTCAGAACATCTATGTGGATAGTATAATTTTCGACATTTGGCTTTCGAAACTCCTTCTGAAGCCATTTTAGCTTGGATCACGTGTTGATCACATGATTTTGTAAATGTCATAAGTGTCAGCTTGGGATCACCATACCTGAATAGTTATCATCAGAAAGGACAATTAACACCTATTTCATTACTTTATAAGCTTTGATATTAAATTACAGATGATCAAAGAAAATTTATTATAAATGTTCATTTTTCTTTGTTGTTATAAGCGGCCGATTGTTTTCAAACAATGGTGCGAGTTACCGATGTTAAAAATTATAGCATCTCGGCAGCTACGGATAGCATCTCGGCGATTTCAATAGCGTCTCGGTGCCGAGATGCTAAAACGGCCTGGGGAGAACACTGGATGAATTCACTAAAGAATCAACACTATTAAACAGTTACACATTCAGTTATTGAATAGGGGGCCTCTGTGGCCGAGTGGTCAAGGTAGTTCGTCTACTATTGATCACGTGGTCTGTCAACACTGAGATTGCGGGTTCGATTCTCACTGCAGGTAGGATGTACTAGACTCCAATCTTAATTGCCAAGGATTGCCAGTTTTCCTACCGCCAGTCGGGGGTTTTCTCTGGGTACTCCGGCTTCCTCCCCCAATAAAAACTGGACGCCATGATATAGCTGAAAAATTGCTGAAAGTGGCATTAAACACCATCAAACAAACAACAATCAGTTATTGAATAATTGTTAACCATTATCACACTTTCATTCAAGAAAAAAAGTTGTCAAGCCGACATATTTGTACTGACCTGAAGTCGACACCATTTCTTATTTTAGAAATGTGCATTTTGATTGGCAGATTTTTAATTCGTGTATATTTACTGGAAATTCAGCTGTTTGACGCAATGTATATGAACAATCATCAACGCATTCCACTCATTTTTATAATGTACTGAGAATGCATAGAAAGTACTGAAAATACATATACGTACTCCAAATGGAAATTAAATCAAGATTTCACATATTTTTTATGTGCAAGTAGTGGCCTGTGATTTTTGCCAGTTTCTGCCTTATAATGAAATCCCTGAAGTAGACTAGAAAATGAATTTGACAATGATACAAATTTTGTTTAAAATAACCAAATTTCAGACACATTTTTTGCAATCTCTGAAACACTGAACTTAAAACTGACTTTTATCTGAAGTCACCAATGTATTAGAGAAATGTGTATCTAATATAATATAATTTTGTTATTAAGTATTAATCTTGGAATTGCCCTAAAAAATAAAAGAGGATATGTTGGGGTACAGAGCTTTCGTAGGCATTCACATAAATTTCTATTAATAATTGTCCTACTTTTTGCATTCGGGGTACCAGTGTTAACATTACTGGAACACTCATTGCCACATACATATCAAATTACTAACACTGAGTAAAATTGACGACTTTCCAATTTAAAAAATGCGACCTAGTGTCCACATCCGGAACTACAAACTGTGGCTATAGCCGCAGTTTGTCCTGTTGAAACCTTTTGAAATGGACAATTGTCTTTGATAAATTTTCACGCTTCAGTTGAATGACAGGTGTCAATATTTGAGTGAGGAAGGTTATTAAAACCGCCTGCTGTGTAAACATGATCCTTAATTAATTAATCAATGTTCATTACCCTATTTACCTGATGCTAATAGGAGGTAGAACCCCAGCTGTTTTATAGCTTAAATAAACAAGCTTACTAGTGACATCCATGTTGTATTCAAACTCACCTGTTGCCTATGACTATAGTAACATATACTAATAAGGTTAATTAGATGAAAAGGGGGAGATAAATCATGTAAAATTGACCCATTTCCAGTTTACATGATTTATCTCCCTTTTTACTTCCAGTTAAAAAAACTAGGGCTATAATCACTACAAGACTATGATATTGAAATAAAGATTTTGCATTGTTTTTGTATTGTTTGTCTCTGCCAATTAAATTATCATCTAATTAACCTCATTAGTAGATGTCACGATGTTACTATAGCTATAGGCAACAGGTGAGTTTGAATATTGGAACACGGATGTCACCTGTAAGCTTGTTTAATCAAGCTATAAAACAGCTACTCAAATATCCTGGGTACGGAGTAATTTGTGTAACCCGTACCCGTACCCGTACCCAAATTTGCCGTACCCAAAACATATTATCGGTAATAAAATCATTATTAAGTGACTTGTAAACATACGTTTTGGTAATAAGATAGAATTATGTATAATAAGAAAAGAAATAAATGATTTTTTGATTTCACTAAAGTATTTTGTTGTTAACTTTGAAAAATCTATATAAAAAGGGGTAAAATGTGTAACCGAAACTAGCAAAATTTGGTATACAAACCCGATGCATACTTAAAATACAGTATACAGTATGTTTAGTATTAGCTTTTTATTATTTTGTTAGAAATTTGTATATTTGATAGAAATGTATTGTGTTAGTGTTTTCATAGAAAGTTTTCATGGAATAACAAATTGACATCAAGCTTATCATATTGCTTTAAAACAAATAACGTCTCAAGATGAATATTTATAAGTAACAATTTAATTTCTTTGTATGTCAAATTAATTTACTTATTTAATAAATATAATTTTCCTAAACACACATAATTCTCGATAAAATTATTTGATACACTTTGTTGATTGCTCTTAATTGGTTGAATATAGGGAATCGGCAATCTGGGAATCGGCAAATTGGGAATCGGCAAACTGGAATGCACCCTAACATATATTGCAAGCCCTAGATTCTTCTCCAGCATTTCCAGACACTTTTGAACAACATTCGCAAGAGCATATTATTTAATTTATTATATTCAATGCAACCGGTCTCGAGTTTCATCTTTCTAAATAAATGATTTAAAAATTTTTCATTCAAAATTACGTGTTCTTTATCTGCTCGACACCAATCTTAATTGACAATTTTATTTCCGACGATGGTGGGTTTTCACCGGGTAATCCGCTTACCATCAAAACGCTAGACGGCACGATGAAGGTGAACAATTCATCGTCAAAGTGGCGTTAAACCCCAAAACAAACAAACGGTTATGTATATATATATATATATATATATATATATATATATATATTATTGTGAGGGAGCAGGTCAAATCGCCCCCACTTTTTGTAAAAACTTCCCCACTTAGGCAAATAAGGAAAATAGATAAGTCATTGGTACCAATTACAAGAACTATATACGCATACTGAGAAACTTCAGAAGAAATCTTTGCCTACAACTGCTCAATACGAAAACCACTGTGTGATGATACGGTATAACACGATGGCAAGTATTTCGAAAAATACTTTCTCTGAGAATGACCAGCAACTAGCACGGGCATTGTTAGATACATAAATGTAAATGTTACTTCTGAGTAACTTATAAAGGAAATAACATATTGCTATTTCTTCATAATGTTTCGGCCAATAAATGAGCCACTTTAACATGTTTAATGAAAAGGTTAATTGAAACCCGTTGACAGAAACTTCCGATTTTCATGCAATAAACATGCCACTCTATAAGAAGTTAATTGAGTTCGATTATGGCTTCACGCATTTGCTTAGACAAGAATCTAGGGCTTGCAATACATGTGCATTCCAGTTTGCAGATTCCCAATTTGCCGAGTCCCAGATTGCCGTGTCCAATTTGCCGATTCCCAGTTTGCCGATTTCCTATATTCAACCAATTAAAAGCAATCAACAAAGTGTATCAAATAATTTATCGAGAATTATGTGTGTTTAGGAAAATTATATTCATTAAATAAGTAAATTAATTTGACATAAAAAGAAATTATAAATTGTTACTTATAAATATTCATCTTGAGACGTTATTTGTTTTAAAGCAATATGATAAGCTTGATGTAAATTTGTTATTCCATGAAAACTTCATATAAAAACACCAACACAATACATTTCTATCAAATATAAAAATTTCTAAACAAAATAATAGAAAGCTAATACTAAACATACCGTATACTGTATTTAAGTATGCATCGGGTTTGTATACCTAATTTTGCTAGTTTCGGTTACACATTTTACCCCTTTTTATATATAGATTTTTCAAAGTTAACAACAAAATACTTTAGTGAAATCAAAAAATCATTTATTTCTTTTCTTATTATACATAATTCTATCTTATTACCAAAACGTATGTTTACAAGTCACTTAATAATGATTTTATTACCGATAATATGTTTTGGGTACGGCAAATTTGGGTACGGGTACGGGTACGGGTTACACAAATTACTCCGTACCAATATCCTGTCCAAAAAGTTAAAACATGTCAATAATTCTTGTAAATAGTTGTAATGAATAATGAAAGTACCACGTATTGTTTTAGTTTTGTTTTCTAGTGAAAACTTAGTTCAAAGCAGTGTTTCGATCTTTTCCAAAGATATTACGCAACACAACTTAATTTATCTCTATCAATGTCAATTTATTTTATCTGCTCATAAACAAGCTAAAATTTACATATTTTAATTTTCAATAGTTAAGTGATGTATTACATCTTCTCTGTAAGCTTTTGAAGCCCATCGCCTGCCGAATAATTTAGATAGTTTCGAAATTGACACCAATCTTGCTCGCTGCATGGGCGCAGCCATCTTTTTACCATTGCTATAAGAAGTGTCAAAAGAGTCTCGAATGAATTTTTACAACTTTAACCAATAACCAATAGTGACATGTCATTTGTGTTTCCATAAAAAAAATATTTATTTTATTAAAAATTGAATGTTTTACTTGTTACCAAGAGTTAAAATCAAATGAAATTAGATAAAATTTATATACAAAAAATTTCAGAGTAGAATTCATTAATAACGTTTATCTGTGCTTTGCATTTTTGGTATTTGGTTTTTTTTCGGAACAAGTCGGAACGTTTCATTGACATGGATCGAGAAGAAAGAAGGAAGGACTGTGTTACATGCACAGGTCCTGTAAATATTGCTGTAATAAAATACTGTAAGATAAAAATTTGTTGTAGGTAATATAAATGATTATATAAATGATTTCCTATCGATGTGTTTGTCCTTTTCTTTTTTTATCAATTACATTGTATACACATTAATAAATACAATTTTAAAATAGTTTTACTACATTTCAATTTATACAATTTTTGTCTAAAGTTTTTCATACAGTTTTTTACATGATTGTAAATTTTTTACAAATTTTATTTACTTGATAATATATGGTGCATGGGATCACCTGAACTTGGCGACAACAATACTTGTATATACCAAGTTATAAGTATACCAGTATTGTGTGGTTTTTTGTAAATTTTAATGAAATAATGTCTTTATGAATCTGTATTGTGTTTTGTGTGATTTTCTTATAAATTATACTTTTTTACATGTTAAAAATATTTTTTTTTATATCTATGTATTTGCAATTATGTCATACTATAATTAACATGTGAAAAGAAACAAAACCAAAAAAACCTTGAATTTCAACACTTTATTTCTTAATCATAAAATATATATTAAATAACAATAATAGCTCATTTATATTAATTCTATTTAAACATTATAATTAATTTTCACATATTTACAACAAATTTCACTGTCTATCTAAATCAAAAAGGCTGGCAAAAACTGTTTAAAAACTGTTAATTTGTTATCACAACACTCTTTGTATTTTTAATATATTTATAATATCTTTATAAAGTACAAAACAGTTTTAAAAACATATTTTATAAAGTACAAAACCTTATAAAAATGAATAAAAACGAACTATTTAACAAACATATACTGGTATACGAGTATTGTTGTTGCCAAGTTCAGGTGTTCCGGTGCATTCTGTAAATTTTGAAATATAACTTTTTAGTATATACATCAATTTATTTAAATCTTCAAATTTTCAATTGAAAAATTGCATATTTTTTCTGACTTCCTTATATTTCTCAGAGATGTATTTTTAGTCTCCTTTTCCATTGCATTTTTTATGAATTAGACATTTTTTTTATAACATACCTTGTTTTGAAACATTCTTTATATTTATATGTATAAGAAAAACTGAACATTTTCTCATCTTATTGTGTCTGCCTTTTTCTTGCCAGTTCATTTTCACCTTACATTAAGGTTTATTGCAGGTAATTTACAACCAATTAACAAATAAACAATTCATATCTAATATACAATTATGTCACAGAGATTTTCAATTCATCAATCATACTATTATATAGACGAAAACACTTATTGGGTTTGGGTTACACACTTGTATGTTTTTGGTTTTTGTTTTGTGTTGTATACTAGTATCTTTGACTATAGTATCTGGATTTTGTAATTTTCCCTTGACTTGGCCTTTCTTTTTTCTTCCTATTTTTCTTGGAATATATCCACAAAGATAGATAATCAATAATACATTTTTATTTTCCTACATGTAATGCTTTACCACCTCATTAACCACGTCCAAACCATAAATATTTAGATAGATTGAAGATTACTGAAGAAAAAATGGAAAAAGATTCAACTTTGATAAGGTTTGGTTTAAACTTACTGGTCATTTAAATAACACACTTAAAAAAAATTTAGGACATGTACATTCTACCTTGTACAATTCGGAAATTTCTATACTTTTTGTTCTTTTTGGATTAAAGTAATGTAATAAATTATTGCTTGTTTTTAATTTCATTTGAATTGTGACTCTTGAATGTTTGTATTGCAGTTAGGTTAATTTTGGGGTTTGGTTTGGTTTAGCGCTTCTTGGCCGATGGTTGCTGGACGTTTTCTTAAGTTCACTGTTTTATTTTATTGAAGTTTTATAACTGACATTAAACTGCTAATTATATAGATACATTGGAGTTTAGAATACCTAACCGTTGTTGTTTTTGAGTTATTACCCATATTGATGCACGTGTTGTTTTTATGCTTCATTTTCATCAGAGATAGAATTAAGGTGAAATGTCAAGATTGTTCAAGTTTTGATGTTAACGTTGTTTTCTTTTATTTTCAGGGGGAAAACGTGATGAAAAGTTGATATTACCGTTAAACTCATCTGTCAGTGTAACACTTCATCAAGATCAGGTAGGTATTGTGCTAAATGTATCTAATTGCATTCAGATGTCGATCATTATATATGCCATACATGTTATGTCAATCATTATATGTCATATACCATACATGTTATATCAATCATATTTCATATACCATACATGTTATGTCAATCATGATATTTCATATACCATACATGTTAGATAGTATAGGAAATGTTTGACAGTAAAAATACAAGAAAAGGAACTTAGGGCAAGTCCACAGTAATAAGCACTGATAAATGAATAAACAGTTTCTACACTAACAGCACTTACTTGACCTTGTTTTTTTATACCCTCCATATGGATATGAGTGTCCATCCATGCCTCTGTGGTTTCCACATGATAACTTGAAAAAACACCAACAGATTTTTTTAAAAACTTTGCACAGCTTTTAAGTACCTACTATGAAATGAAGATCAAGTTTGATTTTCAGCACAATCCAATTTTTTTTTGGTCAACATTTGGTTTTTTTCAGATTATAACTTGAAAACATGTCAACAGATTTTGTTTAAACTTTGCACAGATGTTAAGTACTGTAGAAAAAAGATCAGGTTGAATTTTCAGCACCATCCATCCCATTTGTAGTTTTTGAGTGCCAATTTCAAATAATTTTTATAGGTCCATGGTCAAATTTTCTTCCGAGATGGACTGTTATCATGTTCAGCTGTTCCTGTAGGCTGATTTGTAATTCAGTAAAATGTGATAATGAATATTAAAAACAATGCAACGTGGCGGGGTATCATTTAATGTCCCATTAAATGCCCTATTTTTATTTCATCTGATTACTTACAGCAAATTTTGAGTTATATCAGTGGAAATATTTCTGACAAAGGGAGTAAATATCAATGGAAATAGTTCTGACAAAGGGAATCAATATCAATGGAAATAGTTCTGACAAAGGGAGTCAATTATAATGAAGAGAAATGCCCAAGACTATTTTCATTGGTTCAGAGAAAAACATATATATTTATGTGCAAAGAAGTCTAAAATCGTGCATTATTTTATAGTTATAGATCATTTTGATGCTTTCACACTTTCATTTCATTTAGTTTTCGGGGCCTTGGTGGCCGAGTGGTCAAGGTAGTTCGTTTACTATTGATCACGTGGTCTGTCAACACTGAGATTGCGGGTTCGATTCTCACTGCAGGCAGGGTGTACTCGACTCCAATCTTAATTGACAAGGATTGCCAGTTTTCCTACCGCAGGTCGGGGGTTCTCTCCGGGTACTCCGTCTTCCTCCCCCAATAAAAACTGGACGCCATGAAATAGCTGAAAAATTGCTGAAAGTGGCGTTAAAACACCATTCAAACAAACAAACAAAAAACATTTAGTTTTCATTTCAGATGTTCTAATGAAATTTATAGAATGAAGGAACAATATATATGTAGTTTCTAAAATTAGGTAGTTGACATGCATGTTCTTGTATATTTACCATATGTTTTTTTTATTTTTCAGTTAAGAACAAAAACAACAGTTGCAACAAGTCCAGACTTTGAAAAGGATCGAATATGGTTGAATGGCATGTATGAAATTTTTGTCTTTGGTTTTTAACCTGTTTTTGTCCACCTTTACAATGCTCTCATGGCGCTACAGTAATGCTGAGTGTCTGTTCAGATTAAACATGCTCTTTATTTGTAATATTATGTATTTAAATCAAATCTAAAAAGCTTGAAAAACATTGCCAGTCATAAATTTTCTTGAAAAGGACTTTGCCCTTGGAAAATGTAAAAACAACAATGCAGTGTTAGCTCTCTAAGGAGTACATTTCTTTATACAATGTAGATTTAATCAATTTATTTAGAAATAAATGAAGTCATATTATAAAAAAAAAAGTGGTACACTGAATATGTCCATCCGACCAAGGGCATTAGGTTGTCGGTGAAGGACATTAAAAACTCCACAAACCAAAGTCACACTGAAGCAGTTAGCTTTTCTGAAATTCTTGCAGCTAATCAGTTACAATATTAAAACACTAATAAACAGCTGATATACAATGTAGGAATGAAATATGTTCTTGCTTTAGTTATGAATTACTATAAATGGCCAGTCCGTGCTACATTGTTGCATGAAAAATTTTTTTAGCAGCTCTTATTAAGATTTTGAGATACTGAAAAGTTATAAAGAGTTAGGTAAGGATGCAGAATTAAGCCTAATTATTTTCATAGCACACTCCTTACATGTCATCTACTATGCACCATTATATTGAATAGGACTAACAAGGTCAAAAAGACCACTATATCCACTTTTTGTTATGGTAGCTACTCATCTACTGTTGATCACAAGCAAATCAACACATTGGTTGGGAGTTAGAGATCTGGAAATTGATTTTGGGGAGGAGATGTTGTATGGTGAAATATCTATACAGATGGGAGCTACTGTGTAACTGTTTTAACTTGAGATATGAAAATGGATTTTCATTAGGAGATATCTTCTGGTGAAATAGTTATACAGATGGGAACTACAGTATAACTGTTTTAACCCTTTTCCTAAATTATTTTACAGAGAAGAGAACATTGAAAACAGCAGACTACAGGCAGTTATAAATGAAGGTAAAAATTATAAAGATGTAACACATTTCTAAGGGCCCTTGCAATTGGTGGCTGTGACTATAATTGGGAGAAGCTCAGCGCTCTCATATGGTGCTCTGGCTTCCTCTTAGATGCCATGTTGTAAATGACAAATTCATGAAAGTAGTATACTAACACATTTTTAGGAGTATTGCTATATAATCTTTGTATAATACTAATAGTTTAAGAGTATGACCAGATGTTTTTTGCTGCAAAAAAGTGAGTATTCTCCAAAATTGACTATATGTATTTAAATTAATTAATGTTTAAGTATTACCCAGATTTCTATGCACCACATAGGTATCAAGTATGACTCCATATTGTACAGATTTGTTTCTAATAGGCATAGTGGTTAAGGTATTTTGTCTACTATTGATCATATGGTCTGTAGACAACGATTGCCAGTTGGACTCTCACTGCAGGTAGGTTGTGCTCCAATCTTAATTGACAAGGATTGCCACTGTTCCTACTGAAGGGCGGGGGTTTCTCAGAATACTCCAGCTTCCTCCCCAATAAACACTGGACACCATGATATAGCTGACAACGGCTCTGTAAATGAACTTTGACTGAGGGAGAGGAAAATAGTTCTTATTTTGATATTTGACTGCGCCAAACTGTAGCATAGACAGTGGATTTATTATTCAATGGAACTTTAATATTGGAACTGTATTTAAAAAGCAGTTTCATATAGAATTTATAAATAAATTTATTCAGATAATTTATTAAATGTATTGGGTATTTTTTTATCTGATTGTTCAAAGCCTATTTCTGGACTATTTTATGGGTGTAAGGGAGTTTCCACGAGTACCCTTCGGATTTTCTAAATTTGCAAAAAATTTTATCTGACATGGCACCCCGAAAATTTAATGTGATATGCGTGAAATTATTCCGGTCGTTTTGAGGGGTCTCTCATTACTCAACGAAACTTGGTGCCTGAGTGAGAGCAAAAAATGTCAATAGTTTCCCCTATACAAAAATAATTAAGAGGCCGTTGTCAAGTTGAAGTGTTGATTTTTTACTTTGTCGTCTAAAAGTTTGTATGTCAATGATGTTATGAGTTCAGCCACTGCAGCTATAATGCTGTAACTTTCACTTTATTCTGTCAGATAACAGTAAACAATTAAAAAATACATTTTTCTGTCTAAATTTTACTCAAAAACATTAAAATTTATTGTTTTAAACAGTAATTTACATGGCCTTGAATGGCATAAAATTGTCAGATTTCCTTGTAGACAGAAATAACTAAGAAGTTAAGAAAAAATTGCTAAATTACTCGAAGGAAAACAGAAGCGAAATTAATTTAGTTATTAAACACTATTGCAACTAAATAAATTTAATTTTGAACAAAAACCCACCAAAAAGTACCTGTGTGTACTTCAACCCTTTAGAACAGCAAAAAACAGCGCATGGGAAAATTGCGAGATTAGGTTCTACATGATATTGCTCACAAATGTACTTTCAACCAAATCCATGATACTGTTTACCCAAAAAGCATGCAAAGCCAGTAAAATATGGTTTGTATTTTATTTATATCATTAATTTTTGTCTGAAAAACTGATCCAGTAGCAACTGATAGAGTCGGGTCATAATCTAGCACGCACTTTTCCTCCAAAACAAATTATGATTGCATGACCATTTCTACAAGATGTATTTAAATCCAGCATTTTTCTTCAAATGCTTAATTTTACCAAGGGGAAACACATGTAATCAACATTCATATTTCTACCTTTTAGCAATTAACAAAATAGACTCTAACAAAGTTAAAACCTTGTCAACCAAGGGAGATAATTGTAGGCACTGAAGAATGTAAACAAACTATAAAATGAAGCTTTTATTGTAAATATATGACATTGATCCATATTAAAGGAACAAAATTAGAAGATAATAATCCGATTCCTATTTTAGAAATACAATCACAGAAAAGTCTTCATGAGATTACAAAGATAGCTTAAACATTGTTTGTGGGGAAAGGGGGGGGGGGTGCACATGTAGATTGAAAAAGCCAGGATATGCGCATATATATATAAAAGTGACATATCAGTAGGTGGAGTGGTTTCATTTGGTAACCATGGACCTTGTACACAATAAATGCACTCGGTTACTAATTTTAAAAACATGTTTTTTTGCTTTCACCATTTATTTCAAATTCTTGTATTGATGTTTACTTATTTACAATATATGGTTACAACATCATAGCATTATGACGTCACAGTTTGCATGATGTCATAAAGGGTACTTCAAAACTCCTGGCTGTGTAAATCGCTTTTTTAAGAAACTTCTTTGGAAATATTGCTATTAACCTATTAATAATCAGTTGAATTTTAGTAAATACAAATGTACACCCATTTCTGAACCATAATTATTTGATTTATATATTGAGTACTGTTTAAGAATGTTTGATTGTGAAATTAATACAAAAAGTAGAAAGTAAATGTAAAAATTTGTTCTAAAAGATAAGTAATGTGCCCATTTTTCTTCTTAAAAAGGTAAAATTTTTATAACTTTGGAATTCAGTATTGATATTATTTAAAGATATAGCCTTCATAAGGTTTATTATGACATATATATAGGTTGCGAAAGCGAAAACTTATCATCCAGCTATAGATATAATGACATATGAAAATTGTTGATTTTTTTTTTTAAATCAAGTGTTGAGTTGAACAATTGAAAGCGTTAAAGTTTGTTCATAAAACAGGTTGAAACGGCTTTATTTTATTTCGGAATGAGTTGAAACTTGGTAGTTTTGCTCGTAATATGGGGAACAAAGATAAAATACAGTAAAAAGTATGAAAATTGAAAATTTTGTTTTCAATTTGACAACGGCTCTGTAAATGAACTTTGACTGAGGGAGAGGAAAATAGTTCTTATTTTGATATTTGACTGCGCCAAACTGTAGCATAGACAGTGGATTTATTATTCAATGGAACTTTAATATTGGAACTGTATTTAAAAAGCAGTTTCATATAGAATTTATAAATAAATTTATTCAGATAATTTATTAAATGTATTGGGTATTTTTTTATCTGATTGTTCAAAGCCTATTTCTGGACTATTTTATGGGTGTAAGGGAGTTTCCACGAGTACCCTTCGGATTTTCTAAATTTGCAAAAAATTTTATCTGACATGGCACCCCGAAAATTTAATGTGATATGCGTGAAATTATTCCGGTCGTTTTGAGGGGTCTCTCATTACTCAACGAAACTTGGTGCCTGAGTGAGAGCAAAAAATGTCAATAGTTTCCCCTATACAAAAATAATTAAGAGGCCGTTGTCAGCTGGAAAATTGCTGAAAGTGGTGTTGAACAACATTCAAACAAGCAAACATAACTCAAGTGACAAAAAGATTATTTATATATTTTCCTTAAAATGAACAGATGTATGTATCTCGGCTATACCACTATCAATATACTGATAGTATTTGAAAGGTATCCTGATTTAAAAGGTAAAGCTAAGAGAGACCACCTTATAATTACTTAATGGAAGAATGGAACCCAAACTCCATAAAGTTTATTTTAATGGGGTTTTTTCTTCACTGTTAATTTACTTTTGTTTCTTTGTTTTCACAGTTAAGAGAAGATCACGGAAAAGAAAGAAAGCTAGTCCAGATGTATCTTTGAATGGAAAACTTCATATTGTTTCTGAGAATAATTTTCCAACTGCCGCAGGTTTAGCTTCATCTGCTGCTGGCTATGGGTGCCTAGGTTGGAAAATAATATTGATAGACATTGGTGGGGACAACAGTCTAAATCAGTCTGAATTATTTGTCCGGGTTGCACAAAGTGCAAACCCAGGTTACAGTATTGTGAAGGCCGGTGGGGAAAATAGGGTATCAATTTTGTGTAATCAACTCCTTCTACAGTTTTCAACCCAGATCTCTGAAACTTAACAGAAAGATTTTAAATGTATTGAAGTTGTGCACCTATTTTGCGTAATCAACTCCTCCTACAGATTTCAACCCAGATCTCAGATCTCTGAAACTTGACAGAAAGATTGTAAATGTATTGAAGTTGTGCATCTGCTATTATGGAAGTGTTCCAGAATTTTTTTCCAAATTTTCCTGAATGGAACATTTACAGAAGACTGCCTATTTTGTGTTATCAACTTTCTTCTACATTTTTTTTACACAAATCCAAAACCTACTTCCAACAAATTGTAAACCATTCCCTAGTTATTTAGGCACTTGCATAGCAATCCGACCATTTTAGACTTTTGCAATTTTTGTATATAAATTACATATGACCTCATGATATTAGTTGAAATAGAATTTTATTATTGGGTAATTTTGTTGAAGTATTCAGTTTTTAATTGTATGATAAGTTCATATAAAACATAGAACAAGGGGCCTTTGTGGATGAGTGGTCAAGGTAGTTAGTCTACCATTGATCATGTGGTCTGTCAACACTGAGGTTGCGAGTTCGAGTCTCACTATTGGCAGGTTGCACTGGACTCCAATCTTGATTGACAAGGATTGCTAGTTTTCCTACCGAAGGTCGGGGTTTACTCCTGGTACTCCGGCTTCCTCCCATAATAAAAACTGGATGCCATGATATAGCTGAAAAATTGCTGAAAGTGGCATTAAACAACAAACAAACAAACAAAAACATAGAACATATGTGTTCAAATTGTACCTTCTTCTTTGTAAGCTACATATAAGTACATGTAGTATTAAAGTGATATTTATGTTTACATGTAATGTATGTAATGTTGTGTACAATCTACATTGGAGTTGTATGAAAACCAATAACCTAATTATCTGTCATATATAACCTTCATACATTGTATATCTAAATCTTAGAAATCAAAAGCCAGTTAAGGATGAATCAAACTTGTAAGTTTTCATTTAAAAATTTTAATACAATTAAGGAATACTTCAAATTTCTGAAAAGGTTATATAAAATGATTTGGGTCTTTTTATGCCTACATAAACCACGAATTGTTTCATGAATAGTTTAACATAACCAAACTATGTTATGCAGTATAATTTAACGGTAAAAATAGCAATGATGGCATGTCGCTATTTGAATTTTTATAGTGTAAGAATAGGTCACATGACGAACACAAGTTACATTTGAATTGGCCAATCAGATTTCAGCTTACAAAGAAAATTAAATTATTATATTTGAACCATATCAAATGATTTCTGTTACCAGAATAGAGATTTCATTTTAAAACAAAATATGCTAAAATTTACAAATGCTGTGAATGTTTGGGGTGATTGTAAGGTTTCCATAAAAAAGGTGTTTACAAATATTAAATCAAAGCGAATTTTACATTTCTTTACGGCAGATTGAAAATTTATTTATTAAGATTAAAATAGTTTCTATTATGTTCACAGTGTATACATTGGCAAAGTTATTTGATGTGACTGGGGAGCTTTCTGTTATTGCAAGGTAAGAAAGTCAACAAAAATGTTGCAACATTATAACTGAAAAATTGCTGAAAGTGGCATATACATGTAACATTATACAAATATATTTATATGAAAGTACACACTTGAATCATGGTTTGTTTGATTTTGGCACAGTTAAATATGAGAAAGCATTTGTTTCAAAGAAATCTGTATAAATATGGGTATTTGGATGGTATCTGCATTCATTCGGTACCTGGGAATGCCTTCTCCATGGCGTCAGATATTTTCAGAAAAAGCACCAATCCTCTCGATTTGGCTACACCTGGCACTAAGTCTTACTCATATACTTTACCCTGGTGTGGACAAGCCAGAGTTAATAGTAAATATAACTATGGAGGTCAATTGGTTCTACAGTTGTTTTAATACAACATGAAAGGGACTTAGTAGCTGAGATGTCTGAGTATTTACACTACAGCTGTTCATTATCAGTGTGACAAAGATGGGTTTGTGAAATTATGTTTGTTTTGTTTGTTTGATGGTGTTTAACGTCAATTTCAGCAATTTTTCGGCTATATCATGGCGTCCAGTTTTTATTGGGGCAGGAAGCCGGAGTACCCGGAGAAAACCCCCGACCTGCGGTAGTGTGAAATTGTGAGTTAGAGACCAGCTATGTGTGTTCAACTCTTTCTTTTATTAGGATTGCCATGTTTTTTTCGCCTGTTTAGAGGTCTTTGTAGGTACTCTGTATTTCTCCTTCCTAATAAAATCTTGATGCATTTTACATGTATATCCAGGAACAGAAAAATTGCTGAAATCGGGATAAAACCAATTCATACAAATACAACCAAGTAAGGGTGTACTACTATAGTATTAAACAGCCTTATTTAATGAAGTTTACCAAAGTTAGTTTTGCTGAACGTGTTGAGCCTCATAATATGCTACTATCCAGCATTACATGTACATATTGATTGGCCTTGTTTGTTTTTTTTACATTTCAGACAAGGTTCTGGAAGTGCATGTAGAAGTATCTATGGTGGATTTGTGGTATGGGATAAAGGCACGAAAAAAGATGGATCAGATTCCAAGTCCAGACAAATTGCTCCACATACACATTGGCCAGAACTGTCTGTCCTTATTTTGGTGGTAAGAAGTAACATTATTGTTCAATATGCATTGATGTATAATGCACACCATACAATATGTGATTCAGTCAATTTTACTTTAATCTATTTGACTTCCTGTGTATAATACTCAACCTAGTTATCAGATCTTTTTAAGCAAGAAAGTGAGTATTATACACAGTCGATTACGGACCTCATAATTGTCGATTTGTTACAATAATCTTAGTTCTATATGTCAGATGACTGTCGATGACATACAGAAAAAACTAAACAAATTTTAGAAATACAACACTGAAAATACTATATGGGGCCCTGATGAAACCAACTTTGACTTGTAAATAGAAAATTGCTCAATGTCGCCTTTAAAATTTTATTCCCATTTTGGTAAGAATCGTCGTATTTTTGATACCGCGTCATGTTTATTATGTTATTGCGCCACAAAGTCAACTGGTACCTGTTTAAATTGTATTAAGTAAATAAAGCATAGGTTTAAAATACGACCGAAAACCAGTTCAGTGCAAAAAACATTAATTTTTCATGAGCGGATATGAATTTGGTACCGGAGATTGCAAATATAATACGCTGATAGGTATGAAATAAGTATTGCAATGACAGAAACGTAGTAAAAAGGTACTTTGGCAGTTACTTTAAACAAATTTAAGTGAAACATTGTAAAATACTTTTAATAGTGAATTTTACCTTTTACATATTATATTATGTGTCACAATGATGTAATTTTCTACTTCTAGTTCTTATAGTACTTCATTATAATTCAATCAATTTGTGTACCAATGACAAACATTTATTTTAATGAGCAGTTTTGTGACAGTTTATTCTTTTTTTATTGTTATGTTTAATACATGTATTTATGGAAATGTGTGAAATAAGTATACTGAATAGTTAATCAAATCTTTGATACTTTATCCCTTAATAAATTAAACTGCTAAAAAAACCATATAACAATAAGAGTGCAAATGCCAACACTTATTTAAAACAAAAAACAAAGAAAACAGGACGCTTTCGCGACATATAATGCAACTTCTCCCTGTTGTCCTCCCACTTCTCCCTGTTCTATCCTCACTTCTCCCTGTCAACCACCCAAAAGAGAAGTGACTTCTCCCTATAATTTTGACCTAGCCTGAGCCCTGATCTCGTCACTACGTGGCAATACTAGAGATCACTAGCCAGCCACATACCTAAAAGCCGTCGTATGATAATAATGCGAAACCGTCAATAGCAGAAGGTTGTACTATAAGACGAGGTTCAGGCAAGATTACATTTCGTATTCCTGATATAAGCAAAATATTAGTTGGAATTTTTAGCATAAATATGAATTAATTCGTATTATTATTTTCGATATGTATCGTGTAAAATCACATTATGAAAGTTACTGGACGAAAATATTTGCTAAGTTGACTTTAAAAAAATAAGGGTCATTATATATGCAATATTTTTAAATACTCCCTTTTATTGGATCAAAATTTCACTTCATTTTTGTCTCGCCTGCGACGAAAGTCGCTGGAGGCGAGACATATGTATGGGAATCCGGCGGCGGCGGCGTAAACACTTGACATCTTGCTTCATATATTTGTAAGCATATGCCCTAGGTCCATCAAATTTGGTCCAGAGGTAGCTTATGATGAGTACTTGCCAGTCAGTCACCTGTCACCTGACCTTGACCTCAATTTCATGGTCCAGCGACTACGTTAAAGTTTTTGGGTTACGACAGTTCCTCTGTAACTACGCATGGTAGGATGACAATATTTGGTGTATAGGTTGCTGATGACTAGTACATGACTGTCTGGTAGGTGTCACTTGACCTCAATTTCATGGTCCATCGACTACGTTAAAGTTTTTGGGTTACGACAGTTCCTCTGTAACTACCCATGGTAGGATGACAATATTTGGTGTATAGGTTGCTGATGACTAGTACATGACTGTCTGGTAGGTGTCACCTGACCTTGACCTCAATTTCACGGTCCAGCGACTACGTTAAAGTTTTTGGGTTACGACAGTTCCTCTGTAACCATGCATGGTAGGATGACAATATTTGGTATATAGGTTGCTGATGACTAGTACATGACTGTCTGGTAGGTGTCACCTGACCTTGACCTCAATTTCATGGTCCAGCGACTACGTTAAAGTTTTTGGGTTACGACAGTTCCTCTATAACCACACATGGTAGGATGACAATATTTGGTATATAGGTTGCTAATGACTAGTACATGACTGTCTGGTAGGTGCCACTTGACCTTGACCTCAATTTCACGGTCCAGCGACTACATTAAAGTTTTTGGGTTACGGCTGTTCCCCTGTAACTATGCATGGTATGGTGACAATATTTGGTATACAGGCTGCTGCTGATAACTAATGCTATTTACGTAATGCTTATGACGAAATTTATTTTCGGTTACTGATGCGGAATGCAAGCGAGACATTTTTCTGTGTCCACACTTGTTTAGTACATTTATTATTATTAATAATTATTACTAGTAACATTTATTGTGCGTGTGCGTAACACAGTTTCCAAAATTTTATGTGTGTATTTGTTTCACGGTGTCAGATTTAGGTTTCCTGTGACCTAAAGGTATTAGAAATCTTATATACATCCTATGCTCTGACACTACGGTGTATTCAAATCATACCTGTTATTTGCAAGTGAAGGGTGTGTCGTTTTAATTTCGAATTACATGATTAAACTAATCTAGTTAGAATTTGAAAATGTCCGAATATTCATACTTCAAAGTCTGCATTAAATGATCTTGTAATTGCAATAAACATTCTGTTTGTTTACTTGCTAATTCTGTTTATTATCCTTCTTATACCAATACCAGAAATTATTTTCCTCTAAAATGTTCATGTCCAGGTACAACTGCTGTTTCAAGACGTGCAAAATTGTCTTTGGAATTTTTTTTATGTTTAAAAATAATTATATAAATATATCTTTTATTTACAATTATTATTTAGGTAAATTCTATCTAAGTTAATAAATAATCACAGGTTAAAAATTGTGTCTAAAAGTAATTTTATTAATACAAAGATCATTGCAACATTAACACATATTTGGTAATCTTATCTTGTCAACTGGTCATTAGTTAGCGCCCAAGTTTTTATATTCTTCAAAGAGCAACTGCAGAAAAACATATTTTTAAATTGGATTATCTATCATATTAACTGGATAGTGGCAGGTTATTACGTCGTAACCTGAAATCTCGTGGTAAATACTGTCAATGTGGCAGCCCCCATATACAAAATTTTACCACCTTTAATCCATTTTAGAATCATAACGGTAAAGATTACAATAAAACATCAAAAGCAAATATGATTCTTTATATTGGAAGAATAACATATTAAATTTTCATTTTTGCGAAGTTTTCCTTTAATGTCACCTAATAAATTGATGAAAAGTACTCTAAAATGGAGGTTGTTGAATTAAACTAAATGATCAAAATGATTGTTGAACATGTACTAATTAGTGACCTAAATTTTAACTTCAGGGAAAATAGTTCACTGCTTCTGTAACCTTTGCAGTACAATTTATAGATGTCAATATTTGTATGCCCCCGCGACGACATGTCGGGGGGGCATTAAGTTTTACTGATGTCTGTCCGTCCGTCTGTACGTCCGTACAAATTTTCGTCAAGCTTTTCTCAGAAACCATACATCAGAATAATTTGAAATTTAGCAGGGTGGTTCAGAATCACAAGTTGTACGTCCTTAGCAACTTTCAGACCTGTCAGACAACTACTTCCTGTTTGCGACTGGGCCGATATGAAAATGTGTTAACATGAGTATGAAAATTTCCGTCAAGCTTTACTCAGAAACCGTACATGAGAACAATTTGAAATTTGGCAGGGTGGTTCAGTATCACAAATTGTGCGTCCTAAGCGACTTTCAGACCTGTTGGACAACTAATTCCTGTTTGCGACTGGGCCGATATGAAAATGTGTTAACATGAGTATGAAAATTTCCGTCAAGCTTTTCTCAGAAACCGTACATGAGAACAATTTGAAATTTAGCAGGGGAGTATCACAAGTTGTAGGTCCTAAGCAACTTTCAGACCTGTCGGACAACTACTTCCTGTTTGCAACTGGGCCGATATGAAAATGTGTTAACATGAGTATGAAAATTTCCGTCAAGCTTTACTCAGAAACCGTACATTAGAACAATTTGAAATTTGGCAGGGTGGTTAAGTATCACAAGTTATATGTCCTAAGCGACTTTCAAACCTGTTGGACGACTACTTCCTGTTTGGGACTTCCTTAAGCGGGGGCATCCGTGTCCCATGGACACATTCTTCAATTTTTTGAGAATAAAATGAATCTATAAACCTATCATCACAAGTCTGGGTTTTTTTCCACACGTGTACTGGAAGCCCTAACAAATTTAGTTAGAAATTCCCAGGCTAGAAGATTCCATATGTCATAAATAAAAAAATATCAGGTAATCACTTTACTGCAAAGAAATGAGTGTTTGGCAATAAAATACATACAACATATAGGATTGGGACATCCTCAAACCAAATTGTTTAAGAAAGGCGGTTTTTGATTGGTTATTTGCAGGTATAATGTAGCTAAAAGAGTGACTTGCAGTCTGTGAATTTCTAAATTAAATTTGTCAAGGTTTCATAAACAGAAAGTCTAAACCACAATCTCAACAAATGGAAATATAAGTTTCAGTCACAATATTTAAAATCTGAACCCAATATATTTCTATTTGAACAAATCATCATTTTCAAAGTAGTTAACGTTAGGTTTGGGCAGATTTCACTGTACTTTGTAAATACCCATAGAACAGTACACAAAAGAGACGATGCATGCATAGACATTACAGTCTTGTTTTGTTTATTTAGCTGACAAACTCATTACTTGCTCTGAACAACTCACTCATCACAGGTTAACGATCAGACGAAACATACCAGCAGTACAGCAGGGATGCAGACCACTGTCGACACAAGTCAATTATTACAGCAAAGATTATCTACCATTCCTCACAAAGAAAAGCTAATTACAGAAGCAATAATGAACAAAGATTTTAAAATGTTTGCAGAAATCACAATGAAGGTATTTTGTATTTTTGGTAACAATATAATTTGAATTGTCTGTGTCATCCTGCTATCCAATCCAACTCATGTCTTTCATTAATAAAATATGTTTAAATCTTTACTCCAATCATATTACCCTAATTTATTTTGTTTAGTTATTTGTTTGCCACTTTTAGCAAGTTTTCATCTATATCTTAGCCGCAGGTCGGGGGTTTTCTCCGGGTACTCCGGCTTCCTCCCCCAATAAAAACTGGACGCCATGATATAACTGAAAAATTGCTGAAAGTGGCGTTAAAACAACATTCAAATTGAAACCTATATCTTAGCATCCATAATTTATTAGGGGAGGAAGCCAGGTACCCCAATGGAAACCTATATCTTAACATCCATTGTTTATTAGGGGAGGAAGCCAGGTACCCCAATGGAAACCCATATCTTAGCATCCATTGTTTATTAGGGGAGGAAGCCAGGTACCCCAATAGAAACCCTCAACCTTTGGCAGGTAAACTTTTTAATGAAGATTGAAGTTGACCACACCCGGCCAAACTGGGTAAGGCTCAAACTCGCAGTCTCAGTGTATACACATGGGTAATCACTTGGAGGTTAACTACTGTAATAACAACTCTCCCACTGAGGACCCATGTTCAAATAGTTTTCCTGTTACTGTCAGTTACTTTTATTAATTGCAGTGTTTAGAAAAAACAATTTAAAATTAATAAATTTGTGTACAAACATATTAAATTTTGGTGGTATCTGCTATTACTAAAATATTTCCTCATACATATTTTGAAAAATTCCAGACGGAACCCTTTAAATAATTACTTCTGTATATAAAAATTATACAAAAATTAAAATAATAGTATTACCATTGTAGCAAAAGAGTTAAAAATCACCATAAAAGACTTAGTTCTAAACTAATTGATGCCTGATAGATTGATTGAGACCATGAAATGTTTCAGACTTGTCTATATTTGATAGTTGTATTGATATATTTAGACCATTATACATGTAAGTTCAGCAATCATGGCTATATTAGAAACAATATATGCCAATAATTTCTCCTAAATAAATTATTGACACTTTCACTCGAGTTACCATAATAAGTGCACCCTTTTGCTGATTTTTACAAAAGGGAAGAAACGTTCAAAATCACGGATAACTGAATATTTTAGTCTATATATTTCAGGAGAGCAATCAGTTTCATGCAGTATGTTTAGACACGTATCCTCCTATATCGTACATGACAGATGTGTCACATGAGATCATCAGACTAGTTCACGAGTACAATGATATGCAGGGGGATGTGAGGGCAAGTATTAGTTGATTGATTAAAAACTCCAGCAAGAAGAATTTCAGCTTTATTTATTATGTAGTAAATCAATTGTGAATATACAATGGAACAATGGACAGCAAAATTTGACTGACAATAGAAAATTAGAGTTTGATAGGGATAGATAATTTTGACTTATAGTGGCTACAATGTGCCTACTCTAATTGACATAATATGCCCTTTTGGCCATACAGCATTGTGGGATAAATGGTAAGAAAACTACTGTCTTTAAAAACAAGGTAATAGTTTAACTTACGACAAACTTTTTTGTACTTTTCTACCTATACATCATATAAGTTCAATGCCTTATGCAAAAAGTATCAATGACATTATCACCATATTTTTTATGCCCCCGCGACGATATGCCGGGGGGCATTACGTTTTACTCATGTCTTTATGTATGTCCGTCCGTACAAATTTCCGTCAAGCTTTTCTCAGAAACCGTACATGAGAACAATTTTAAATTTGGCAGGGTGGTTCAGTATCACAAGTTGTATGTCCTAAGTGACTTTCGGACCTGTCAGACAACTACATCCTGTTTGGGACTTCATTTAGCAGGGGAATAGGACACATTCTTAGATTTTTTTGGTATAAGTCCGCAGCCCTTTATTGGACCTGAAAAACGTAGAAAAATGCTTAAATGTATGTAAAATCCACATGTAAAAATTTTACAAAAAGTTCCTAGATTAACATGTTGAAACCGACTTTTGCTTTTAAAAAGTTGTTACTGTATTATGTTATTTATATTCTCTTCTAATACAAGTTATATTGATAGTGTATTTATTTCTAGTGCTGATAATGAATAATGGTGCAGTGTAATATTGTGTTTATTTCTATTGTTAAAAATTGAACATTTAACTTATAAATAAACCTGCTTGTCAACCTTAATTAATCAAATGACTAAGAATATCAAAAGTGTTATTTTTATTAAAAACTGTAGTTGTTGCATTAATATATATACATGTATGCATTTAAACATCCAATCATAGAGCTAGTCAAAATTGACTGAGCTATTGGAGTACTTAATTTGCACTATTGGTTCAAGTAAAGTAAAAACCCTAAATTTAGGATTACCGGGTTAAGTGTGAATCATAATAGGTTTGATTCCTGCTTTACTGTTACATATAAAAATGAAATTCATCTTTCTAATATAAGAAAAGCAGAAAAATACTGTAACAATATACAACATTTTTATACCCCCACTTCAAAGTTTTTACCCTTGTCCGTTTGTTTGTTTGTTTGTTTGTCCATCCGTAACAAAAATTTCTGTCACAGTTTTCTAAGCAACGATAGGATGCATAAGCTTGATATTTTGCATATTGCATATTGCTTTATCCTATCATACTATATGGTGTATAGCAATTTTATTCTCTTTGGTCATCTACCTCCTGTTTACACAATACTTAGATTTTTACAGTCACATAGTTGACATGCATGCAAAGTTTGTGTGAAAGCGGGGGTATCACTAGTGAGCATACTTTCACAGTCCACACACTTTTTTTCACTGTTCTAAATCTGCTGTTAATGGATGCACTTCCCAATATAAGCTTATGGATAAAATTCATTAAGACAAAGTCTAAAATATGTGTATATGTTTTTTTAAAGGAAATAACTCATTCTTTTGTTGTGCGTTGTTACAGGTAGCCTATACATTTGATGCAGGTCCAAACGCTTGCTTGTTCATGCTAGAGTCTGAAGTACCTAAGCTTTATTCCTTGGTAAAACAATTCTTCCTAGAAAACAATGGACATGATTTAGTACAAGGTCTTCCCATTACAGAGTATAGCTTTGGGGATGTAAGTATTTACATGTATATATGATTACTTGGAGGACTGCTACCCATACACAAGATATACCATAACCTTGGTCATGTTTGTCCCAGCAAACATGGCCTAGACTTGGGCATTTCTGTTCTGTTTCAGCAAATATTGCCCAGACTGGCATTTCTTTTTCAGAAAACATGACCAGGACTCTGATATGTCTGTTCCAACAAACAAAGCTTAGACTCTGGCATGTCTGTTCTTTTACAACAAACATGGCCCAGGCTATAGCATGTTTTTTCCAGTAAACATGACCTAGACTCTGGTTTGTTTTTAATATCAAACTATTTTTTTCTTGACTGTTAAAGGCCCTGGTGTAAAAATTAATTGTAGTAAAGTAAGCAAGGAGTTAAAAGCATAATATTCATAATTCTAAAAGCAGATCTTATATTTCAGAAAATGTTTACAGATATATGTAGTTTTGTACATTTGAAAGTGTGTAAACATTTCATTTTTACTATGGATTACCTGGGCTATTGGCCCAAGTGAGCTTTTGTCACTTGGCATCTGCTGTTGTCTAAAACTTCAACAAAATTTTCTCCTTTGAAACTAACTGAAACAATCCTAGTATTTATTATCCTTAAGCTCTTAACAAATTATCCTTTACACTAACATTGCAACCAAAAAGTTCACTTTTACTTCTGCTTCATTTTCCAATAAAATATGATGTGATGTTACAGCCAAAACATTGCTGACAGTTGTGTTGAACCCTATTTAAACAGAAACATCATACTACTAGTAAATTACCTTTATCATTTCAGACAAATCTTGCAAAGATCAAAATAAAAAAGCAACATGGATCAGTCAAGTATGTTATACACACAAAAGTTGGTCCAGGTCCTCAAGTTGTTGGTGAAAGCCTGCTGGATGATACAGGATGGCCTAAAAAATAATAATATTTTGAGAAGCTATAGTACTGGTAGTCTGGAAAGCTACTAGTCTAACATCAGTAATACTGTGCCCATTTGTCAAGCGAATGTTGTAAATATGGAGAAGTTTTACTTATATATAAATGAATGTATTTTAAAAAAAAAGATTTTTATATATTTTGAATATTTAGTTTGAAATTTAGGAGTTGGTAAAAGGTCCATAGGAACATTCTTCAAGTATTAACGAATTAAAATCACAATCTAATATAAATTAAGCATAGCCTACAGGCAAGCATCCTCGTCTAACATACATGTACATGTGATTTACAAAGCAAAGTGTTTTAAGTAAGTTTTAAGAATAAGGCCTTGCCTTCAGTCAAAAATAGAAAATTTTTGGATTTCCATTTAGATTTTCCATTTAGATTTCCTTTGATCTTTGTGTGCGATATTATTCCATCTCACTCTACTAGCTTGAGATGGGCCCATCTCAGCTCGCTGTCAAGACGTCGTTAAGTAACACTGTGACGTCACAATGTTACAAAACAGCAATAAACATATTATTTACGTTTTATGAAACTCAATGCATTTTCTCGTCATCTCATCTCAGGGCTGACGCCCTTCGATGAGATATGAACGAGAAAACACATCTTGTTTCAAAAAACGTAAATAACCTATAAATCTCTCAAAGCATGCACAATATTTTAAGATTAAAGACCTTCACAAATTTACTTTCTTTGTGCCAAATTAAGTTCAAACAAGCCCAGAGAATATCTTGCTTTATGGCAGTTCTTTGTGCCAAATTAAGTTCAAACAAGCTCAGAGAATATCTTGCTTTATGGCAGTCCGGTCAGGTAAGCATAAAGGCTTGTAAGTCTCTTGTGTTTTGTGCACACCTTGAAAACAAGACTTGTATTAACCAATCAACAATCAGATTCTCATAATAGGAAAACTGATACGACTTGTAATAATTACAAATATCAGATAGATGCCGATTGCAACAAAAGTTCAAACTGATTCACTTTAATTTGTTCTCTCTACAACAGATTTTATCAGATTTTAAGGCTTCATTCTTGAAAGTTGTAAATATTCAGTTCCAATAGTCTACCTATTACAAGAAGTACTGCCATTGAGGTGTTGACTGATCACAAACAACAATTTTAACAATTCAGAAGTATAAAATCTTTATTGACATATAACTGACATTTGACAAAATAACATACACATAACAAAGAATTGTATATAAAAATAGGTATGAAATGTCTAGTAAAAAATCTAACAGCTCATACAATAAATAGATTTACTGAAATAGTCTGAATTGCCATTTTTAAAATTATATTTGAAGTAGCACTAAATTTGAGGAATCTCCTTGATATTTTTTTTAATTGTTGCTTAGGTCCAGGAAGCAGTATCCTTGGTAATCACATGTTCTTATAAACACTTAAATTTCAAAATAAAATAAATGTGCAAGAGATAAAAGTTTTTTAAGACCTTTAGTTATTGCTTAGAAAAAAGGAAAAATAACAATGTACTAAAAAGTACATTGGCATAACAGTCAATCAAAAAACTCTTCATTTTACCAGGACTAAAGTTATATATATATATTATTGTATGTAATTATATATATCTCTTATTTTACTAATTTAATTGTGCAGGTCGGGGGTTTTCTCTGGGTACTCCGACTTCCTCCCCCAATAAAAACTGGACGCCATGATATAGCTGAAAAATTGCTGAAAGTGGCGTTAAACATCATCAAACAAACAAACAAACAAATTTTATTAGAAATTATTTTATCTTAATTTGCTATTTTCTTATATAATTTTGTAAGTACTTTCAGACATTTGTAATTTAATAGAAATAAGAGATTCCCAATTAAATATATGAAAATTATTGATTGGACAAAACAGAAATATAATAAATAATTGTAACAGCATAAACATTTATAATACAAAGTTAAGAAATGAGATCTTAAGTTTACGGTTGTCATCTATAACGCAGTGAAAGTGGAATTGTCATGACCATTGTCCTTGGAGCTGTTTTCTTCCGCTGATTTCCTACAGCAAAAGACTGTCATAAGTTTTGTTATAACTCTATCTAATGGTTCTAAAGACCGACAACATAAAGGTAAAAACTTCCAGTTTTGAAGAAATGGCGGCAGACATGCTTTGCACTTCCGCTGCAAAATATTTATTGTTATGATAACTAAAATAATGAATAATATTACGGAACCAACTATAGCAAACACAATAGTGCCTGCCACTGATAATGCAAACACAGCCCCAGGAAAGAGGACGAACATAAATATTATGTACAAAATCGAAAACCAACGATATTTGGCAGTTATGTTGCCCAATGCTTTGGCCAAATTAATCGGCGCTTTTCTGGTGATTGGAATCGGGTAAAATATAACAGTTCCAGAAATATTAAAAAACAAATGACACAGTGAAATTTGAAGGGCTCTCTTGATTGCATCTGCCGGATTCGCCAACGCAGCCAATATTCCAGTTAAGCAGGTTCCTATGTTGGCACCAAGAGTAAGTGGAAACATTCGATCAATAGAGACTACGCCTACTCCGACTAGAGGTGTTAATGCTGATGTAAACACAGAACTGCTCTGAACAAGCATCGTCAATCCTGCAAAAATGTATCAAAATTAGTACGATGGTAATTGTGCGTGGTATATCTTGTAAGGTCTAAAAACAAGTTGCTGATTCCCACGTTAAACTTTTTAATTGTTCTTGCTTTCGGTTAATGACAATAAAAGCAAAGAAAATGACGCGGCTACCTAAGCTTATAATACCCCTAACAGAGCAAAAATTCTCCCATTATCATGGTGCGAATTCTCGCCCGCTTACTATTACAAAAATAGCACTCTACAATTCGACATTTAGGTATTTGATACTAATTCTATTGGAAAATAACAATAAATTATAGGATTGAACAGCTCTTTAATATGTTTCTACAACTTGATTCTCAAATAACGTATGTTGCAGCAATATATCTGAAAATTATGGACTTGACTGTAGTCATGGATTCCATCTCGTACTCATTTTGATCTGTATTTCACGAGTCTGGAATTAAACAATGCTTAGTAATCTTTACTAACCTGTTCCAAAAAGTATAGCAACATATCCGGCCAGGAAACTCAGACGACCTGGAAAGTCGGCATTTATAATTTTTTTCACAAGTTTTGCCATAGATCCTTTCAGCAAAGAGTTCAACAGTTTTACCATAAAAATCAAGGAAACGACGATTAGTACCAGTGAAATCACCAATAGTAAAATTCCAATCACTTCGTCAGAAAGATCCGTTTTTGCAAACAGATTGTCGCCTAAAATATAGTATAATACATGTATATAACTTTTAAGTATCAATCAAATCAATCTAATTAAAATTAAGTCTTTCACTTGCTCCCCCTTTTTGCTATGCATGGTCGCTGCGTGTAGATCATCTTACAACGAAGCGACTAAAGCAAAAAGGTGAAAGATTTAATTTTAATTAGATTGCAGTCAAACGTAATCAAAGACAAAAGCCATTTATGTGAATCCGACTTTTACAACTAAATATGTTGCATTTTATATGCTTATTCAATAAATTGAATAAAAATATAAACTGCAGTTCGTAATTTTTTTTAATTTGATTGTTGCATCGATTTTATTGGCCCAGATGAGGGGGTGGTCTTTCTTGCGATATGCTATTCAATAAATTGAATTAAATTCCAATGTATTGATTTAATTATTGTGTTTTAAATTTTGTTACAAACGTAAAAACAAACTAATTGACCCCAAGAACGGGTTGGTCATATTAAAAAAAAGGGGGGGGGGACTGATACCAGGAAGTGACGCTTCACAACTATTAAAGTTAATTATGACGAGTCTTCGATAGCAATATGCATAGTCTATATTTGTGTGATCAACCTTTTCATGCTACGAAGTACAGATTTTTTTTATGTCCGAGTACAAAACTCATTCATTGTGACAATTTATCATCCGTGAATGTTCAGACCTAGGCCGAATTTTACTGCCGTTATAATCCAAAGTTAGTTTTGTGAATAGACGTATTAACCTCGACAAAAAAAAGCGAGAGTACGATTATTCGTTCTATTCAGCCCCAACTCTATCTCTTTTAGAATGAATACATACACCGAGCAACATGTATCCTCCTCGTAAGCGTCTCGTTAGCTGACCAGTCAATAAAAGACGTATTTTCAGCGACACTGTAATTAATACCAGCAATATTCAGCTCCTGAGCCAAGGTTACATCTGAAGTAGAAAATAAACAAATTTCTTTTTCTTTAAATTATCAAAAAGAAAAAGAGAGAATAGCGATGTTGATGTTGCCAAAAAATTGTTAGAACGACAGGATGGAGAAAACATTATAAAATGTATTTCCTTGAGTTTTGTTACAGACTCGTTTCAGCGTGTTTTTGTTTTTTTAAAGTTAACTTCTAACTGCAATATATTTGAAGGTTTTATTGTTGGTTTTGGTGTCGCTGGTTTTTTTAAAGGTTGACGATGTTTAACGGTATATCATTTTACATTAATTTTAAACATTGGATTACAATTTGGCAGCTCGTTCGGATTTCACAGTTAGATCAGAAAGTTCCATAATCGACTATATCGCAAATGGCTTGACTCTTTACACAGTATCATGAGTAGATACTTTTGTCATCGTACAAACGTGAACAACTCCGTAAGTGGTGATCAACTAAATTACGTCTGTATCTGATTTATTTATATGATGTAACCACGATACCATAATATCACACACTTATCTTCAGTCACATTTGTGTTCCGAAATGTTCGTAGGAACCAATTAAAAAATTAATCATTAGTGCAAACTTCGAAACAACAACTAGAATTGCTCTGAATGTTAACTTGATATGTCCAAGAGGAAAAATTATACGGATAACGGAACGATGTTTTCCTTTTAACCAATGCATGCAGGAGCCACGGTTATTTTAATTGTTAAATTCTGAGAGCATTTATATAACACCACGTTTCATAAAAGTATATCAATATTTATCAGTTAAAAACTCACTGTATTTCTCATGGTGGCTAACGGTTTCGTTATATGGTACATTCTTTGTTTTGCACCACCGATACAAGACAGAACCCTCTTCTGACCCTTTTTTGTTCAAAGCTATGTTGGTGATCACGTGCTTGTCCACCTGTTAAAAATTGAAAGACGATGTCGTTTCAAATACCGATCGAAACATTTTTTACTGGTAAGGATACGTTTCTACCGAATTCATTATACAACAAGTTTTCAAGAATGTATTGTAAAACGCTTACTGACCATGAACTGATTCTGGGAAGAATGTAAACAATCTGCTGAAATTAATAATAAATATGGGTTGTGAAATTTCATGTAAAATAAATTTAAATCTACAATAAATTTGATATTTTAACCATTTTCTGTTCGCCCTGTCAAAAGTTTTCAGAACTATTGCCCGGCGACGAACTATGACTTACAAGATCATTTTCTGTTTGGCCAGTCAATAGTTTTCAGAACTACCAACTATTGACTGGTTAATTATTTATCGTTGTTTAGAATTTAGTAAAAATGTTAACATTCAAATCGTGTTTATAACAAGACTTGAAACTTTCTTGCTGGTAGATTAACGTCTACTTAGTCCGAGAATCCTCTGCCGTCCATCGCTTTTTTAGCTCACCTGGACCGAAGGTCCATGTGAGCTATTGCTATCACTTGGCGTCCGTCGTCCGTCGTCTGTCGTCCGTCGTCCGTCGTCTGTCGTCCGTCGTCCGTCGTCCGTCGTAAACTTTTTCAAAAATCTTCTCCTCTGAAACCACTGGGCCAATTTTTTTCAAACTTGGCCACAATCATCCTTAGGGTTCCTAGTTTCAAGTTTGTACCCAGGGTGTTGATCAACAGACAAATATGGCCGCTGTTACTAAAAATAGAACATGGGGGTCAACACAGGTTTTTGATCATTATCTAAAAAACTATAATAGCTATAGAGAAAACCGTTACTTCAAATTGATCAGCACATTAAGGTCTACAATAGTTGCTATTAGTGCGAAGTTGTGTATTGGCTTCTTGTAGGAGTTATTGCCCTTTTTTGACGATTTTTGACAAAATTTTTGGTATTTACAATATAACCTGAAAAATATACGAGGTAGAGTGAAACTGTAAATGGCAAACATGATCAGCAATAAAAGCCCTACAATTCACTTGATTGGTCTGAAATTGTCAGATGACTCTTTATATGAGTTATTGCCCTTAAATGGTAATTTTTTATGAAATTTTCCGTTTTTGTCCTGTAACTTTAAAACTATAACAGCTAGAGTAAAACTGTAAATAGCAAAAATGATCAACAATACAAGCCCTACAATTCACTGTATTAGTCTGAAACTGTCAGATGACTCCTTATAGGAGTTATTGCCCTTAAATTGCAATTTTTTATGAAATTTTCCGTTTTTGTCCTGTAACTTTAAAACTATAACAGCTAGAGTAAAACTGTAAAGAGCAAAAATGATCAACAATACAAGCCCTACAATTCACTGTATTAGTCTGAAATTGTCAGATGACTCCTTATAGGAGTTATTGCCCTTAAATGGCAATTTTTTATGAAATTTTCCGTTTTTGTCCTGTAACTTGAAAACTATAGCAGCTAGATTGAAACTGTAAATTGCACAAATGATCAGCAATAAAGACCCTACAATTCACTTGATTGGTCTGAAATTGTCAGATGACTCCTTATATGAGTTATTGCCCTTAAATGGTAATTTGTTATGAAATTTTCCGTTTTTGTCCTGTAACTTTAAAACTATAACAGCTAGAGTAAAACTGTAAATAGCAAAAATGATCAACAATACAAGCCCTACAATTCACTGTATTAGTCTGAAATTGTCAGATGACTCCTTATAGGAGTTATTGCCCTTAAATGGCAATTTTTTATGAAATTTTCCGTTTTTGTCCTGTAACTTGAAAACTATAGCAGCTAGATTGAAACTGTAAATTGCACAAATGATCAGCAATAAAGACCCTACAATTCACTTGATTGGTCTGAAATTGTCAGATGACTCCTTATAGGAGTTATTGCCCTTAAATTGCAATTTTTTATGAAATTTTCCGTTTTTGTCCTGTAACTTAAAAACCATAGCAGCTAGAGTGAAATAATAAATTGCAAAAATGATCAGCAAAAAAGCCCTACAATTCATTTAATTGGTCTGAAATTGTCAGATGACTCCTTATAGGGGTTATTGCCATTAAATGACAATTTTGTTAAGAAATTTTCCATTTTTGTCCTGTAACTTGAAAACTATAGTAGCTAGATTAAAACTGTAAATTGCACAAATGATCAGCAATAGAAGCCCTACAAATGATTGCTTAGTCCAAAAATTGCAAGATGACTCTTTATAGGAGTTATTGCCCTTTCATTATGAATTTGGACATATGAACAGTTTTTTAATTATAAATTAGTCTATAACACACCTATTAGTAGAGTAAAACTGTAAATTTCTAAAGTACCCTAAAGGACAATGCCTAAAAACCATTTAATTTTCAGAAATTGTGGATGGCACCTTATAGGAGTTATTGTATTTAACAAATTTTTTGAAGAAATGTTTAGTTTTTGCACAGTAACTTAAAAGCTATAACAACTAGACTGAAACTGTTAATTTCAAAAATTTTAATATAGTTTAAGTCATTTGGATTCCAGGTGAGCGATTACAGGCTCCTGGGAGCCTCTAGTTTTTGCGTGGGACGCAAAAAAAAAGCGTTGGACGGCAGAGGATTCTCGGACTAACTTCTACTTTGTTAGAAATTATTGCCACCACTTTGTGTCGTTGGATATTCGAGGAAAAGTAAGTTTATTCTTGCCTCTGCCGGGGCAATAGTTGCACCTCGGAAATAATAAACATACTATTCCCCTCATACCCATTCAATAAATTTACAAATTATTGTTCCTTTTACAGCTAATCAAATAGAATTCGTGCAATGATTTGTCAGTATACAATCTGACCGAGTGGGGCAAATCAGCATAACTCAAAGCGTTGGTCCAACAAAAATCGGACATGCGAAATCATGTCCAAGCAACAATATCTTGGTCTCGCCAAAGCCATATCTAACAAATTTGATCCTTTGGTGTTAAAACATTGTATACTTGCATTAGTGGAGAAAGCAAATGTGTTAAAATGTGCATAAAAGGAAGCTAATTACCTTGACAATAAGTCCAGTAAATGGTTTCGTTATAACATTCAGCAGTTCTTTGTCTTCTCCAGATTCTGAGAAATGAAAGCTCTCAACGATTGCTCTGGTCAGGTGATACAGGTAACCTGTAGCTATTTCAAGAGGAAGGAGTATGATGACCGTTAACCAGTTAAACATGTCATGTACTGTGGCGCCACCAAACGCCTTTCGAAACTCCTCCCGATCCCCAGACTGCGCTAATGAGACTATGGTATTTGTTATAGATGTTCCAATGTTTGCTCCCATTATCATAGGAATGGCTACGCTGATCGGGATGACTGCAAAAAAAAAAAATAAGTTATTGACGACTCCAACCTTACTTGGTCGATTGATTGGTTGGTGTTTAACGTCCAGCAAAGCAATATTTCAGCTATATTCAGTACGTTCCAATCTTAATAGGCAAGGATTGCCAGTTTTCCTGCTTATAATCATTGATACTGCGGCTTTCTTCCCCAATACAAACTGGACCCCATGATATAGCTGAAGTTGCTGAAAGTCGACTTGAGCTCCATTTAAGCAAACAAAAACAAAAAAAAAATAAAATATTAAACATGTTACATGTATTGAAATTGGCCCCTGACATGCTGGAACGAACACTGACAAGCGGATAGGCGCGAAAATATTAGACTTGTTTATTATGACATGTTTGTGTTATAACTCGATTAGGTGATATAGCTATTCTTGCTTTTATGTAATCAGTGACATGGAGACATTATTTAAAACATATAATTATATTTTCGTTGCTAAGATACCGATACGTAATTAAAATAATATATGCGCGCGTACAAATTAAAACATCGTGTCATGTCGATGTTTTTATGATATATATATAACATTTTGTTAATAAAATTCAAACAGGAAAAGGGTCTTACTTTCAGATCCCACCATTGTTATGATAATTGATGTTGTTGTCGAGGAACTTTGTAGAAGACCTGTTACCAATACACCGATCATCAAACCGGCCACTGGATTGGATAATATGTCGTTTTCTCTGAATGCTTTTCCGGCTGTTTTACCTGAAAAAAAAATGTTTTTTTTTAAGTTTTGGATCACAGAAAACTTTACATTATTGTAAGTTAGGCCTTGAAAAATCGACATTAGAATTTGAACCAAAAATTAGATAACGTTAAATGTGTTCTGAGTCATAATTTATTTATAAAATAAAATTAAGAAAATTACAATAAAATAATTGTGGTATTCATCGTCAGAAGAAAATGTATAATAAGACATTAATTATCGCAATGTACATTGATGATTCTAATTAGTTTTCGGAAAAGTTAAAGAAAATCTTTGAAAGATCAATAATAATATTTATAAAATTATTGTTTTTGTTTATTTTTTTGTTATAAGTTTAAAAATTATCTAACCTCCAACCAGCTGGAAAGCATCACTAAGGAATCCCAAGGAACAAATAAACAGATACAAAAATCCAAATATTAGCACTACTTTGAGCAGCACGTTTATTACAAATGTTAATTTTTGGCAGCAGCTTAGTTCTGAAATAAAAAAAAACAAGTTTGTTACAACTGGAAATAAATATTATTATGAACGTGTCGGATAAAATGTTTCTCCTATTTTTATTTACATGTTATCTTTGCATTTTTTGTCTATATGCAGACCGATAAAAATCCGAATAAATCTTTTTTTAGTGGAAGGTGTTTAACGCCAATTGCAGCAATGTGTCAGCTATACCAGGGCGTCCAGTTTTTATATGGGGATGAAGCCGGAGTACCCGAAAAAAACCGACATTCGGTAAGAAAACTGCTATTAAAATTGAAGTCTTTCAGTGAAATGCAGTGATTCAAACCTTCTACTTCAGTGTTGACAGACACGTGATTATTAGTAGATGACTAGATGACTAAGTACTATAAGAACCATTATAAATAAGACAGAAGATGCGGGAAACCAGAGGCGGACCGGACCGAATAAATCCGAAAGAAAACAACAATTGATAACAAACGAGTATTTATGAGTTGACAAAGATGTCACATCTAAAAAACAGAATGCTATAGTATTAACAAATCGCCAATGAATGAAGTTGAGTGACATTTCAAAAACACAAAAGTTATTGAATTATGGATGATATTATGAAAAAATTTGAAAGATTTACAAAACTCTGATACAGATCGTCATTGAATTAATGCACTTACCCCGCCAATCCTGGTCATCGTCAGACTCTGTTGTATTTATTGCCCATGGGTCGTATTCTTCTTTATCCTGCGCAATATCCGCTTTTTCTGAAAATTTTCCATTTGTTTGTTTGGCCACCTCTATGACAACACCAGATAACTGGAAGTGAGACATGTTAATTCACTTTAAAATTTACACAAGTATTGTAATCGTTATATATTATATTTTTAAAATCTTTTGTAATATATATTTTTTTCTTGAAACAAATAAAAAAATTAATTATTTAACTGAAAAAAGAAAAAGTCAAACTGTACCTCTTTCTGTTTGACGTCCATTTACAGCTCGGCAGTGGGGCCTATTGACGTGTTTTTGCAAACAAGAGTCTTGAATGAAAATTGAATTCATTGCGGTGTGCTTGAGACAATTTCCTTTTATAGCAGCAGACTCCAGTTCACTGTGACTTTTCGGAAGGTCATGAACTTGTAATAGGTTATTTTGCAGAATCATGAACTTGTAATAGGTTATTTTGCAGAATGCATAAAACACATTTCATCCTGGACGAAGTTTCTTTCAAACTTAATAGTTCAAATTTATGCAATAAAAATTATTTTATTACTTCCCAATTAAAGACAAATGTTTTATTTCAATGGAACTATATCGTAGAGTGTAACTTCAATATACAAAAACAAAAATGGGTGACAAGTCGTCATATCTGTATCTCCAAGCAAGATACCCATTTATCTTGTTTGACTTTTTGATAACGATTTTCAACAAATTTTAAAATTATTTGAAATTTAAACTTGTATGAATATAAAAGTATTCAATAAATTAAAAAAATATATTTAATTTGGAGTCTATTAAATGTTTACTTGGCTACGTGCTAATTTTCAGTGACAAGAAATATTCAATGATATTATACATCATGTAACAATTTGATTTATTTTGAATCCACATAATAATTTATGTATATATGCAATAGTCAACGTGCGATTTGTAGATAAAAGCATTATTTAACAACAGGAAATTTGTTTTTATAATTCAACAGATAAATATGATCTCCCCTCTCCCTTTTTCTGTATTTGAATAACTACTATGTACCTTAAGTTGAAATAAAGTGGATGTACAAATGTAGGGCAAATGGTATGGGGCAGCCCAAGGCCCCAAGTCGGTGCAGGGCAAAGGGTATGGGGCAGCCCAAGGCCCCAAGTCGGTGCAGGGCAAAGGGTATGGGGCAGCCCAAGGCCCCAAGTCGGTGCAGGGCAAAGGGTATGGGGCAGCCCAAGGCCCCAAGTCGGTGCAGGGCAAAGGGTATGGGGCAGCCCAAGGCCCCAAGTCGGTGCAGGGCAAAGGGTATGGGGCAGCCCAAGGCCCCAAGTCGGTGCAGGGCAAAGCCCTAGTACGTGTCCCACTAATAGTACATGTATATTAAAAAGCGGTAGAATAGATTTCTAAAGACCGATAGGCCATAATGGATGTTGGTCGTTGTTAGATTGTTAGATTGATGTTTGTTTTACGTATTTCAGCTATATTCACGACAAGAACAAGTTACAAAGGAGCAATAAATCCAGGTGAAAAGGGGTGGGTTGGGACACAGGGAACAAAATTGCGACTTCTATTGGAAAAGTATGAAGCATTTGGTAAGGCGGAGAAATTAACCTTTTGTAGCCGCCACAATGAGCCTACTCTTTTTCGAAATCTACGAAAGGGGTCTTTGGCGTGCAAGGACATGAAACTCTCGCATACGTTACCCACTACGGTTCGCGGACATGCTTTCAATATTATGACCTGACAAACGCCTCCCCCTAACGTGAGCGTCCCCCCTGTCCGCCACCCGGGACGTGTTGCTCTACTCTAAAGGTCGAGCACTGGGAACGAACCAAGCCATTGTTATTGAATACAGTTTTGATAAAGATAAGAAAAATTAACGTGTGTTGCTGAAACTTTGTTCTAGATGTTTGATCTCGTGTTTTTCTTTCGTGTTAAATGTGACTGTATTAAATAACCGACAAACAAACATGGCCAAAAATAACAGACGAAACTTTTAACTAGATTTTTTTTCTGACAAACATTTTTAGGAAATACTATCTATAAGTTTTGATAAAATGTCATCAGTGATACCAATGTAATTAAATTTACTATGACGTGCGTTTCGTCTGATAAGACTCGTCACTGGCGCTAAAACACAAAAACTATTTGAAATCCAAATGATTACGATGTTGTAGTGTTATATCATAAAAATTCCAAAACGATATTCTAAACCCATCTATACGTTGCAATAGATAACAAAGAATTTAAACCACTTTTGAACCTCCAATGAAATATATTTTGACAATCACTATATCAATAAAATAAGCAATGATTTTCTTGTCAGCACTGAAGTATGAAAACAAGGCTGTAGACACACTAGAACTAAAAGTGCACCAGCAGAGTCAATGACAGAGTGGTTGCAAATAAAATGCAGATACCAAGGTTATAAGTTTAATACGCCAGTCGCGCGTTTCGTCCAAATCAATACTCATCAGTGGCGCTCAACTCCCAATAATAAAACTCACTCAAAAAAGAAACGCTACATACAAAAATGGGAATTTTACTTCATATATTATTTTAACAATTTATGATATAAATAATAGATGGCACACTTCTTGTTCATGAGTTCTTTTACCATGGAATATAACATACTTTCGCATATATTGTCAATAAATCACGCACAAAATTCAGGATCTGTTAATTGGTTGTCGTTGGTCCGCCGATCCAGTTCATTCTACAGATGTTCAATTGGCTTAAGATCAGGACATTGACATTCTCTTGCTCTAAAAAAAACTACTGTTACAGGTGCTGTATGTGGTCGGGCATTGTCGTGTTGAAAAATGTCTCTTTGAATGTCAATTACTGTCAATAAATGCGGCCGTATAATTTCGTCTCCATACCTAACAGCGTCAAGATTGCATTGGATATGTGTCAGCTGTGTGTTCCTGGCGTAAAAGATAGCGGCACACATCATAACACTGCCTCCGCCAAAATTGTCTCTCTCTACAACACAGTTTTGCGCAAAACGTTCATTTCGGCGCCTGTACACTCGTATGCGACTATCTCGCTTTTCAAGCTGAAAACGAGACTCATCGTTGAACCACACGCTTTTCCAGTTTTGTAAATTCGTCGGAAGTGTTGGCATCTCAGTGTTGCTCCGACGTAAGGTCTTTTTGCCCGCAATCCATAAGAGCTTAACCGATTGCGTACTGTCTGTGGTGATATACGGCGCAACCCAGGGACGTTTACATCTGTTTCTGTTGAGGCAGAAGTCCTGTTACGTATAGATGGCATAATCTAATGTAACGGTCGTGCGCCCGAGTTGTAATACGCGGACACCCTGAACGTAGTCGGTCTGTCGTAGTACCAAGCTGATGGTAGCGTCTCCAAAGGCTTGAAATTGTGCTACGACGAACATTGTACGTTCTGGCATAAGCATTCTGGGATTCCCGGGCCTCGATTCAACCGATAGCGATATTCCGGGTAGCAGCATCTAACCTTGGCATAGCGTCACCTCATCAGAATTGTATTTTTTAACTAAGAAAAGAAATAGCGGGGTTTTATACCCATTGTCTGAGTTAAAAAAATACCCATGATTTGCACGTGAAAGTCGACCCTGTTTTTAGAAATGCGTAATTCATAGTGTGTTCCAGATTTCAAACACAGTCGTTCACGGGTGGATGAATTTAAATGTTTTCACATGGGAACCTTTAATTAAGGTGTAATTATGATGTTGTGTATGTATATTTGAATATTTATAGGTTATTTGTCCGCAAAATAATGATTGTAAAAGATCAGATGTTGCGTTTCTTTTTTGAGTGAGTATATTTTAAAATCTTGATGCACAAGAAAAATTCCACAAAAGCATATACATGAACACATATTACCGATTAAAAACAAAGCCGAACGTCAGTTTTTAATTGTTTTACTTTGAGTCAATGTTAAAAACAAATGTAGTTTTGAATTTTAAAAAAGTTAATAGTTACATAGTATTTCGTATGTTTGCCGAACATTACCGAGGGTCTGCTTTATTGAAAAACAATGGACATCCGAGACACCAAATATGAACACGTGGTCGATTGTGGTCCGGATACCTTATTCTTCCGTAAATGGCCGATTTCTGGTACAGATGACCCAGTACAGATGAGCTCACGCGCACACATCTGTACTTGCTGCGTCATCCAATCAAAACGTCAGAAACAACAACTTTGTTATGGAAGCATAACAACGTTCTTCTATGACGTTCTTGTTAGAACAATTGAGTCTATAGTATATAGCAATGTGAAAGTTATTGGTTTACGGAAGAAATAGGTACTTTCATGCCCTTTTGGGAAAGCCAGTGTGAACTTTCACTCGTGATAGAAATATTTAATGTCTTTTAGCTCGTTTCGCTGCGCTCCACTCGCGAAAAGACATAAAATTTCTATCACTCGTTAAAGATCAACCGGTCTTTCCCAAAAACGTATGGAAGAACCTATTATTCTTCCGTAAGTAGCCGATTTCTGGTACAGATGACCCAGTACAGATGAGCTCACGCGCACACATCTGTACTTGCTGAGTCATCCAATCAAAACGTCAGAAACGAGAACGTTGTTATGGAAGCATAACAACGTTCTTATATGACGTTCATTATTTCCGGCGTTCTGAATGGACGTCAGAGACAATAGAGTCTAAAACAATGGAGCGTCTATAGGTTATAGCGATGTGAAAGTTGTTGGTTTACGGAAGAAATAGGTACTTTCATACGTTTTTGGGAAAGTCCGTGTGAACTTTCACTCGTGATAGAAATTTGCATGTCTTTTGGCTCGTTCCACTGCGCTCCACTCGCGAAAAGACATAAAATTTTTATCACTCGTGAAAGATCAACCGGTCTTTCACAAAAACGTATGAAAGAACCTATTAATATGCATACTTTATATGCTATAACTCCTCACCCTACTTATTTTCAACTATAGCTATGCCCCTGTATAAAACGTTAACTTATTAATGATTTTCTAATAAACATATTTTGTCTGTTAATAATGAAAACTGAAATCTAAGGTTATTGCGTTGTTCTTGCTATTATTTTTTTTAAGTCTGTAATGAAAGTATACAGCCATAGCATTATTAATTTGTAATTTGTTTACATTTGTTTGTTTGCTTTTATGCCACGTTCGAAAATTTTAAGTTATTTAAGGACGTCGAAGAAGCCAATTTTTAGATATTACCTTTTTTACTATTTATTTCTTTTAAGCATTTGGTTCTTTTATAAATTTATGTATTTTTACCATTTTTATGATAGCAATTAGCCTGCCATTCAAAGAAAAACCACGTGCAAGCGTACGCCCTTAGTCCGGTTATAAATATTTGTAAAATCTACACACATCAAGGCTGGAGCTAGCCCACAATGAAGTGTTCGCAAAACATTATGATCGGCTTAAAGGGATCGCTTTCCACCTCGCAAGTGGGTGGTGGTTTTACGGCAGATTGTAGTTTTTGCGTATGGTTTTCTATATGCCCCTGCATATCAATAGCACAGTGTTACTTTAAAGATTCCCGACAATATGTCTTAATATTTATTAACAAAATGTCAGGGAAATATTTTGCCATTCAGGTTTTCCTGTACCACGATTATTTTAATCGATCATTTACTATCTTTAAACAAATCGCTGATTTAAAGATGCTGTTTTCTTAATAATTAGAAACTGTCTTTTAAAAAAGGAAAGCTAAATATCAGTCGAACACATGCAATATGTAACGAGGTAGCGTAGTAATACACAATCATTAGTTTACCAGTAAGTACAAATCAGTGACGTGCGTGTTTTTCACGAGTGTAGTAAATGGACTACCCGAATTATACAACTCGTTATCAACACGATATAATAGTTAGAGCTATATTCGTTTCCACGTACGGAAGGACGTGAATGATTTCAAAGATAGCGTTGTTTTTTTGTAAAATGGAATGATGTTTGTGAATTTTGAGTCTTGATTTCTGGTAACCTTGACATTACAAATTAATTATTTTCTTTTTTTATCAGATTCAAAGCCCTGTTATGAAAATGATTATAAAAAATAAACTGAAAATAATAAACATAAATTTACTTATTTCATAAACCAAAAATTATGAAAAATCTCATTAGTAGAAGTAATATTTAATGCATGTTCTAACTATTTCTTGATACTAGAGCATGGAAGGTATCGGTATGCCAATAAAAGTTGTGGTTAGGTTTACAATGGTTGTTAATCTTAAGATTAATTCCATCATAAAAACGACAAATTTCATTCATCGTCCCCAGTCAGAGTTTTTGAGTACACGAACGCACGTTCGCTCAATGATGGACGAACGTGAACTCAGAACCCCTAACGTGGGAGGATGGTTTCATTGCACTACAAACATTTGACACTGATAGACATTATAGAGTCAGCACTATTGACGACCCGCTATTCTCTAATGGAACTCGCTGTTTTTGTTGTTTTGTTTTTTTTTAACTGAGACGTCATGGGGCAAGGATTCGGTAATGTACTATCGGAGTTCCAATAGTTTAATAAAAACTTCCAATTACCCGTGTAAAATTGCTTTGATTTTTAAATCCGTCTGACTAGTTCAAGTATTCGGTATTAGCACAAATAAAATTAAAGATATGAAAATGCCAACCTGATCCTCTGGAGTCAATTATTTGTCGTTAGTTGTTGTGGAAACTACAAGTATTTATAGGTATTGCCGGCGTCATCGTCCGTCCCTGGTAAACCTGTCAAATATCCCCTCAAACCACTGGAACCAATTTTGCCCAAGCTCGACAGGAAGGATGTCTAAAATGTTCTGGGGCAATTTTTTCCTCTGGTTGGCTTATTAAAAAATATATATGAAAGCACAATTTTAAATACTGATTTACTCGACATACATGGGCGGATTTTTCTTCTCCGTGAAAATCACTTATAAGTGGATGTGTATTTAGTAATTTAAAAATGCAAGGACAGCCTGAGTGAATTAATACTGTTAATTGGGTTGTGTAATACAACTGCCTTGCAAACAACTCAAGGCAATAACGAAGGGTATAGCTTTATTCAAAGTCTCCCAAAACCACCAATGACTAGATCTTGTCATATTCATACAATATAAGTAACGTTAACTACAATTTTAAAACTACAAAGTCAAGTAGCGTGAAACTAAAAGTCTAATTTGGCAATAACATTTACTTCGTTTGAACTAAACTATAAAGTCAGGTAGAAGGTAACTAAATGTCAATTGCGTCATTTGAACTTCCCGTCGATTTAACCAGTTTGCACTCGTCTTGGCACTTCCTGTAATATCTATAACTTTTACTTCATAATGCAATACTTCCTGTGATTGCAATAACCTTTTAGTTCATTGTATAGCACGCTCCGTGAGGGCATAACATTTTGACCCAATGTCCCGTTAACACTCAGGTCATAACATCTATCCACTTGACCTTAACTTCTGTTGTCATTAACTGAACTGACCTTAACTAAACTGTCTACCTGTAACTTTTGTGACGTGTTATACATGTATACAAATCGTTCACGATTAAAACATTCAGATAGCTTGGTTTTGTAGTTTTTATGAATTTAGAAATCCACCTATATAGTTCTTTGTAATGGACTAAGAGATTATTTATATTTTATGAAACAATGAACAAATTACAGCCTTTCAACTCAAGGGCATACAGTAATACATAAGATAACTGCAGTTAAATAAAGTAAAAGTAAAATAAATTGTATTTATAGTCGGTACACATATACAAAGACAGGAGACAAACATAAGCTCTAGGGAGCTATACACAACATGTAAAGAGACTTGCATGCACATATACATATAAACAGAGCATATTATACTACAATTAAATATAGTGGTTTCAGACAGCACTATAATTTAAATCAGTACTAAGATATACAGCACATATATAGAAAAGTTCAAAGCATAAAAGCATTAGCAGGCAGTTATTATATGTAGCACAGAAAGGAGCTTAACAGTTTAATTAAGTACTTATAAGCCTCATAAAATATAGTGTTACAAGCAGCACTAAAGGTTAATTGTCTGTTTGAATGGTGTTTTAACGCCACTTTCAGCAACTTTTCAGCTATATCGTGGCGTCCAGTTTTTATATGGGGAGAAAGCCGGAGTACCCGGATAGAACCCCCGACCTGCGGTAGGAAAACTGGCAATCCTTGTCAATTAAGATTAGAGTCGAGTACACCCTGCCTCTCAGTGTTGACAGACCACGTGATCAATAGTAGACGAACTACGTTAACTACTCGGCCACCGAGGCCCCTAAAGGTTAATCAATACTAAGATGTTCAGCACATTTATGACTCAAAGTTAAAGCATAAGCAAGCACGTGTATAAAGCAAACTACAAAAGCTTAACAATATCTGCTATGAGGCTTTACATAATAAAGTAGTTAACAAAGTTCATTAAAGTTAACAGTCTTAGAGGACAAATGAGGCTAAGCTCAGCAATAAGCATACAATTTTTAAATTTCAGCTATGAAGCAGCATAGGTATGCGACATGCACTGCATTTCCATTTTTTGTCTCCACTCCAACTAGCTTTTCAGCTTGCGACCCTTCACCCACAAGAATTAACTCTGGAAGACCACCATCACAAAACACAGCACGTATAGGTTCTACACCAGCACCACAGTAGGAGTGACAAAGAGAACAATCGTATATGGTTTTAAAATATCACAATTGTAAATACTTATAAAACTAACGAACATATAATTAACTCCTTTGTTTAGAATATATATCAAACTAACAATCCAGACAGCATCAGTGATAATAAACTGGATTATATAATTTTGTCCTAAAATGAACTCTGATAAGTTATGTTGTCTTTGATACTACAAATGATAACCTAAATAATTAAAATATGGTAAAACTCGGTTCTATATCCGACAGAACTATTCTTATATCAAAATATGTCCACACTAGTCACAATGAAAGTAATCAGGAAAATAGTGATATTGTACATAAATTTAACTTTTTGGAAAATGAAAACCTTTTTGAAAAGTTTTGCATATTGCATAAGAACATCTCAGCATATTAAAACATTTGTTATTGTGGGAGAAGACTTCATAAGCTTGTTTAACTTGCGTCTTATCCTTTTTGCTGAATGTTTGCAAAAATATTTTTAAACTAAGAATATCTCAATGTTTTTCTAAAACTTCTCGCGCTACTCGATGCAAATGATACCGTTCTTATGGCACCGAATAAAATAAAGTTTTGCAATGTGGTAAATTATGGAAACTTAAAATAAATATATAGAAGACCAAAATGCCAGTATTTCCTGCGGACAGACCTTTAGCAAATTTACATTTTTATCTTGATTGTTCAGAAATTGATATTGTGTAAATGGATTTAACTATTTTGGAATACTATGTAGCAGAACAAGAGGCTTTAACAAGGCAATTCAAAAGCAAGCAGAGAAAGCAACTAAGACAATGCATAAAGTTCTCAAGAGAATGCATAACCTATCTATTGAATGCCAGTTATAACTTTATCAAATGGTAATAACCTGTTTTATGGTATGGTTCGGAAATCTGGTTTTTTTTAAAGTAATTGTTTAGAAATTGTTTAGTTAAAATTTAGCAAACTTTCCCATCCAGGCCACTTTTTCCGTTGATTTATTTTGCGTTAACTTTCTCATTCTGAGTATAACTGAAATACTGCTCACTGGACGTAAAGCAAACATACAATCAATCAATCAATCAATTTTTAAATTTATACTTGTATTGCATCACTATACCATTGTATTGGTATGAGAAATAAAGAATGTATAAATGTATAAATAGAACTAAGTACAATTGAGTGATATCTGTAAGGTCTTCGTTTCGTTTTGATTCGACACAATTGTGGCCGCCATGCACTTTCCTCGTTCCTGATTTATTTATGTCATAGCGAAACCTCATAATGTAATGGATAAACGATCACAAGTTCACCATAATGTACATTTCAGTGACGTGCGTGTTATCCATGAGTGTAGTAAATGGGTCTTGTTTTATCCACCCGAATTACACAACTCGTTATCAACACGAAACAATATTTCTGAGCGTTTCGTTTTCACGAAAGAACTAAAAAAATAGTTTTGCCAGTTTTAAAACCAAAAGAGCCTAAATATTACAAATTAGCCCAACGAAAGTGATATGTTCACACGTATATCAGCGGTTCATAAACCTATTATGACAGTGACATTGAAAAAAGTACAAAACTTTAATATCTAAATTAGTATGTCCGAATATCATCTGAAGTCCAACGCTTTTTAGACTTTGAATGGAGCGTGGTCCCACGTTCCCATCAGTCTAAAAAGGCATTGTAAGACAGATGATTCTCGGACTAAAAAAGTACTTAAAATAGACCTGTAATTACCAAGCACGAACAAATTATATTGTTACATGTCCTATTTAAAATCATTTCTCAGGCTATGCTTCACATTAAGGATTCAGCCCCATCGCCATCCCGATGGACTTATGTAAAACTCACTAGTAATGGTGATCTGCGACTTTTACGGGTTCAGTTATTATGTTCCAAAATTTTGATAAGAAGTTTTTAATGATTTTTTTGTGTGCACAGATTCATGTTTGTTTAATTAAACACGTGCAAATTCATTTGAAGGTAAGCAAGTTTATTTTAAAACGTTAATGACCCGATTCTTGCATGTCAATATTTAGTCACTTATTTATTTTGGATAAGAAATTTTTAATGATTGCATATCTGTATAATTAAAAGAATCTTTTATGAAAGGACAGTTCCCAAATATTTGTAACTTGGAACAATATTAAGTGTTTGTCAAGTCTCCATCCGTCGTGATTGGACAAAAAAACGTAGCTGGCTGCTATTGACTTTCTCTGGTTTTTAATCACGAATATCTATTTTCTCTGACACAAGACACAAACTATTAATTCGGAGGTCCTTTTAAATTAACTCATGTCTTGCCGACCTAACCTCCATATCACTGGAATTCACAACAATTCTTGCTAAATGGTTATCTTTTTTAATACAGGTTTTCATTGAACCGTAGTTTTATTAGCTACAATAATGTAGCTCCTTTTGTTCTTCCCTTTAATGGACGGACTACAATAATGTAGCTCCTTTTTTATGGATATTTTTATGGATATATTTGGCAATTTAATTATCTCAAACCCGAAATTTATTAATGATTTCTTCAAGATTTTTTAAACTTCAAACAGGATTTCATTTTGCAAGTTTTTTTTATTATTATTTATTATTTTTTTTATATAAACATGGTTACACTGAAACTGATATTCAACTGTTTACCACTTAAAATCAGAATAATTAAGTCTTAAAAAATATAAAGGAAACTGACCGAACAACACTAGCCGAATGTCCAGGGACAATTACAATTCGGATGAAGACAAATATATTAAACGCAAATCAAAAACCAACAAGAAAATGAGTAACCAGAAATTAGTAAAGAGTAAGTTTGAAAATAAGCAAGTTCTGCATATATAATAAAATGAACAGTTGACCGTTTTAATTATTACGGAAGCTTATTCGGGATACTTTTTTGATTGCGGGTAAACGCAAAACGTTGCGATTAACAGCAAAACCTATTGCAATTAAACGCAATAATTATTGCGATTAAACTCAATAATATTGCGATAAAACGCAAAACTATTGCAACTAAACACGTTAATTACATGTATTCCGATTAAACGATAAAGTATACCGTAATAAGAGTGTGATATGATAATAGGAGGTGCGACAAAGGGGTGTGATAAAAGGTGTGCGTCAAAGAAACTAAATTGCCGCTGTCATATAAAACAAAAATAAATATCATAATATATAAAATATTAAGATAATAATACAGTTGTTGTTGCTGTAGTACATACCTTATATAACGCACATGTCTCTATATCGAAGCTTGACTCTATATTGCATACTTAATCTCAACATCGTATAGTTGAAATATGATTTAATGATCACCTCCTTTTATCATATCATACCCCATTGCGGTATACTTTTGCGTGTTATTGCAATAATGTGTTTAATTGCAATAAGGTTTGCGTTTTATCGCAAAGTATTGAGTTTAATATTTAAAAATATTGCGTTTTTAACGCATTAAAAATTTGTTTTTTCCAACAAAGTGGCACAAATTAGCTTCCGTAAATTATACCTCTCATTTTTTAAACATTCTGAAAGGTTGAGATTTTTTTAAATACCACACTTCTCGTCAGTATATAGAGTATAATATAGAGTAAAGAACACCCCTCTATAGAATAGTTGTTATGTTCTCTTTGATACAACATCACTGATAACTTTACACCAAAGTGAAAAATCGGTAGTTTTTACAAGCTCGTGTCTAAAAAAAAATATATAAATTGTTTTCCACTTCATATTACAAGCCATTTTTCACTATAAATGCACGATTTAGCATCACTATCATCTACCGATAAAATTGTTATTGGCCTATGTTATCGAATGAATGAATGAATGATTGATTGATTGATTGATTGATTGAGTGATTGATTGATTGATTGATTGATTGATTGATTGATTGATTGATTGATTGATTGATTGATTGATTGATTGATTGATTGATTGATTGATTGATTGATTGGACGTTTGCGTGACGTCAAGCGAGCATTATTTCAGCTATTTGAATGGAGAGAACAAGTTAACAAACAATAAATCAGTAGAGAAAAGATGTAGAATGGGACACAGGGAAGACAAATTTGCGATAGAACTGGACAAGCATGAAGTATTTGGGAAGTGCGAATTTAGCCCTTTTTCAGCGGCTGCAATGAGCCTACTCTTTTTCGAAATCTAAAAAAGGAGTCTTTATAGTGCAAGAAGCGCGGCACTCTCCTAACACTTTACCCACTACGGTCCGCTGTCAGGCTTTCCGTATTATAACCTGACAACCCCCAACGAGAGGGTCTCTTCTATCCGCCTACTGGGGAAGCTCTGGGCTGCTCTGTAGGTCGAGCACTGGAAACCCTCCCAGTGTGGTCCCAGAAGGTTATCAAATGTAGAAAGTAATCAAAATCTAAGGTAATTAATATTTTGTTTCTATTTCATATTTAATCACTTATATTGTTTTTAAATCAACAATCACTTTGTTCATTGAAGTTTTTACTTTTCATGTCCTATATAATGATGAATATTTCTCTAGTACTATCAATCCAACAACCGTTTGATTAGCATACGATTTATATATATTTATCTGTCCATCACCTGGTCTTATTTAATTAAGGTATCCGACCCTTAATTGAAGTCACCGTTTCATTTTATTGTTTGACTAAAAATACAGCGTTATTCAATCAATGTATTGCCAATTAATGATAAAATTAAATATTTTGAGTCAATGTTAACATTTCTGAGCAAAAAAAGTTAGTTACCCAAATAGTATTTCCGATGTTTGCCGAAAATTACCGAGGTCTGCTCCATTGAAATACAATGGACATCCGGAACATCTAATATGATCACGTGGTAAATTGTGATCCGGATACCTTAAGACGTAATGTTTAAAATATTTTTCAGATCATACTGGGTAGTTGATATGTAAAATGAATAAAAATGCACTAACTGCTCGACCAAAACTGTGTGCACTGTTATTAGAAAGATCCCCGTGGGTATTGAAATAGCAGTCAGTGGCGGATCCAGAGGGGGGGGGTCCAGGGGGTCCGGACCCCCCCTTTCGTTTTGACAAGCATGGGGTCTGGACCCCTACTTTTGTGTTGGCAGTTTTATAAATGTTTATTTTTCAACAAAATGACATTTTAACGGACATGTTTTAGGTGTCAGGAAATCGTCAGAATGCAGGATTTTACACCATTTCGTTCAGAGCTTCTGGGGGCGCTTAAGGCCCCCAGACCCCCTGCCGTAATATGACCTCTGCGAGCTCGGCATGGTGGCCTTCGGCCACCAAGACAAATTTGGACCCCCTCTTTCATTTAAGGCTGCATCCGCCCCTGGCAGTTAGCTTTAGTGTGCTCGGTAAACCATACCTATATATGTACAAATACAGAGGTGGTCGTCGCGGTCAATTTTGTGTAATAAAAATAAAGAATTTTAATTTATTGTGTGATAACCGCTTCTAGTTTTTAATTTTGACGAAATAATTCGGGAATTGATATAATCATCAAATTATACTTTGTCCGTGGTGTGTTTGAGAAGTGGTAAGCGACGAATAATTGAATTCTAGTTTGTAGAAAGTTGCTTGCTGTGCTTATAAGTTTCCTGTTAACCATGGCATTGATGTGTTTATAAGTTTCCTGTTAACCATGACAATGCTGTGTTTATAAGTTTCCTGTTAATCTGGCATTGCTGTGCGTATATGTTTCCTGTTAACCATGACATTGCTGTGCGAAAAAGTTTCCTGTTAATTCTGACATTGCTGTGCGTATATTTTTCCTGTAAACCATGGCATTGCTGTGCTTATAGGTTTCCTGTTAACCATGTCATTGTTGTGCTTATAAGTTTCTTGTTAACCATGGCATTGCTGTGCATATAAGTTTCCTGTTAACCATGTCATTACTGTGCAAAAAGGTTTCCTGTTAGCCATGGCATTGCTGTGCATATAAGTTTCCTATTAACCGTGGCATTTCTGTGCTTATAAGTTTCCTGTTAACCATGGCATTGCTGTGCTTGTTAGTTTCCTTTAAACCATATGCTGTGCGTATAAGCTTCCTGTTAACCACGGCATTATTGTGCGTATAAGCTTCCTGTTAACCATGGTATTGCAGTGCTTATAAATTTCCGGTTAACCATGGTATTGCAGTGCATATACGTTTCCTGTTAACCATGGTATTGCTGTGCGAAAAAGTTTCATGTTAACCATGGCATTGCTGTGCGTATAAGTTTCCTGTTAACCATGACGTTGCTGTGCTTACAAATTTCCGGTTAACCATGGCACTGCTGTGCGTATAAGTTTCCTGTTAGCCATGGCATTGCTGTGCGTATAAGTTTCCTGTTAATCATGACATTGCTGTGCGTACAAGTTTCCTGTTAACCATGGCATTTGTGTGTGTGTGTGCAAGAGTCTCCTGTTAACCATGGCATTGCTGTGCGTACAAGTTTCCTGTTAACCATGACATTGTTGTGCGTAAAAGTCTCCTGTTAACCATGACATTGCTGTGCGTATGTTTCGTGTTAACCATGGCATTGCTGTGCGTATGTTTCCTGTTAACCATGGCAATGCTGTGCGTAAATGTTTCCTGTTAACCATGGTATTGCTGTGCGTAAAAGTTTCCTGTTAACCATTGCATTGCTGTGCGTAAAAGTTTCGTGTTAGCCATGACATTGCTGTGCTTATAAGTTTCCTGTTAACCATGACGTTGTTATATCGTATTTTTTATTTTATTTTTATTTTTTATTAGGTATCAGCATCTCCCAAGTTACTCCAACAAACACGATACACATATGATTTTAATATTTATTTTATTGTGCTTTTTATTGAAATAATCAAATATCCAAATACACAGTCGATTCATCTTTGCTTAGAACAAGTGGTGATGCATTTAGCTAAGTAGAAATCTTTAAAATTGTGCTATTGCAAGCACAAACAAAAACAGATATCTTCTGACATTAATAAGAGCTAGTTAGTGTATATAGTATTTTTATACAGTGAATTTGATTGATTGATTGATTGATTGATTGATTGATTGATTGATTGATTGATTGATTGATTGATTGATTGATTGATTGATTGATTGATTGATTGATTGATTGATTGATTGATTGATTGATTTGATTGACTGCTTTACGTCCAGCGAGCAGGATTTCAGCTATATTCAGGACGAGAATAAGTTAACATACAATCAATCAACGGAAAAAAGGTGGGATGGGACGTAGGGAACACAATTTTGACTGCCACTGGAAAAGTATGGAGTATTGGGTAGTGAATTAGAAGATACCACCGAGATGTAATCAAAAGAACGACATCCAAGTACGTAATGAAGTAGACAGTACAGACTGAAGCTCAGGAACAACAATCAACAAACACCCAAAACAGATACCAGAACAACAAACAAATAAGTACACAAACCTAATTGGGTGTTCCGAAATGTTGGCCATACCCTATCAATTGGGTGTTTTGAAAGGTTGGCCATATCCTGCTTCATCAGTGAACATTTCAGTATATAGTGACATCTAATGTATCACAGTACTGACACAGTACTTCAAAAGCCTAACTAAAACGAGTGAGGTATTGTTTTACACAATCCGAAACATGTTTATTTGTACGATAACCTTCTTTTCACTCAGCATAAACGATAAGCTTAAAACACATTTGGACCAATCAGGTTTACAACAAGTTATGAACATAGTAATGTTTAATGCTGACAAATATATGATACAGTAGTCTACGTATACATGTTACTAAACAATAGAGATGTTAATGCAACGAAAAATTCACAGTCGTATGACAAACATAAATAAACATTGATGACATGAGAAAATATAGTATTAACAAATACTATATACTTTTTTAAACTAAATGCATATCACATTTGGCTTTTGAATATAAATATCTCTGAGCAGTCTATAACAATCTTTGAGGTAGATAAGTTAGAAACAATCATTTGTCAAATCCAGCATTTTTACATGGCTAATGTCAAAACAGACATAATAAGCACAATTTATCAAGCAAAGAATCATAATAATTAAAATTGTTAAGTATATGGTACCAATAATTTTGGGCAGATACCATTTCAACATTTATATTATATATAATATTTGTTATTCAATTTGATTGCTGGTTCAGTTGGGGATGCATAAACAATTTACAATCAATATTTACAAGCAATGTTATTTACAGTATCGGAATCTTTTGAAAATCAAATGCACAGATGTAGAAACGGTTTTTCGAATTACCCCGAATATGGCAGTACAAAAAACACGGATCTTAATAGTACACAAAAATATTGTAGTACAAAATAGTACGTGTGATACGTAAGAAAAAAGAAACTTGATAGCTTAAATTACATGTATGTTAGTAATGAAGTTAGTCATGTTTAGGGAGTGTTTAAATTAAAACAAATCGATGGCTCAAATGATTTGCTGAAACAGTAACGTTGCCTTTCTTAATTATCCTAAATCGAGCCATCGAAAAACGCACAAAATACCAGTAATAGTTATTTCAACAAGCATAAACACATTATTACTGTTCGCTTGATTTTATTAATGTTTTAGATTTATTGATGAGCCCTCAATCACCGAACTATAACGTGGTAACAGTGGTGTCACATTCTTCTGTGTTTTGTTCTTCCTCCGATTTTTTGCACCAAAATAATCTGAGAATTCGTTTTATAATTCTGTCATATGGTTCTAAAGACCGACAACATAGAGGAAGAAACTTCCAATTTCGAAGACATTTAGGGAGGCGTTTTTGGCATTTTCGCTGCAAAATATTTAGTGAAATAATACATAAAATTATAAATAATATTACTGAACCAACTACAATAAACACCACAGTACCCGCCACTGATAATGCAAACACAGCACCAGGAAAGACAATGAACATCATTACAATATACAAAATCGAAAACCAACGATATTTGGCAGTTATGTTGCCCAATGCTTTGGCCAAATTAATCGGTGCTTTTCTGGTGAAGGGGATCGGGTAAAACAGAATTGTTCCAGAAATATTGAAAAACAAATGACACAGTGAAATTTGAAGGGCTCTCTTGATTGCATCTGCCGGATTCGCCAACGCAGCCAATATTCCAGTTAAGCAGGTTCCTATGTTAGAACCAAGTGTAAGTGCATACATTCGATCGATTGAAACAACTCCTGCCCCAACTAGGGGCGTTAATGCTGATGTGAATACAGAACTACTCTGAATGATCATTGTCAATCCTGAAAAGAAATAATTTTCTACTCATTATTGATGGCAAGTTGCAGTTTTAATTAAACTCGATACAAAATTTGTTTTCGTTGATAACAATAAAAAACATGCAGTTTTGTTGAAGCTAGTAATTTTAGCAGCCGTCTGATTGGAGTTACACTTATGATACAATGTTTAATGGTTACTTTCCATTGATCACCCTTTGTTGGTCAAATGCTTTTTTCTTGTAACTCATATACCGACTTTAAGTAAAACATTATTATTATTATTATTATTACCGCATGTGCTACAAACTGACTCGTGTGATTTCCAGTGCAATTGGAAGCTTATTTGAGTCCTCAAAATTATCAATGGCGCAGAAACCAAGTGAGCAAGTAAAATTATAGCCTATTTTCCCGTCATATCTTATTCCAACACTTTTAATAAAATATTATTTACGAATATGGTAATGTGTTTTCCTGCAAACATAAACAATTCTGTACTATCAAGGAGCGTTCTACCCAGTTAGATGACATACACCAGACATTGGATTTTCATCATCGTGTATTCAAATACTGATGTCTGAGCGTCAGAACCAAATTCTTTAATTTGACAAACCTGCTCCAAACAAAATAGCCACATATCCTGTCAGAAATCTGAGACGTCCTGGAAAGTCAGCATTGATCATTTTTTTCACAAGTTTTGCTATCGATCCTTGCAGCAAGGAGTTTATCAGTTTTACCATAAAGACCAAAGAAACTACGATAAGTGTTAATGATATCGCTAATAGTATGGCTCCAACCACCTCGTCAGAAAGATCTGTTTTTGCAAACAGGTTATCACCTAAAATGTTTTTATTTGTAAATATTTCATACAATTTTAGGAGTCGATAAATCATATGCATAAAGATATGAAACCAAAATAATACCAATACATGTGTTACTGACATTAATGAAACAAAAGGTGATGTTTAAAACAAATTAATCGTTTTTACAGGTTCTAAGTAGGTAATTCTATACAATCTCATTTATATCCAGTAACTGCATCGTTAATCTGTGTAAATAAGGATGTTCATTACTCACATACATATAGAGATATACAGAGAGAGAGAGACAAATGTTGCTCACCTAAATTTAAAGTGAAACTCACATGAATTGCGAGTAAAATAACTAATGTGAATTACACCTATTAAATTGAGCAAATGTTCAGAAAATTGGTTCAAGTGATATTAATATTTTCAATAAGCTTATTCAGTTGAATTTAGACGAAATTTCTCGGGTGAATTTTACATCATTTTAACCTCAGCAACAAATTTCAGTGTAGACATCTAATACATACATCTTCCAACATTTATTTTTCTTGTAAGTGTCTCGTTAGAGGTCCAGTCAATAAAAGTACCATTTTCGTCTATACTGTAACTAATGCCTGATATATTCAGTTTCTGGGCTAAGGTCGAATCTGTGGAGAAAAATTGTATTATACAACGGTCCGTTATACAACTGCTTCTGAAAAACCAGAGCAGTTTGTATTTGAAGACACGTAACATTTTTCTCAGTATTCACTTTGAAAAAACCCCAAATATATTCTAAATGTATTTAGATTTAATTGTAAGCATGATGTGGCACCTTGTTATATTTTTAACTTAGAGCAGTTAGAATAAATTTAACAAGCACTGGTGAAAATCAATTTTCACAAGATAAATTACGCAAACGATAATTGTACGCAGTTTTCAAAATGATGCCACGGTGAAAAAGTTACAGCAAAACAACGGACGCTTGCAATGAGGAAACCGATAAATCCTGATATTTGATGTAATTAAACAAATATATCAATTTGGGATGGGGTGTTTGTGTAAAAGATGATATATTTGTTCAATATTTGCCTTTTTTAAAATTCCGTACAACCAATACTTTAAAACACCTTTCTATAAGGTGCATAAAACATTATGGAAGTCAATGCACAATTACAAAGCTGGACCAAGATAACTCGAACACAATAAAACCACGGGTAAGCTCCTGAATAGCATCGGCTAAAACGTAAATAAGACACTAAAAATAAATTAAAATAACACACAATTAATGTTTGTTTAACGGAATCAGCATTTTTAGCTATATTGTGCCGTCCAGTTTTTATTCAGGAAAAAGTCCGAGTATCCGATAAAATTCCCGACCTTCAGTTGGAAAACTGGCTATCTTTCTCGGTTCAGATTGGATTCGGGCATACCAGCAGTAATGCTTGAACCCGGAACCTAAGTGTTGACAGGAACATGATTAACAGTAGATGGCTAACTACCTTAACAAAAAAAACTCCAGAAAACTTAGAATATCACAAGTAGGGATATTTATATCGGCTGAGTTTTTTTAAATCGCAATACTTGTTAAAAGCATTGGACCACTTTTGAAAAGTAAGCCGATGGAAAAATGCCTGTATGAACAGTGAAAAAATCGGCTTACTTTTAAAACGAATTGTAATGGCAATAAAAAAGGGTTAAAATTAGAGTGAAATTTATTAATTAGTCAAAATATTTCGTTTTTGGATTTTTTTATTTTGTTCTCTATCCATGCTAACTACCAAACTCACTGTAATTCTCGCGGTGGCTAACAGTCTCATTATATGGTATATTCGTAGTCTTGCACCACCGGTACAATACAGAAGCTGTGTCTGCCCCTTTTTTATTTAAAGCTATGTTGGTTATTACCTCATTGTCTACCTGCATGATAAATAAATGTCTAGCTTTACCGATTATTTAGCTTTACCAATTATTTAGGGATTATGCAGTTTATTAACAATTATTTTTATTGTAAATCAAACTCCATTAGACGGGGACGTTTTTCTTTTTGTTCCTGATGTGTTATGTCTGAGTGTGTCACACAGTGATTATAAATTTAAGTCTAGGTGATTAAAAATATTGCAGTTCTATGAAAATAGGCAGTTCTCTGATTAAAAGAAAAACCCAACAATTCTTACAGCTATCCGCTAAATTCAATGTTATTATATTAAATGCTTTTTCAAAATATTATTATTAATCTTATATAGATTTACAAGTTTGTTACCTTGACAACAAGCCTAGTGAAAGGTTTTGTTATAACATTCAGCAATTCTTTATTTTCACCGGATTTTGACAGATTCAAGCTGTCAATTATCGCTCCAGTCAGGTGATAGAGATAACCCGTGGCCATTTCTAGTGGTAGTAATATGAACGCAGTCAACCAGTTAAACATATCATGTACGGTGGCGCCACCAAAAGCCTTTCGAAACTCCTCACGTTTTACAGACTGCGCTAATGAAACTATGGTATTTGTTATAGATGTTCCTATGTTTGCTCCCATGACCATGGGTATTGCTGCTTTGATCGGGATGACTGCAATTAAATACAACAGAACATTGAGATTGTTTATTATTATAGGTTATACAGGGTTCTGACAGGCTATCACACTGCGCAAGTGAACTGGTACTTAAATAGAAAATGATTTAACTATACGTCGATATCTACAGGTTTTTGAACATTAAGAAAAATAACAAAAAAGAAGCATTGGTCAGAACGATAATAGAAAAACAATCCTTATTTCTATCTGAAAACACAGTCCCGAAAAAAAAAATCCCCTGATATACCTACCATCCGCACTTGATATGGGTGACTGCCATTAAATTTTCAGAATTAAATATTGAATAAAAAGACTTTTTCATATCATCTGTCGATTTTCAAGACTGATACAGCGGAAACAAATGACAAAATTAATGTATGTTTTTAATTTTCATCGATATACTAATGTACCCTGTATTACACGACTGTTATAACAATGTCAAAAAGAGCCTCACTTTCAGATCCAACCATGGTTATGATGATGGACGTTGTTGTGGATGAACTTTGTAGAAGAGCCGTCACCAATAACCCTATCATCAACCCGGCAGCTGGGTTGGACAACAGCTCGTTGTCTTGGAATGCTTTTCCGGCTGTTTTACCTAAAAATATTATTGAATTAATTCTCAGACATTTGATCTGGTTTAGACAGAATGTGACAATCCAAATATGCTACATAAATAATCTGAACAACTTTATGAGAAAGAAAATGCGCGAAAATACATAAGGAGCACTAAATCTTAGCAATTGGAAAAAAACTAGACTGGAGTATATGCTATAAACTTCCAAAGTAGAAGTGTCAAACATGTATGGTTTATTATCACATTTTGTCGAAAGCATTCTTTAGTGGTTATTTTAAACAATTTTAAACAAGTATCTATCATAAAATAAATATGGTCTTAAAATAAACATATTTAGTTTTTGTAAAAATTACTTTTATTTCTTAATTTATTTTACAATTTTACTACTTTCTTACCTCCAACCAACTGGAAAGCATCGCTCAGAAATCCCAGGGAACAAATAAATAGGTACAAAAACCCAAATATGAACACCACTTTCAGCAGTACAATAATTATATATGCTATTTTTTGGCAACAGCTCAGTTCTAAAAATGAAAAAAAACTACATGAATAGAATTTTTCGTGTTTTAATTGGTCAAAAACTACTCTTGAGTCATATTATTAAAATATTAAAATTGTATCGAAATATGGCTATATTTGTCCGCTACACAGTTTCGCATGGACAAGCGATCAAGCGGAATCAAATATTAACCTTTTTCTGATATGATGCATAGTCCGATTCATTTACGCGTTTATACCACACAAATCTTGTCAACAAAAATGGACGAGTCTGCTGCTAAGAGATTTATTACGATAGATGGTATATGTAATATGTAATAATACAGTTATTGACTTTGATATGAGGTCGCTATCGGGTTTCTCAGCCATCAAAATACAGGTTGCTATTGCAAAACTTGTTGTTACATACGTACCTTCCCACTTCGGTCCGTCGTCAGATTCTTTTGTGTCAATAGCCCATGGATCGTATTCCTCCGTATTTCCCGCGGTTTCAGTCGTTTCCGGTAATTTCCCATTTGTATGATTTATATCTTTCACATCTTCGGAAACCTAAGTATATATAAACATATTGTACTGCGTTAAATATTAACATAGATTTCACTTTACTATTTAATTTTGTTTCAATCTGAGCACCGTTAAACAATCGAAAAAATCAGCGAATTCAAGAAATTTCACATATATTTTCTGTCCTGGTCCATTCACTAATACTTCCCCCAATCTGATCAATATGTGCGTTTCTGCACCTGAACTCGTCCCTACTCGGTTATCTCAAACAGAAATCGGCCATTTATGGAAGAATACATTAAGACTTGGAACAAAAATCAGTCATAGGACAATCATAAGATGCGTCGTAATCTTAAAACAACCTGCATTGACCGACAATCCTATATGGTGTAGAAGCCTCTGTGGCCGAGTGGTTAAGGTAGTTCGTCTCTACCATCATAAGATGCGTCGTAATCTTAAGACAACCTGCATTGGCCGACACTCCTATATGGTGTAGGAGCCTCGGTGGCCGAGTGGTTAAGGTAGTTCGTCTCTACCATCATAAGATGCGTTGTAAATCTTAAGACAACCTGCATTGACCGACAATCCTATATGGTGTAGGAGCCTCGGTGGCCGAGTGGTTAAGGTAGTTCGTCTCTACCATCATAAGATGCGTCGTAATCTTAAGACAACCTGCATTGACCGACAATCTTATATTGTGTAGGAGCCTCGGTGGCCGAGTGGTTAAGCTAGTTCGTCTACTACCATCTTTAGTTGCGTCTTAATCTCAAGACAACCTGCATTGGCCTACAATCCTATATGGTGTTGGGGTCTTGATGGCGAGGGGTTAAGGTAGTTCGTCTACTATTGACAACGTGGTTTGTCAACACTGAGATTACTGGTTCGAGTCTCACTGCAGACAAGGTGCGCTCGACGCCAATCTTAATTGACAACGATAGCCAGTTTTCCTACCAAAGGTTGGGTTTTTTTCCAGTTCCAGGGCTTTCTCCTTAACAAAAACTAGACGCCATGATATTATTGAAAAATTGCTGAAGTTGGAGTGAAAGACTATTCAAACAAAAAAACCCATGTGGTGTAAATCGAACATTGAAAATGGGATTTAAATTATACCTTCCATTTATTTAAATCTTTGTGATAATATAAATATTAATATATGTAATATACTTACTATTACTTTATGGAACCAAATTAAATAGTAAATCTTTAAGAACAACTTTTAAACAATTTTGCACAATTTCCTTACATAAAGTGATAACAACTTTGATAACATATTGTCCTTTTAAATAATGGATTACGTTATTTACCATTGATACGTTTCTGGTATTTAAAAATTTGTAATAATAATGACGAGGTAACCGATAAATTCTTAGCGTATTTTCAATTAATTTTAATAGTATAACTATTGTCAAGTGTTAATTCCGAGACTTCAAACAAATGTTCATACATGAATGAAAACATATTGTCCTGACGAAAAATGTCTAGACATAAATTAGATGTACGTTGTATAGTCATGCGCGCTTGGTCACTTACCAGAGTAACCATAGGTCTTTAGTACTCGGCGAAAAAGCCAGGCATTTAAAAAATGTACCTCGCAAATTAAAGTTGGAGTCGAGAACACCCTGTCCGCAGTAAAGCTCACAAAATTAACCCCACTATACACACAGCGAAGATTAAAAGTAAATGATTATCTACCACGGCCACCGAGTCCCCCACTCACAGTTTTTATAGTTTTATCTAAATGTTTTGTAGAATTTAAAGATAGTTGTTACTGTGTATTTAAAATTATTGAAAATTTATGAAATATACTGAGAAAAGTTTATGTGTACGAACGCAATGTTTTTTTCGCGTTACTTGTCTTTATATAATTACGGAGTTGCTTTCTTTGCCGACTACAGCGGAGACGTCTAACAGTGTAATTTTGACAATAAGTAACATGGCGGTTGTAACTGTTGAAGCAGGATGTGTTTACCTCTCTAAAACACCTAATTTGACCCCTTTTGTTCGGAGGGGTTCGTGTTATATGTTGTTGCTTTATGATAGAATTGTCTGTTGCCTGTTTTGTTCGTAAGTTTTCGCTATTTGATTCTGTTCATTAAGTTCGGCTCGCTATTTTCTGTTGTATAAGTATTACTTGGCTGTGCTATAGTTACTTTCTGTAGATGTGACATAGTATTTTAAATCCGTCAATTGTTAAGGATAACTGATTTTACTTTTGTATAAATCCCGGATGATATGAATTTTAGTGTATTTTACATAGCGCCTGAGTACAAAATGTGATTTCCGGCCTTGCGCATTGACATAAAAACTAATTTGCATCGTGCCTTGAACGATTAAGCGGTATTTTCGGTGGTCTAGACATCTGCACACAACATTTAACTGGGTTCCATTGAATCTCATTTTCTCTCCATGTTATATTAAAGTTAAATAGTAAACACTCCGAGTTTCTACCACTTTTGGTTTATTTGCAATAAAAAGGGGATATAATTCCGGTGAGTAGGTGTAAAGAATCTTTCGCGCGAAGTTTTACAGAGTGTCGCGATCCATTTTAATGTTTATCTTCACATAACGTTGTCGGCGTTTGAACGGGACGACATCTCTGTAAGGAAAATTTATTCGGTGTGCTAAGGACAACTAGTCTGACAAGTCCTTAGTAAAAAACAGGAGCGCACACCGAAAGAAAAGTTGGCGGAAATAATAATAAAAATCAGAAGAATTACAGTGCGTCTTTCCACTTTAAAAGTTAAAGCCTTAAATAGTTTGTATTTAAAACGAATAAATTGAAAGTATAATAATTCAATTTCTTTATTTACATTAAAATTTTGTTGTATAAGTTTTTCACTTTTTTTCCTAATAAATATCAGCAACAACTGATGTCATTGTACAGTCATCGCACCAACATCAGTCAATTGTTATTATTTCTGGAATAAGACCATGTTTGTTATTTAGTCACTGTCCATTAGATGTTGTGTCCATTTCTGGCTTTTTTAATTTTTAAGTTTCTTATAGACATTAATCATTGTTACGATGATAAGAAATATTGTTTTTCATTTATAAGAAAAATTGTTTAAATTGGAGGCATCATGATCTATTCTCTTCGAATGTATCAATAAATGCCTTTACGTGTAAATACATATACAAATCAACGCTAAAATGTAAGTATGTGAAACTAATTTAAATTTCTCCATTGGCAACAAGGAAATATTCTTTTACGGGTGAACTATTTGTGTCACCGTACAGGTAAAAGTGTCACGAAAGTTATTGTGTACTAGTAACTGGTTCTACATCTAACAAAAAATTAATGAACAGATTTGGCAATTTTCCAAATTGCTGTTGGTGAAGGGATAAAAATGTCCACAGTTAAACAGTTTTCACAGAAAATGTTACGATTGGTTTTGATAGCTTTGTGTTTTTCACTGTCCGAGTCGGTGTTGGGTCGAAGCCGATATGCGAATCTGCATCTACTGAGACGCATCAATGAGCTAAAGCGGACCAGTTCAGTTTGGAGACCAAGTGCTTCTACAACTTTCGACTGGCAACTCACAGGGAATATAAATACAAATAACCCTGCACATGTGTATGATGTAGACTTGTTTTTAGTGCCTGCCACGACTATAACGTATCTACACCAGTGAGTATAATATAGAGTAAAACAAGATAAAGTCCACAAGACGGAAAAATATGAATAAAGAATAAAATCACATGAAAAATCTGTATATAGTATCATATCGCTAGTATTTTCACTGCTTTGTGCTATTTTTTAAGTGTAAACCTTTGGTTTCGGTCTGATGATCTAATGTATTTAACAATTTTTGTAAAATGATATATTTTAATTTTTTTAGTCTGTATAGTATCGTTATATACCGTAACGATCTAACATCCTGTACTAGCAATTGTTGACCATTTCTTTATACGAATATTTTTATATATAAATCTACAAATTAAGCCCAACACTGTTAGAATTAGAATTAGATTTTAACACTGTCAAATTATGTGCTTACCCTCTGCGGGATTCGAACTCGAACCGTTGTGACATTGTGGCACCGTGGATTCGTCTGCATCTATCCAGCAGTTTAGATCCCTCGGCTAAATCTGCTATATTTGATATATATGTATTTTCGCTATATCTCGGGCAACAACAAGTTAACAAACAATAAGTAAATGAGAGAAATGTGATGGAAATATTGACAGATCATTTAAACTGTCAACAGAAAAGCCTGATGTTTTGAAATCTACAAAAAGGGGTCTTTAACGATCAAGAATGCTTTGATTATAAAAACAACACTTACAAACCCAATAACGAGATGATTTGCCACCTTGACGCGTTCTGTGGGTCGCGCCTGGGCACAATCGCAGTACCTTGTTTTATGGAAAATCAATTTGTAAAATTGGAATGGAGAGTTTGCTGTCCACAAAAGTTCCTAACAAAGCAACACAAGGTAAAAAATGCATAAAAAAGTTTGGCCATCAAATCTTTTGTAAGTTTATAAATGTAAATTTGTTAGATGCTTCGTGTATCTGTCTGTCATTTAGGGAATTCTTCTTTTTGCGTTTGATTATTGTACGATTCGTTCTGCCTATCCGTGTTGTTATTATGCGGCAGTTCCAAGACAGAAGTATGTCCTCTTACTTATTAGGTTTTCTTGTTTTCCAACAATTGTTTGTCTATAAGTCTATTCGTTAATAATATTTGTTTGTTTTACAAACAGGACAGGTATTAGAAAAAATATACGATATCTAGTCTTCAAATAGAAGATATTTAAAAGGACAAGTATTATGAATAGGTATCCTTTTCTGTGTTAGTATATATTTTTATTAAGTTATAATCCATATGTGAAGAACTTGCGGCTAAAAGATCACTAACCCTACTGCATTCTGTTTTATAGGGTAGATGGCGTTTTTTACTCGTATATGGGTGTGGCTTGCCAAAAATGAATGGATTATTTTAAAAATAAAACTGTACAAAGGGGTCATTCGTTATGTAAATAATCAAATCACGAAGTTGACTTAACTCACTGGAGCGTGACATTACTGAATTAAAATTGAAATAGATTGTGGACATTTATTTAAGATCAAGGACTACGATACGTATAATTTAAGTAATTACGTCTCCTAATAATTATCCTGTTTCATTTAAAAACTTTTTTTGTTGACAGGACCTCTGTCCAACCACTGGGGCATTGAGCGGCATGTCGTACAGGCATTTTGTATCAATCACCAGTTAGACATGCGCAGTTGACACTGGCACGCCGAACCTTTTTGTACAAGTATGGAGTTATCTCCATAAACACAGAAAACCTTGTGAAGCCGTAATTATGTTGTCATTTAAATTTGGTTCAAGTGACGGATTGCAGAACTGTTTTTAAGCGCCTGAAGAATTTTCAAAACTACTTATAGATGATATTTCGCAATCTGTATTAAGTCAATAATTGCAACTCATAAAGCAGTTATGATAAAAAGTTTTCGTCTTCACATCTGTCATCAATGGCCTTAACCTGTTAAAATGGCTTTAACCTGTTAAAATGGCCTTAACCTGTTAAAATGGCCTTAACCTGTTAAAATGGCCTTAATCTGTTAAAAGCTCACAAGGTTAGAGGATTAGGTCACATTCAAATATTTGACATTTTGTGCAGATCTCTTTTCAGTTTAAGTGAACCAGTAGAGTTGATTTATACCAGCCGAATAAAACAAAAACTTATTCGTATACATTGATTTTACAGGAAATGTAATGATTACATAATAAATACACAATATTCGTACATTAGCACAAAATATGCTGTTCTATATTTGCATGTACAAGCCTCAGAAACAGGTAGAAATGAGAGGCTCTGAAGAGCATTTCTCACCTGCTTCACGGCGCGTACAAATTAAGGGGTTGTCCATAATTGTCAACCATTTTCATAAGTGTGCAAACCGCACACTTTAGGGAGGGGGTTTAAAATTTTGACATTTTTGTGTACACTTTTTTTTATCTTCAACAATTTTTCGTTTCCGTGTAATTTGGTTTTTATTTTAGTTTAATGGTTGATGTACACTTTTTGATGGGGGTGGGGGGTCTCAAAAAGTCTGTTTTTTGCACACTTGTGAAAATGGTTGACAATTATGGACCCCTAACTTTAAAATTTTGACAGTGGACAAATATTGTTTTATCATGTATCGATAAAATTCAAAGAAAACATCAAAAAGAGCATTTAAAGGAGATTTCTGGGTTTTACAACTTTGGCGCGTAATCAAGTGATAACATGGCGTCAAACACACATATTGTCTTGAACCAAAACTAAATATTGTAGAACAAGGGTACCACTTGACTTTATTTTGTCACTAACCGAATAAAGCAAACATGTATTTAATTTTTCGACTTCTTTTTAGTACAGCAAATGTAATGTGTACACTTTCTAATATATTTTTACAGACAAGGCAAGAAGGTTATTTGCTATTTCTCAGCGGGAACATTTGAACATGATGGGACTGGGAAGACCGTACGTCCTGATGTTGTAGGTTTTCCCAATGACGTGAAGGGAACTACTCTTATTGACTGGCCCCACGAACAATGGTTAGACATAAGAAGAAGTGAAGTGAAGACCATCATGACAAACAGACTTAAGCTTGCACGTGACAAAGGTTGTGACGCAGTAGAACCAGACAATGTTGATGGATTTGCTAACGACAATGGTTTTGATTTACAAGCAGACGACCAGCTTAAATTTAACATATGGATTGCTCAAGGTACATATATTTAAAGTTTTAAAATGTTTTCTAGACATTAATACAATTCTCTAATAGATATAGCCGTTAGTTTTCTACCACTGTATACATTTCGAGTTTCTATCGACTGTTCGTATTATTCTATCGTTGATTGATACAACTCTTAGTTTGAGGGAGTATCGTGCGGTTGGGGAAACATCCGACGATCAAATAGAAAATAATCCTATTTCACAAATAACACTTTTATTGTCAAACTATTCAGTAATCAATATCCTACAAAAACCGTGACTCTGACGTCTCTCTCCCCTCCAAGAACAACAACTTCCGGACCAAAACCGGAAAACGCTTACTTTCCGGAATGAAAAACTATTTCACACCCGACACCGACAACTACAATTCAGATATACAACATCCCCCCGCCAAAGAAAAGAAATTTTCAAATTTCTTAAGTAGTTGTCGATTTCGGTGAGAAAACTATTTATAAAAAGAAAAATAATGAGTGGTCACATTTCAAATTATAGGCACAGATGCTACAAAATTATCGCCTCAAACATATGCATATATATAGGAAAATAGCGGTACATTAGTATTGCAACACCTTGATATATGAATGTATTGACTTAACCATTGAAAGGCTAGCAGAGACCTTCTACTCTTAAAGAAATATTCCTACAACAGAGTAATAATAAATATAACTAACGCACACGGTTTCGGATATCCCACTCACTCACACAAACAAGCAGTATCATTACAATATTGTAAACAAATAAAAGGTTTTGAATCTAGCACATTCAACCAGTCACAATCATTTTGACAGGCCCTTCAAACCGCTCCTGTTCACAAAAATTACTTGCACGTATAGCGTACACTATAAGCACCTATAGTTGAGATTAAACCATAGCCTACAATTTTAAGACAGTGTGATCATCATAATACTCAAAAATACAAGAAAAACAAATTAAAAGTTATTTCAAATCCGTTCACAGCAAAATGTTACTATTAGTCCATCTGACCCATGGATCCGTAAACATAATCCCTGGCGATGCAACCATCACCAAAAACATATTTAACTGTCCCTGTTGCCTTAAGTCCGCCTCCAGTCCCGTACTTATTGGCGATGCAATCATCACCACGAAATCCAAAACAAATCAAATCACTGAATACAGTCATATAATGTATAATGTATACGGCGATGCCACCATCACCAACACAGAGAAACTTTCGAACTTAAAAATTAAACGCAATCTCCGTGTAAAAGTCTATGAACATGAACGCACAATACAAATTGTGGCGATGCTATCATCACCATTCGTAATTTTACGAATATAACACATCTAATCAATTAAAGGGGGTGGCCGGGCGAGCAGAAGATCCTGAGCTTTGAGTGGTAAATCCTTTAACGAACACCAAATAGCATTTTGGGAAGGTTCGCCCACTCGCTGTACTAAATAAACAAATGAATTATCTTGTCTTTTCTTAGCCAGAATTCGTTTTATTTTCAATTGATCATCTTTTCCAGATTCTGCCTTAGTGATCGAATCTGGGTCCACATGATTATCATCCCTAAATCGTATTGGTTTTTTAACAGTCCGACGAGACCGTCGTCTGTGCGTGACATTTGTCTCATTATTTTCGATTTTTTCTGCACCATCACTAACAGCGGAAGTTATTTCCGAGTCTGTAAGTTCGGACGCACTTGAGGATTCTGATTTATTGGCATTTTCAAAGAAGTGTTGAGGATTGGGTTGTCGAATGTGTGCGAATTTAAGCCTGTTTATATGTACCGGTTGAGACAAAGTTTTCTTTCCTGTCGGGTCTCTTAATTTAATTAAATGGTCACTTACTTTTTCGTGCACAACATATGGCCCAGAAAAGATAGGCTTAAGTTTACGACCTTGTCCCGTTGGAATATCGTCCATATACACATAATCGCCAACTTTGATCTCGATTTCATTAATTTTCTGATTTTTGTTTGCTAACATTTTAGATTTTGATATCTCCAAATTGTCCTTTACTGTGTCGCGTATGATTTTTAAGCGTCCCGTTAATTCAGTCAAATAGGCATGAATTGAAGATGGCAATCCTTTAAATGTCATGTTTGGTAGCAAATTTGTTAGTGGGAAGTTAGGTCGCCTACCGTAAATTACTTCATAAGGTGAATAATTCGAACTACTGTTGACACACGAGTTCATTGAAAATACTATTGCAGGAAGTAAGTCTTCCCATTGTTTACCCTTCTGTACGAAAGGGGTAAGCCGCTCAGCAAGTGTTCTATGTGTCCTTTCCACCGCACCCATACAATGGTGAATAAAACTTGGTGCAAAATCCTGATTAACCCCAAGCATTTTACAAACGTACTTAGTGCATTTTCCGATGAATTCTTTTCCCTGATCGGAAATAATTGCTTGACATACGCCATATTGACAAAACAGTAAAAACAAAGCATTCGAAACTGTCAATACATCTTTATTCCGAATCGGAACTGTAAATAGAAGTTTTGAAAGCATATCCACAGCTGTAAATATATATATGTTACCGCTAGGTGATATCGGAAGTGGTCCGTATAAATCAATTTCCCAGGCTTCAAATGGTTCGCAAGGTGTGGGAAACGCTGTGATCTTCGCTCTAGTTTTAATATTTGAAAATGTTCGGACTTGACATTCATGGCAAGATAAAACATAATCCGAGATCACTTTTCCCATCCTAGGAAAATAGAAAAATTCTTTTAGTCTGTCTAAAGTGTTCTGAACCCCACAATGTCCACCCATAGGTGAATCGTGAGCAATGCGCAAAATAGTATCTATAAGTGAACCAGGTACTACCAGTTGATATTTGTTAATACCAGCCGTTCTCTGTTTGTTTTGTTTTACGGAATGGTATAAAATATTTTCAACCAATACATAATCAGATATTTCAATCAACAGGCGTCTAGCTTTCTTATTAGAATCAGGTAACTTATCATCCTTCAAATAAGCAATAAAATGTTTCAGCTCATTATCCTCTGCTTGCAATGCAGATATATTCGTGCCCTTAAGACCAAGTTTACAAAAGATAGTACTATTGGCCATATTTTGCATTGGGTCCATACCTACTTGTAACTGTTGTCTTTCCTTCTGTTTCGTAAATTGTTTGTTCCTATCGGTAGTTATCTCCGGTGTTTCGTCAGTGTCAGCGTCATATGCGTGATCGACTTGTACCGCTTGTGCTACTGGCTCCGAAATAGGAATCTGTACTATCTGTTTGCTATTTTGCTCTTCAACATTTTGTTCTGATGAAATATAATCCTTTAAATCCGCTCCGTCTGGAAGAGTTATTTTGCCTAACGACTCCGTAACAAACGGAAAATACGGGTCGTCTTCAGCTGGACTCTCTGATAATTGCGCGGCCACTTCTGGGCACCGAGAAAGGGCATCTGGAAGCTGCATTTCTGACGCTGCTTTATATTCAATGTCAAAATTAAATTGTTGGAGCAGGGAAAGCCATCGCTCATAGATGGCGCCCTTGAACTGTTTTTGAAATAAAGGTTGTAATGCCTTGTGATCACACTCAACTGTGAATTTCATACCACGCAAGTAATCATTACATTCAAGTATACTGACGACCATGCCTAATAACTCGAGTTTAGTGGGTCCGTACGACTGTTGCCAAGAATTTAAACTCTTTGACCCATACCGAATTATTCTTGGTTTACTTTCCGGGTCTCTCGGATCAACCTGGTATAACATATAACCTATACCTAATGAAGATGTGTCAACGGCAAGTCGAAAAGGCCATTCATATTTCGGAAATTGGAGAATCGGCGCAGACGTTAAGCGTTGTTTTAATGTAGTAAACGCACTTTGCTGGTCGTCTAGCCAACAGAATCTAGCATTCTTTCTCAAAAGTCGAGTAAGCGGATTAATGATAGAACTAAAATTCGGAATAAACTTCCGGAACCAGTTAAACATACCTATAATTCTTCTTAGCTCCTTTACGGTACGTGGCGGTGGAACATTAAGCACGGCATCAACTCTGTCAGACGGTGGACTAATTCCATCCTTAGAAATCTGATGTCCCAAGAAAACACATGAATCTGCCGCAAATTTACATTTTCGTGGTCCAAGTTTTAACCCGGCCTCTCTGAAACGGCGAAATACTTCATTCAAGTCCGCAATGTGTTGATCAAAAGTTGATGAATAAACCAGCACATCATCCAGATAACATAAGCACGTATTAAACTGAAGACCGTGTAAAACTTTATCCATCAGAAGTTGAAATGTATTTGGACTTGTTTTTAATCCCATGGGCAATCTAAGAAACTGGTAGGTACCAAAGCACGTATTAAATGCCGTATAACGAGATGATTCTTTATTTAAACCCATTTGGAAGAAACCGGAAGTGAGGTCTATCGATGTCAAATAATTCGGTGTAGAGTCTGAAAATGATTCGGTTAACTCTTGCAAATTCGGTATTGTGTATCTAAAATCCTTAGTCTGAGAATTTAAATGTCGGAAATCGCAAACAAAACGAAAATTTTGTGGGGAGCTTTTATCGGTGGAATTCATGCGTTTAGAAACTAGCACCACGGGGCTTGTTATCGGTAGATCGTCAGTTTCCTGAACGGGAGAAATAATTCCCTGCTGTAGCAGATTATCCAAATGATGCCGTAATACCTCCCGTTTCTGTGGTGGAAGGCGATACGGTTTCTGATGTTTCCCCACAAAATTGTCTTTTAAAGAAATGTTATGCTCCACTACAGTTGTGAATCCAAGTGCAGGATTGTCCTCTGTAACAAAAATGTCTTTGTTTTTGAAAATACACTCTGCAATTTTGTCACGCTCTGAATCATTTAATCTATCCGATATGTCAAATTCTTCTTGAATTTTTCGAATTTGTTCCCTCGGTACCGAGATACTGGTATCGGGACCTTTTTCATTAAGTGTCACGTGTTGTACTATAGGCCTATTTTCAGCCGGAAACGCTATACAAGTATGATTAGAAGTAATAATTTCAAATTCTGCAATCGTTTTTCCTCTATGAACAGTTATTGGGTTTGGGGTAGTGTTTAATATACGAACTGGTACCTTTCTATTTAACTGTACCGTAACCAAAGTTTTACAAACCATCAAGCCTTTCCCTAGCAGGTGTTTAGCATTACTACAAATGCCGTTTAGTCCTCCCGAGACAAAATCCGGTAGTTTACCCCAAACTATAGTTTCGGTATTTGGCTGCAATATAAAACGCTTACCAGACACTACTTTAACTGACCTAAAATTATAAGTCCCGTCACTGTAATCTAACATAATTTTTTCTTTGTGTAAATATCCTTTTCCCAGAATGAGCGGACATGATGTATTCTGCAAAACGTAAACCTCAATCACACGTTTACCTTGAAAAACATCCATTGAAATTTTAGCAGTTCCAATTACGCCAATAGAGCTATTGTTTGCTAAACGAATTAAAGAAGACATTTGTTGAAATGATACCTTAGCACTTTCCGGAATGGACCGAAATAATTCCTGAGACATTATGTTAATTGAACTGCCACCATCCGCCAGGGCAGCAATGCTTAAATCATCAAATTTTACAGGTATATAGATAAAAGGACATTTATCGTCATCACTATCGTGGAAATCAGAAAAATCCTCGTCGGCACTTATTTCTGCTGACCCGGTTGACTGTGCCTTTCCCCCGGGGAATTCAAGTTTCCCGATCGGCTCTTATGAAATGTCTTGCATGTAAGCGCAACATGTCCATGCTGGTTACAAAGTTGACACGAAGCATCACATATATTACCATCGCCATTCCAGTTACATTCTTTTTTGTAATGACCGTAGCCCTTACATCGATAGCACTGAACATATTGATCTGATTGGGCGACAAAGGATGTTGAAAGCGTGACATTTGTGGCGGGTATTGTGATGATCTAGTAGATTCTTGACTCGTAAAACGGGAAAATTGCTCCGTAAGAACACGAATTTGTTCCTTCAGTTCGTCTATTTCTGACTTTTGATAATTCGGTTGCGGTTTCGTTGTTCCTTTTGAAACTGCATTTAAAGAAATAGGATGTTCGCGGTACCCGTATGCTTCTGCCATTTTTGCCGCTGTTAGAGCTTGTTGTAAATCGGTTGGTTTGCCGGCCCTAACAAAAAATGCCATACGATCTGGAAGACCACTAACAAACTTTGCCAAAATTTCATGGTCTGGTTTTTGAAGTAAACTAACCTTTTCCATCAGACTACTATAAAAGTCTTCCAAATTTTGACCAGGTCTCAAACATAATTGGTTAAACATTTCACTCTCCATGAGTACGGCCGAACTTTGCCAATTACAGTTAATATATTTCTCGCAAAACATAATTTCAACCAATTGCCACGATTCCCTTGTAGTGTCGCTAAGCGAGGAAAACCAAGTTAATGCAGGCCCCTTAAGCTGCAAGTGAAAAGCAGCCACACGACGCTTATCTGACAAGTCATTTAATAATGCATACGATTGAAATTCATCCATAAAACGCTTTGCGTTTTCTGTTGGATAGCCGTTAAACTCTCTACATTTCCCTATGTAATTCATGACGGTTCTACGTGTCGAAATTGTATGCAATACAGGATTTAAAGTTTTCAAACTAGGAAAATCTTCCGCTTTAGGGGTACTTGTCAAATTAATAGGAGCAGGTGTTTGTGGCGTTTGTACATCCGGTAGCGGAAAACTTGTGTTTTCAAAGAGAACTTGCGAATTCGGGAAATTTTCACTATTAAAACCAGAGTTTTCACGAATTTCGTTTTCCTCTAAAAATTGATCACCTAAAACTGAAAATGAATCCTCTTCAGTTTGAGTTTCGGTATCAGATAACGGGTAAAATTCAAGTTCACTTTCTATATCAGAAAAGTAGTTCATGGTAATTAAAAAGTGTCATGTTGATATTTAGAAAGTAAATGTTGGTAGTATTTATGGATAGTTTATCAAGAGGGCGAGGCAATCCCCACCGAAACAACAAAATATACGGAAACACTTTACGTGGAATGGCGAGGCAGTCCCCACCAGGCAACTCTCTAAAACATGGACACACCTATTAAATATTAAAAAGGCGAGGCAATCCCCACCAGGCAACTCTCCAGAAAAAAAGATACAATTACCTATGTTTACAATGGCGAGGCAATCCCCACCACACGAAATATTTTATTTTTAAAACTTTATTTACAATCTGTAGCAATCAATTTGCAAAGTTGTAGGAACCAATATTTAGCCAGCACGGGACATGGGTGAATTCCGTCTTGGTATAAGGCACAAAAATTGTAAGAGTATCTACTGACAAGGACACCTTTCTTATCTCTACCACGCTTGCAGTTGACCAAATCCAATGAAAATCTAGGTGAACGTTTTTTAGTTATCCGGTTGGTGTCTCTAATAAAACGATTTACTTCTTCAATTTGGTCTTCTAATTTTCTATCAAACTTCTTAAATTGTTCTACTTCATACGAAGAAAATGGCTGTCGTTGATGTTCTGAATTCCAATATAAAATAGAGTATGGGGGGATTTCAAGGAAAACAACATCCACATTGTCAAACTGGCTAGTGTAGTTGTATATATTTCGCAAATTGTCAGTAACAGTTTTGACGGCTGAATTATTTGTAGTCGAAGTAAGATGAATAAAGCGATCTGCCCTGTCTTTGGTGGTTAAATTACAATTACCAATCCACACATACAGTACTATTTTGGGGTGTCTTTGTAGTTCCTTTTCTAAGTGATTTTTTAAAAAGTTGACTCTGTCTTCACACGTGGCCCCTGGTTTACACCACCAGATTATGTCCCTTTGAAAGCCAATATCCACGTGTTGTTCTAGGCGCAAGCCTTTACTGTCTGATAGAATAATCGGTGTCTTACTTATAACTTCATGTTGATTAAAAGTTTTCTTTTGTTTGCCAATTTGTTTTTGAATTTTCGGTACACTCATGGAAAATGGTAGATAAAAGTTAATGCGCCACAGGAAATTACTCACGTGGTTCCATAAAACGAAAGAAGAAAGCTCCAAATTTAATACATTTCAGTTCTCCACCATATCGTGCGGTTGGGGAAACATCCGACGATCAAATAGAAAATAATCCTATTTCACAAATAACACTTTTATTGTCAAACTATTCAGTAATCAATATCCTACAAAAACCGTGACTCTGACGTCTCTCTCCCCTCCAAGAACAACAACTTCCGGACCAAAACCGGAAAACGCTTACTTTCCGGAATGAAAAACTATTTCACACCCGACACCGACAACTACAATTCAGATATACAACAGGAGTTAAAACTGTATCTTCCCGTGACAAGAATAGATTTTTAAACCACTTTTTATTAGAATCATGCAAAGAGCGATTCATGGGTGGAAAGCCTACACCACTTTATTTTTGATATGTTACTCCTACTTCCACCCTGATTTGATAATTTGTACTCTTTTTCCAAACTAGCCCTGGTCCTGAGAGAAAAAAATATATAGAATGCATTGGAAAATTGTAAGAAAGGGAGATAACTCTTAAAACTGTCAATAATTTCAATAGAAAGCATTGTAATAAAATGGCAAGATTTATCCCAGGACCAGGCAGTTATGAGCAAATTGTTATTTATTTCTTATTTTGTATACTTTGAACTATCTTTCGTTAAAAATAAACCACTGTAGCCTTTTTATCGATGAATCACTTTTCTTCAATTTTGCATGATTCTTAGGTTGACTACTACTTAATAAAGAAGCTCTGCTTGAGAGTTATTGTTTTCGGTGGTTACAAAGCCCTTTTTTGCATTTGGTGTTGTCCGTCTTTCTAAAAACATTGTCTTAATATAAAGTGCATAAATCGCTTAGAGTCCACACCAGGTCCCTCCTCCCAAGTCAGGGTTCTGAGTCCGCGTTCGCTCGATGATGGAGCGAACACGGCGTCAGAACCCCTGACTTGGGAGGATGCACCAGGTATAAATATATTCCTAATTAACGTAAGATTTTCACATATTTTCCGACGTCACAACCAAAATTTGTGTACTAAATGGCCGACATGTCCTTTAACTCAACGGTTACGTTTTGAATAAAAAGTCAATATGTCCTATTAAAATCGAAATAATTCATTGAGGGCAAGAATATATACTGATTTTACCACGGGTTTACCCTTTATGTCCACATTTTAACCCTAAATAACGCTCGGGGTAAAATATTAGACATAATGGACCAACCGAGGTAAAATCAGTGACCTATTTCTAAATAAAACACTCAAACTCAAATAAACCAAGAAATGAATTGCACTGTAAAAAACCCGTTCTCATTTGCATTATTACAAAGAGATGTGCAACGTCTTCGTACGGTTCAGCCCTGCTTATATACAGCTGCTTAGCTCGTCCCATGATGGCGGATTGTACTGCACAAACCCTTACCTCAGACCATATTTTGTGACGTGTTTGGAGAGTGCTACTGTTTATGGACATTTAGAAACCATTTTTGTAGATGTCGAAAATAATAGACGCATTTTAGTCACTACAAAGTAACATTCTTGGGCCCTACACAACTCTCAGTAATTTTCTAATGGCAGTCCAAATTTCCTGTGTATTGGTCCTTGCCAACATAGTTTGTTAACTTTGTGTCGTTCTGATAAACAAGTAATACTGTTCGATCGACTTAAAGTAGCTGTTTAAAGAATCAGCAGTATTAGCATCCTCACAAGTCAGTGTTTCTGTGTCCACACGTGTAATGGACGCACGAGGACACAGAAACCCTGACATGTGAGGATGTCGTATTAGTTATATGTGCAGTTATATCAAATAACTATAACTAGATTTTATTTTTTAGAGGCCCATAGTTATGGGCTGTCGGTTGGCCTTAAAAATGATATAGGCCAAATCGAGGAACTTGAGCCTTACTTCGACTGGGCTTTAAACGAAGAATGTGTTGCCTTTGGTGAATGCAATGATTATCAACCATTTATCCAGGCCAATAAGGTAAGAATTAGGAAACTTTTAAAGTTACAGTCAAATCTGTCTACTGGATAAAGTACTGTACATGTTCAGTCAAACTTTTCTAATGTAGAAAGTACTGTACAGGTACAGTCAAATCTGTCTAATGGATAAAGTACTGTACAGGTACAGTCAAATCTGTCTAATTGATAAAGAACTGTACAGGTACAGCCAAATTTGTCTAATGGATAAAGTACTGTACAGGTACAGTCAAATTTGTTTAATGTAGATAGTATTGTACAGGTACAGTCAAATCTGTCTAATGGATAAAGTACTGTACAGGTACAGTCAAATCTGTCTAATGGATGAAGTACTGTACAGGTACAGTCAAATCTGTCTATTGGATGAAGTACTGTACAGGTGCAGTCAAATCTGTCGACTGGATGAAGTACTGTACAGATACAGTCAAATCTGTCTAATGGATGAAGTACTGTACAGGTACAGCCAAATCTGCCCAATGGATAAAGTACTGTACAAGTACAGTTAAATCTGTCTATATGGATAAAGTTCTGTCATGTGCGGGCTTCCCAGGTGATCGCTTATAGTTCAGGTTAATTTCATGTAAATGCACTGCAAAAGGAAATAACGTTACAATTTGAGATCACATAAGTTACGTTTTTACCTCCAAATGTGAGTTAAAGCAAAATTCAAAATATCTAACCAAACCCATTCCAAAAGAAAAACTTAAGTGCACCTGGAGTAAAGCAATTGGAAACAGAATATGTAATATTAAAGGAAAATATGATCTTAATAAAATCATATTCAACAATTTTCAGCTGTATTCTAGCTTCCTTCGCGGTTTAGCTGTGAACGAAAGCCAGGAGTACCCCTAACCCCGTACTTGTTTACTATTGTGATTTAATTTTTTCTACATAGACCGATTGGCGTACAAATAAGAACATATAAACAAATAAAGGAATAATTTTACAGGCAGTGTTCCATGTGGAGTATGTGAACAATCACAGTGAGGGACCTAGCAGGAAGACTGCTGTTTGTAACAGTAATAGCCGCCCTCGACAGCTCATTACACTGATAAAGGACTGGGACTTGTCGGACTGGTTCCTGAGCTGTTAAATTATTGCTTTCGTGTTTATCTCCCTTGATTGTTAATCTGTCTATTATTAAGCTGTCTGTTGTTAATTCTTGTAAATGTCTCATAGCAATAAAAAAAATTTATAACTGTTTTTACTTATATTATATTTTTTGTAATAATCATTTCTATAGTATTATTTAGTGGATTGATTGATTGATTGATTGAATAAATAATAGATTGACGTACAGCTAGCAGTTCAGCTATATTCAGAGCGAGAACAAGCAAACAAACAATAAATATATTGGAGAACTTGGCTCGAAATTTCATTAGCAAAATTATACGGAGATCATTCTATTCATGCTGTAATTTATTTATATCAAGTGCTTTGATTGGATAAAAAGACTTAAATGGCGTCTTCTCAGATAATTTATATATCGATATTTCCTCTGAGCGGACTACTTTCAGTATCCAAGGTAAACAAGATGGCGTCCTCCTAGCGTATCGTCAGGGAGAGGGGACAATTTTTTCTTTGCCCCAATGATTTCCAATGAAATCGATTGAGATTTCAAATAAATATATAATATAAATACAATTTAGTGTTTCATTTTGTTTTTTTTTCATATCAATATCTAAAGAACCGCGATTCTTTTGGTACTTTGTTTTGCATATCCCCACGCTTTCCGGTCTGAGGTCTAGATAGGTTTCTGTAACTGTTTTTGCTGTTTTTTAAAACCGCAACGATTATTTCACAGAATTATAAGGATTAAACACTGGGTTTTGGGAAATTATGAATGTGTAAACTCCGGCGACTCCCTCACAAACTTGACATAAGGTCCTTCGGACTTTATTTAGTTTGTGAGTGAGTCGCCGGAGTTTACACATTGATAATTTCCTAAAACCCAGTGTTTAATCCTATAATATGGGTATGGGAAGATAATTTTAGTAGCAGTTACACCTATAAAAGGCTACCATGAAAGAAGCGTGACACTTTTAAATCGCACCACCAACTGTCTTACTACTTACTATCTGACAGTTTTTAGCGATATGGTAACATCTATCTGCCAAACAATGGGGTGCAGGGCAGCCCTTTTAACTATCCCAGTACATGATATCTCGCGTTCAACTGGTCTTATTTCTCTTATTTATTAAGCTATGTCATAATAAAGCATTAAAATGTCTCATGTATTATCTTTTTTATCGGTATTTAATGTGACTTTCGCTAACATTATAAGTTAAAACTCAGCCCGGTAGTATTTTATCGCACTTGTCAAGAAAACTCTTGATATAACGCCTATTCTGATTTGATAACGTGAATAATTTCATGGCATTAATTTCACAGTTGATGCCATCAGAAGTTAACGAAAGCGCAGACCTTATTTCCTAAATAAGAAATTCCCATTTTAGTCAGTTATAAAGTTTTTGTATTGCCGTAGCATTTGAATGGAGATGACCGTAATGTATTTGGAGATTTGTCGGCATCAATTGGTGATTTTATTGTCGGAAATGAGTTTACTAGCGACGCATAAGTGGAGCCAGTAAACGAATATTTCCGACCATCAAATAACCAAATGATGCCGATAAATCTTCAAATACAATACAGTTATCTTCAAATATATTCTACTTTCTCTTCCTAAAACTCGCTACAACAATACTCGCTGGACGTTAAGCAACCATTATATTATCATGTTATGACAAATCAAAGACATAACAATTCAGTGTTGTTTGCTAAATCTTCAGTTTTTGGACAAATGCTAAAACTAGAACTATAGCAATCCTAATCAATTACGGTGGAGTTCGACAAGTCTGATATCAGAATAGCGCTGTCGCGTGAGATATGCAAGTCCCGTGAAAATTGCAAGCACGCATGTGCAAAATATATTTTCTTTAAAAGTCACTTCCGCCGTGAGAAACGCAAGTTTGACTCCTTTCTATTCAAAATTTCCGGTTTTATAGGTATATTAGAGAAGGGGGTAAATAAGTTATCTAAGTTCTGTCAACACAGAATAATGATAAGAAAATTGAATATGTTTATTGTATGACCAATTTTTACTTTTTATTTCAAAAAGATAATTTTAATTAAAGTTATTAATCGTAAACTATTAACACCATGTGGATATTATATGATCATAAATGTAATTTATGTGATCATATTATTTAATTAAAGGATAAAATTGTTATATTATATGATATTAAACTTGAGTAAAAATTGTATTTCAACTAAAATGAATATTTGTATAAATGTAAATGACCAGCATCTTTAATCCATATAGGCCTCAATTTGACTTCAAGTGCATGTATACACTTCTTTGTAATTCAGTAGACCATTATAGGCAATCAATGCTTTGGTTTGACCAGACTTGTCATTATCATGGCTGTATAAAAGTACTTATTTTAAACATTTATAGTCAACCTATAATATTTCAGTTGCCTACTACTTAGTCAGTCATGGCCTCGGTTTGACCCGACTTACGTAAAACTACTTATTTAAACACTTGGGTCAACTTACAATATTTCAGCAGTTCACTATAGGCAATCACTGCCTCGGTTTACCAGACTTAAAATTCGCATGGATGTAAAAGTACTTTATTTATATTTAATAAACCTAAATAATTATTTCAACATTTAACTTTGACCTTTACCTTGTGACCTTTTTCAAAGGTAAATGTCAATGATGACCATTACAACTTTACGTCTGTATCACAGCTGGTTCAAAAGTAAACATGGTACAAAATCAAGTTGCAATAAAAAGGGTTAGAGAATTCATATAAGGAGGAAAAATCGTTGTGCCATATATCACAACAGTGCGTCAAATCTCGTAAATGCAAGATGGTTGATATATAGTGTTTAAATTATAAGTATATCAATATTTTACTATGCATTATACAATAAACTACTTACAGAAACGAAAAGCGTTATTTATATAGACATTATATTGCTATTTCTACTTTTACTTACACAACATCAAATTTTGTTACGCCAAAGTAATTCCTAAAACTACGTTTAACTATTTATTCCTTAACATAAAAATGTTCTTTTATTTATGTAATGAAATAATGACTTGTTTTATTTTTACTAAAATGTGAACAGTTGCATTTTTATAGCAGACTTGCGTTTCTCACAGCCTTGTAACTCTCACGATGCCCAACGTGAGAGTTACAAGTTTTACCGGATACCGGAAGCGGAACTTGCAATTTTCACGGGACTTGCAGATCTCACGCGACAGTGCGTCTGAGTAAATTCACATGTCCAAGAATGGTTGTCAGATCTGATACTAAACAGACGATAAATAATGTATATTTTACGTCAATTTTGAAACAAACGACGGTAATTACTGTCAATTCTTAACCGCGGTTTACCGACACTAGTTTGAAACACGATACAATTGAAAACGGGGCCTCGGTGGCCTAGTGGTGAAGGTAGTTCGTCTATTATTAATCACATGGTCTGTCAACACTGAGGTCGTGGGTTCAAGTCTCACTGCGGGCAGGGTGTACTTGACTCCTATCTTAATTGACAGGGATTGGGAGTTTTCCAACCGCAGATCAGGAGTTTTCTCCGGATAGTCAGGTCAAAGAGGGATAACTCAATCATAAATCATAATTAAGTTGATTCTTTTCTAATCTGGAAGAACAATAATAAATATTTACTAAATTGAATGTTGAAATATATGCCTTCATAATTCATAATCCATATAAGCAGATTTTTTATTAATGAATTTTAATGTAATGTATTTTACGTATAAATTGAAAGAAAAGTTTGTTTTGTAAATCATTACAGTGGACACTCCAGGGTCAAATAAAATTCAGTTTATATCTTGTTTAAATTAAAATATTGACATTCTCTCACATCTGGGTAATATTTCAGGTTTATCATATTGGTTTAACTTCTTTTCATATCCGCCAGTTTCAATTCGTAAGGAGTGGTTACTCATTTAAAATTTAGTTGAAGTTCTCTTTGGCAAAAAGTTTGCTTTCATAGCTAAAGGATTTAAATTGAAAGAGTTATGCCGCATTGTCCATAAAACAATCCGCCATGAATTGAGGACTGATTATAAATTTTACCGTTTGCTTTGATTTCTTGCTTGCTTTTGATTGATTAATTTTGCCTGGTTTCTCTAGTACAGTGAGCAGTACTTCATTTATATTCAGGACGAGAACAATTTAACAACAATAAATCAACAGGAGAATTGGATTTATCAATGGGTCAAAAATTAACAATGCACTGAAAAAGTATGACTTGTTAGAAAGTGTAACTGTGTACCAGTTTACATTTTTTTAAGGAGCTAGGCACCCTATAAACACGTTATACACTTTAGAAAGCGGCTTGGCTTTCCGTTTCGTTGACGGATATTAAAGATAATTTTCTGAAACGGAGTTTATCGTATTTATTATCCACGATCAAGGCTCCAAACTATCTTTATTATAAGGCATTTGTGACAGTAGTTGTTTTGTTGTCAATATATTTGCTTTCCGAAAAAAGGAGGGATGTCAAGGAAGTGGCATCTTAAAAAAGGGGGAGTCTATGAAGTTGCATCTTGAAAAAAAGTGAAGCAGGCGATATGTGTCTTTCACTGAAGACTCGTATTTAAGTTCAAAATATTATTGATATAGCGAAGAATCTTGTGTACAGGCGGATGTTCCGTATAACTGATCTTAACTATCCCCAAAAGTCAGGGTCCTAGGTCAACGTTCGTTCTCTCATCACCCTTCTTATTGTTTTTTATATTTACGCATTGCTGGTGGAACTATCGCCTTTAGGGGTAACCTAAGTATAACCTCAATAAAAGCAGCCAATGAAATTATTCTTAATTATCGGCTACGGTTGTAAGAAATTAGAAATGGCGTAGTCTAGAAACAAAGATTATTTTTTTTACCAAATTTGTTACATATTTTGGACGAGATAATTTATACCAGACCGAAATGAATCTAAGGAAGCTATACAAACAGAGGCAAAAATTGTGTTTGGAAGGAAGACCGTAACGGCATACGAATGCAGGTATTACCGTAAGTTACTGACTGGAATCGATTAGTGCAATATGAATGAGACCGAAATTCTAAATAGACAATTTATATTTGTGTTTTGTAATCACGATGTTCTTCATCAAACTGAAGTGATATGGAAAGAAGTGGTCGTTAAGAAAGAAGAAGTACTAGTTCCCACAATATTTAAAATTGTCTCCCCCCTCCCTTTTTCAACTGTCATCTATAGTTCGTGGTAACACAGAGCAGACATATGAATGCGTATTTTTAACGTACGCACTCGATATTGATCGACATGTGCTAGCCCCGGCACGTCGATAATAAAAGTAAAAGAAAAAAGGAAAATACCCTAAAAATAAATATATACAGTAATACTTACCTGAACAATTCCGTACTGCACTATCTTATTTGTTGTACACAGTATGTACATTCCGATATTAACACGAGTATCGATTTGTGCCACTAATGCGTCTTGTTGAGAAAAAACTCATGTTGAGGTCATTTTTTAATAACCTTGGTATCTTTGATTACATTTATTGTAAACATGTTTACTGCTAAAATGTGCAATATTTCTAATGCTATTTATGTGCAGTTCGTCATTCTATTGCGTATTTTTATCGTCTGAAAACAGTCTGTGATGTCTAAGGGACTAATCGGCTTTCTTCTGCGATGTTACAAGTCGCACTGCAATTTTCAAGAGTTTTCTCATCTTCTTAATTTTTTTTGTTTAAGTTTTCTTATTGGTAGGATGGACTTTAAAATGATAGATGTTTCAAGTCCACCAGTTATTATTTCAGCTATATTCAGGGCGAGAACAAGTTTAATCAGAGACTAAACGGAAAATGACACGTGATTCAGTGTGCAGAAAATGTTTAGGAAAGTTTGTTTTATTGAATGGCAATGTTCGTATGTCGTATGGGTCAGTTTGTATGTCGTATGGGTCAGTGCGTGGACAAATACGGCTTGGAAAAGATTTGCACATGAATTAAAAAACAAATGAAAACTGGACATGTTAGGATAAATATTGCAGGATAAAATAGAGAATGAAGTTTTACGGGAAAGAGCCATTGGCCAAACATATTTTACGAAGGAAATACACTCCTCAGACCATCATCCAGCATCACACGGCCTTCCCTGACTTGGAACCCTCAAGGCAAGAGGAAGCGTGGTCGACCCCCCCCCCCCTCCCAACAGTTGGAGGTGAGACACAGAGGCAGAGCAGAGACAGAGGCAGTAAATGCAGCGAAAGACAACTTTAGAAATAACGAATTATACAGAACACAGCAAATTTTAAATGCAATAACCAATGTAGCTATAAAACATTGAATAGTTCATTTATTTTTGCGTCCAGCTAGCAGTAGGGGGCGTTGGTGGCTCAGTGGTAAATGTAGTTAGTCATCTACTATTGATCAAATTTAAGTCAACACTAAGGTTGAGTGTTTTAAGTCTTACTGGTGGGAGAGTGTGCGCGACTGCAACAATACTTGACAGAGATTTGCATGGTCGAAGGATTACCTGACAAAAGTCAGGGTTTTTTTACTGGGTCCCTTAGCGTCCTTGCCCAATAAAAGGCAGCAGTAGTTGGTACATTCTGTAATTGTATTCAAAAATGAATAAAACCTACCTTTTGCATGGCAACTAGTCCTGTTCACCGTTTAATTATAAAGAAAAATGCGTATTTGATAAAGGTAAATAGCCTAGGACATCCTTGTCAAGTTTGTCCGTTGACTTCAAATTTGCTTACAAGATGAGACATCACGAATGATTACTATTCGAAAATATGTAAATGCAGGATGTTAACATTAATATCTAGTATAGAAAGACAAATACACAATTGTAAACAACCTTCGTAATTTAAAGTTCAAGGTACAGTACAGGCCACAAAAGTATATGAATTCATAATTAAGGTGATAGTCCATCTTTAAATTGAAAAAAAATTTAAAAAAATATTTGTGTTATTACCATATCAAACATTTCATGTCATGTCCATTAAACAGTTCGGCTTTAAATGAAATAATATATTTACATCGTAAGCCTAGTTTAAAGCTAAGGCGTAAATTGTTTAACATTTAGGAGTACTTTATATTACGTAATTTAATACGCCACAAATAATACTTAAGTTATCCAAAATATGTTGACATGCGATTTTTATTTAAATCACTTCCCCGAGGAAAACATGTTGATGTGATAGTAATTTTATTTATAGGAAAAGAAACTTCCAGTTATAATGTATCAGCCATTATACTCCTTAATATGGATACGTAAAAAACAAATCAATTGAATTTTGAGCTATTTATAAGTTATTTATTATAACTTTTCGTCTTCAAGTAAACATATCTGCCATTATCTAGTTGTTCAAAATCGCCATTTAACACTGATTGATTGATTAAATGTTTGCTTAGCATCCAGCGAGTAATATTTCAGCTATATTCAAGACAAGAACAAGTTAACAAACAATTAATTATCAGGAAAAATTGATAAGAGTATCGGAAAAAAAAAATTGACTACCACTTGAAACGGGAAAGCAGGTGAATTAAACTTCAATGAGCCTACACTTTTTAGAAATCTATAAAAGTTGTCTTTGTTAGAGCATTCTCCAAACACTCATTCACTATGTTCGCGGCAGAGCTTTCCGTATTCTAACGTGAAACCCATCGAGAGGGTTTTTCCATATACGCCACCTGGGTAACTCTGTTGGTCGAGCACTGCAATCACTCGAAGTGTGGTTCCAGTTGAACAAAGGAAACTATATGTATTTAAATTTCACAATATTTAAGCTTCTTCATTTCACGAAAGGGGCTACGGTGTCCGAGTGGTTAAGGTAGTTCGTCTACTATTGACCAGGTGGTCTTTCAACACTGAGGTTGCGTTTCACTGCGGGCAGGGTGCGCTAGACTCCAATCTTATTTGACAAGGAATGCCAGTTATCAGTGTACTCCAGTATTCTACCCGAAAAAAACTGGACGCCCTGATATAGCTAAACAAATTGTTGAAAGTGGCGTTAAACACCATTCAAACAAAACATTTCGCGAAAAAATCCAGTAACACAATATATAACAGTTCCTTACGTAGCATAGTATTAGCATGACACCAGAAACGGCTATGGCAAAATATGTTACTCCAAAATTGACACTTTTTTATATTATAAGCAAGGATGCAGTTAGAAGGATTTAAGAATAATTGACAAATAAAATTCAGGTAATTCGCATAGGACCCAATCATAACACTTATACTCAAAATGGTGGTTAACATCTTAAATCATACAGATGTAAAGAACACAAATTTTGAAAAAGAATTTACCACTTAGATAAAGGTATTACTAAGAAGAAACCCAAATTTGAAACGGGACCTCTTAGTGACCATATTGACTATGATTGACATTAAAAAAATATTACACGGGATTCGTACAAATATGATCCCAAATTCAAACGGGGACTATAACGAGGACTATATGGTGACCATAACATTAATCGCAACAAAAATATATTTGTCAAAATTCGTACTTTCACTGACTATAAGTCTTAGTCATCTACTGTTGATCACAGGAGTGTCAACACTGAGGTTACGTGTTTGAGTCTTAATGTGGGTAGGATGTGCTTTACTTTAACCATAATTGACAATCATCATGATAGCCAATTTTACTGCCGAAGGAAGTGTTTCAATTAAGAAAATAGCAATGAAAACCGACCGAACAACAAGAGCCAAAAGCCAAGGGACAGTTACAAATCCAGATATAGACAAACACAACACAAAAACCAAAAACATAAAACACAGAAAGAGCGAGTAACCCGAACCCAATAAAAACAATGGGTGCACTGAGGTGCTCTGGACGAGTAAGCAGTGCATGCCTCTAATTAGACACCCATAGAGTTACTCATTGTCATGTCTAGGGAAAAGTCAAATCCAGGAATAGGAAACACTACCTATGACTCAGCGAAAATGTCAGATCGTATTTGAGACACTGATTTCTCATAACGATCAATTAAGTCATGGTGACCACCATAGAACTTCTGGAGAGATAACATCAACCTAGGTACAACAATCCCTTGTTTGAGTAGTTTAGCAGTCAACAGCAATGATCGGTCTAGAAAATCGAAATACCGATCGTAGGATCTAAAATAACCTAAAAGTTGTTAGTTTAAACATATTTTATTGTCAAAAATATCCAATAGGATTGAACACAAGTTATTACAACTTAAGAAGTTCTCTCCGTTCAATAATCTTACAAAATAATTCACAAGATGACAACAAGGAAATAACTACACAATTTTAAGTATATACAGAAAAAATACATGACACATAACAAAATATACAAAGCAATACATTATAAACAATGCAAGAAAGTCAATCATAATAATAAGGGGGGAGGGGGTCGAGCTATGCAGAAAATCTTTTAGAATGGTGAATGTAACTGTGTACATGTCTAAAAATTATAGTGTTCACTTCGTTACTAAGGCTATCAGAACCAAATAGGACAATTTCAATAGAGAGATTAGTAATTCGCATCAACGGATGTAAAAATTGATTTCTAATGTTATCGTAAAGTGGACATTCTAGAAAATAGTGTATAGAGTCTTCTAAGGGACAACCACAAGCACAGCTTGGGTCGTTGATTATTTTTACTCTATATAAATCGGCCTTTAGGGAACTGCAACGGTGACGTAATCTAGTATGAATAATATTTAAATTTCTGCTTCCTATTAGAAAATATGATGGGACAATATAGTTTTCTTTTTTCAGTGACATTTTAAAGCTCATAAAAGTTGGTAATTTTCTTTGATCTGAAGGAAGAGAGTTCCACAATCTAACTGTTGAAGGAAAAACAGATTTTGAAAAGGTCTCCAGTCGACACAATGGTGTTCTGTAATCTAGTCGATTTCTTAAATTATTACGTCCAACATCAGAGTAGTCATTTAGAATATCTCTTAAATATTCGGGAGCATTACCATTGCGGATTTTATACATAAGATTTAGTTTTCTTATATAACGTCTATTCATTAAAGAAGACCAACCTGTTTCGAACATTAACGATTCATTATTGGAAAAGCGAGGAAGTCCTGTTACAATTCTAGCAGCTTCTAATTGTAAACGTTCAATTTTTTCCCTGTCAGTGACAGAGCAACCATCCCATAATTCGCAAGCATATTCTAGTAGAGGAAGAATATGCCTAGAATAAATAATGTTCAGGTTGTTTCTGCACAGTAGATACTTTAATTTTCGCAGAACAAATATTTGTTTAGAAGCACTTTTACAAATATTATCAATATGAGTAGACCATTTACAATTTTGAGATAGAGTTATTCCTAAATGTTTATGATTTTCAACTAATGCAATATTTTTACCATTGAATTTGAGGTTCAGGGGTTCGTGATTTCTAAAAGAACAAAACATATATTCCGTTTTTTGGGGATTAAAATCTACTAACCACAATTTAGCCCATTCGTTAAGCAGTTCTAGATCTCTATTAATATTCCTCTCTATTTCCGCAACGCTTGCAGATGAATACATTAAAGAACTATCGTCAGCAAAAAGTCTAACTAAAGAGCTTATTTCATCTGCAATATCATTTATAAACAATAAAAACAGTAAGGGGCCTAATACTGACCCCTGTGGTACACCAGATTTCAAATTACCAATTGAAGATCTCGAATTTTTTAGCAATACTTGCTGGCGGCGATTCATTAGATAATCTTGGAGCCATAACACAAGATTTCCTTGAATTCCATAAGCCTTTAATTTTGAAATTAAACCTTTATGCCAAAGACGATCAAATGCCTTCGATATGTCACAAAAGACAATACATGTTATTTCCCCATTTTCTAAAGATGAACATATTTTATGATAAAGTTCGATCAACTGATGATAAGTTGAATGTCCAGGTACAAAACCAGACTGAAATTTGTACAATAATTTTTGGTCAGAAATGTGGTTGTATATATGTTTAAATTAAGAAATAGATTATTGCGAGCGGGCTTTATGGGAATTAGAACATGGTCAGACCTTATATTTGTCAATATTTTATACCGAGCGATAGCGAGGTATAAAATGAAGACAAATATAAGGTCTGACCATGTTCTAATTCCCATAAAGCCCGCTCGCAATAATCTATTTCGATTCTAATATGTCTAACAAATGTTTTAAAATTTCGAAGCGGTTCTAAGAGGACGCTTTCAGTGGTAATATTGTTTTTTAAACTAATGCGATATATCCCAAAACAGTATGTTAAAGGAAATAAAATTGACATAAACATATTTTCTCGTCATTTTATTGAATGTACGTACCTTTTAAACAAAAATATTGAGAAATCTTAACGAAATTGCGTCGTTCCAGTCTGAAATTTTCAGTTCAGCGTAATATGACGTCGGAATTCTAATTGTGACGTCATATTAATTCGAATGTGGAATTGTTAAAAAAAAATAATGTATTGGGAGTAGTTTAAATCATATAAATCTCAGAATTCAGACTAATAATAACTAAATTATTAACAATACCGATAATTATGGATAACACATAACAAACGGCATTTGTAAGTCAGTTTTTACATTTACACAAAACACGCAGTTTACGCATGTGCGAACTAAACTTATTGGAATTTTGACACGGCTTTGTTTACATAGCTAAAGCAGGACGTCATATTAGAATATAACTCTTTCAAACACCTTTCCAACGGAGCTCAATAGCGCTATTGGACGGTAATTAGAAACATCTGATTTATCACCTTTTTTAAAAAGGGGCAATACATTTGCTAATTTCCAACTATTTGGAAATTTACATGTATTAAGTGAATGGTTGAAAATAATACTAAGAGGTAAAGCAACTGTTTTTGATGTATATTTCAACATATGATGACTAATTCCATCATTCCCAGATGCTTTACCAAGTTTCAAACTATCTAATATATCAATAATTTCTTGTAATGAAATTTCGTCAATTTCTACGGTAGATAAAGTTCTAACGGGTAATTCTGGTACATCTCTGTTCCCATCGTCTACCGACGATATAGAACAAAAGTAACTATTTAAAAGATTTGCCTTTTCAACATCATCAACTAATATATCATTAGAAAACATATTAACTAGCGGTGGGATGGTAGTTGAACGACCAGTTCCCATAATATTTTTGACAAGCGACCAAAAGCCTTTCGGGTTCGAAGTTGATTTTTCGTCTAGTAACCCATTTGCATTTAGAAAAAACTGTTCTTTTGCGTAATTTATCATGTTGTTAACTCTGTTTCTTTGAGATTTATATTTTTGTATATTGTTAAAATTTGGATATTTTCTCATTTTACTATGCATTCTGTTTCGTGTCCGCAATTGTTTTCGTATTTCAGAATTAAACCAAGGTTTATCCGATGACCGTATAGTGACTTCTTTTGTTGGAATTGAATTTTTTGCTAGATTTATAAATTTTTCAGTAAAAAAATCAGTCATTTTATCAACATTATTAAAATTATTTAAGGAATTTTGCCAGTCGAAATCTCGTATACTATTGTTAAATTTTTCAAAGTCATTTTTATACACCATACGCTGGAGCTGCTGGAATGTTGCTGTCGATGAACCGGAAGTTGACAAGTTTGTCGTAGAGTGTAGTTTGTAGTTTTTCTGAGTCTATTTCTAGAAGAAGGTCTAAGTAAGAGGCTGACCTTAGTGCATTGGTGGTGTCTTTAATTTCAAGCTCGCTAGGGTAAACTGAATGTAAATAGTCACCAAATTTAGCATTGTTGAGGGACACAACCTCATCAATATAGCGGAATGTTAAATTAAAGGTCTGGGCCAGTGTCTTTTCTTTCTTCTTCAGTAGGCTTTCTAGGAAATCAGCCTCATAAGAATACAAAAACAGGTTGGCGAAGAGAGGAGCACAATTAGGACCCATTGAAATACCAACAATCCGTTCAAAAACATGTCCTGCAAACATGACGAATATGTTGTCAATCAGAAAATCTAACATGTGATAGATTTGATTTTCAGTATATTAAGTATTAGATTTAGAATCATTGATGACGAAATAAGTTCTATCATGACCAATTACCAGGTATTTATATCGTCTCTTTCCGTTTTTCTTGAAACAGCAAAGTTTTATAAGATCTTTAAGCCTGGTTTTAAGCTGCATATGAGAAATGACCGTATAGAGTGTAGATAAATATAATGTTTTAATGCTGTTACAATGGGAAAGAGATCCAGACCTCAAGATATCTATCAGGTCTTTTGAATTTTTTAATATCCACATTTAATTTATTCCACTCCCGGAGTAGAAAGTGTCACTGATTTTTTGTTTTTTACTGTTGTTAAAATAGTGGTCAGGAGTTGCGATAGTGTTTTGGTAGTACACTTAGACGATTCTGCTATGAAACGCTGTTTGTATGGATTTTTGTGAAGTTTTGGAATCCAATACAATAAGGGGAGATCACAATCTTCGACTTTGATTTTGAGATCATAGGATGCCAATACCGATTTGTGATTTTCAATAATCTCCTCTTTTGAAAGTGCGGTGAATGTGTAAGTAGGATTCCCAAGTGAACTGTCCATGTCTAACTCATTAATTATCATGAAAATCTTGGACAAATTTATGGATAAATCTGCTGTTGCAAGAATTTTTTTCACTGAACAGTTAAAATTCTAATACTTTGTCAATAAAAAATGCATACAGCCGATAGTTTCCGAATTGGCAATTTAATAACATCAGCTGCTTATAAATAGTTTTCCTGATAATAAAATAAAAGCAATGGTCCTTAGTCATCTGATGCAATTAAAAATACATGCACATTGCTGTTTTCAAACTTAAATTGTTTGTCCACTGCTGAACACTGCATCTCGATGACAAAAGCAATTAGTGCTTTAACTTAAGTTTACAGTTGTATGTGTACCTTGATGACATCAGATTCACAGGCTTGTATTATAATTTTACATGATAAATCCAATGAGAACAGTTTGCCTGTACTATATAAATACAATAATCACATAGCATCTATAGTTTAGTTATTTGTATTCGAGTCTGTACGTGCAGGACTTGTTCAAAGTATTCATTGTAATAGCCTTGTTTGTTAGGAGTACAAGATGGTTCATATATATATAATTCATTTAGACTGTTTACTAAGGGTAGGACATTTTTGTGGATATACTCCATATTTGTATAGGGAATGGTAGAGTTATTGCCCTTTAAAAATAATTTTCTTTCAATGATTTATGTCTTGAAAATGTTCCTCCACATTTTATAGTTTTTCAATGTAGATTTACAACGGCAATTTGTGGCATTCCTGACCTTACTTTTGATCTTAGTCAGTTATTTTTACTTATGTCGTTTTTCTGTTGATGTAAAGTCTATCATTGTTATAAAACTGTTTTATGATCCTGTTTGTCTATATTAGAGTTTTGTATTGAAATAATAAATGACCTTTTCCTGTTGTTAATATCTGTCAATAACATCACAGAGAGTCAACCCCATCCATGGTTGTTTTTTCTATCTCAATGTTCAAGTAAGACAGGCATAAATGACATGATATTTATAGTTATAAATGATTATATAAATATTAACTTACAACGTTCGCTTGACCATTGACTTAATTCTTGTGGTGGATAACGGTTTTTTGGGAGATAACAGTACATACTGGGTGCGTCGTTTTACCACAGAACACCACAGAACTCTATAAAGTACCGTTTTTCTTTGATAAAACTAAATAATGTGTAATTAAGCCTTATTGGATAAAATTATGTTTGAAAACCACATATTTTTCACCATTATATCTCGTCGAGCGTGGATGAAGTTTTCGCTGAAAACGGCGATACCACAAAACAACACAGAACTCTACAAACTCCTTTTTAATTGATAAAACTAATTTAAAATGTTATATGCATGTTAATATGCCTTATTGAATAAATATTTGAGACCTCGAATTGGTTCCGAGATTTGTTCGTATGTCGTTTTCCATGTAAATAGGCGGTACTACAGAACACAAGAAAACTTTATTTAAACACCTTATTGAATTCAAAAAGCTTTTTTAAATATTTAAATGTGTTAATATGCCGTAAATTCTTATTCTGAATATTTGTTAAAACAGACATTTTTTTCTAGTATACAAAGAAGCTTAAACGTCAATACCACAGAATAATAGTTGTATTATGCATAATATATAAAGGGGCCGAGTGGTCAAAGTAGTTCGTCTACTTTTGATCACGTGGTCTGCGAACACTGAGAGTTGCGGGTTCGATTCTCACTGCAGGCAGGGTGTACTCGACTCCAATCTTAATTGACAAGGATTGCCAGTTTTCCTACTGCAGGCCGGGGGTTTTCTCCGGGTACTCCGGCTTCATCCCCCAATAAAAACTGGACGCCATAATATAGCTGAAAAATTGCTGAAAGTGGCGTTAAACATCATCAAACAACAAGCATCTAAGTACACAATGTTTAGATAGCCAAATCAGGCAACTGCAAAATATAGATAAGAGGCAGCAATTGCTTAAAGAGCCACCTTCTTGAAATCATCTTTTAAACGAACTATAGTATAGCATAGTTTTAAGAAATTTCATATTTAAAACAAGGAATTCCTCGTTTAAATGCATACATATAAATATTCTAAGTGGTTTCAAATAAATGTTTCTCATAAATAAAAATCATCATCGTCATAAAAGACGCTTGAAAATTAAAGAGCTGTCATGGAGAACCCTTCCAAAATTGATTTATATAGCCCCAGCACTACACCAATAAAACCACGTGGTGGTTTTTTTAGAAATGGTGTTACTAATAAACATCAATAATGACCAAAGTATAACTGTGAAATTACTTTTTAATTTGTTAAAGAAGTTGTAAAATTTGATCTTAATAAAGACCTACATGTTATATTATATGAATTGTTTGATGAAGAGACTACAATTAAATTATTTCAGTTTCTTTTAAGTTATTTAAGGTGTTCTGTGGTATTTTAGTTTCGTTCTCTGGTATCGCCATTTTTAGCGAAAACTTCAGCCGCGTACGTCGGGAAATAATGGTGAACAAAAATGTGGTTTTCAGACAAATTGTTCGCAATAAGGCATATTATAATATTTTATTTCGTTTTATCTGGGACTAGTATAACTAATTGATTTATAGGTTCCTGGTTTTATCAATGGAAAAAGTACCTTTTATAGAGTTCTGTTGTAAAAGGACGTACCGGTACAAACTTTGTAAATAAGCTTTAGATATATAAAAGATTATTCTCCATCAGTTATCGTAATGTTTTACACCTACTAAAATAATGTAAGTAAAAACTTTGTAAACAACTTGACTAATCGTCTTTCTTAAATACTTCGACATTAACAACGGTTTTCCTGTTGAAAACTTTTTATCTTACATGTACTTTTATTTACTACGATTTAGTTAAATATGTATGGCAGGCTAAAGTCATATTTTATCCGACGATATCTATGATTTGCATGATTCACGCAAATGATGCTGGCCTACTATAAATACATGACAGTATTGTATCTTTGTCTAATTAAGAAATAATTCACAGAGGCTGTGGTTAATCATTGTTTTTACCACGGGGTGACCATTTATGTCGTATTATTTATCCAGAGCGATAGCGAGGGATAAAATAACGACATAAATGGTCACCACGTTGAAAAACAATTATGAATCACAGCGTCCGTGAATTATTATTCTTCTAATAAGAAAATTACGGTACATTATGATATTAAAATACCTATAGAAAACATCATTTCCTCCATAAACTTATACACACAAAATATATTGCAACGGATTATTATAGCGCGTGTCGCTATTTTTAGGATTAATACTTCATACGAAATAGCTTTCCGGTGGGAGTTACAGTTTTTAATTGGAACAGCCCTTCAAAACACCCCTTCCTCGTCCGCATGTTGTTCATACATAAATCGTTTGTCTGCCACAGTTGTCGTCTCAAAGCCTTTAAAGCATGTCATATTAGAATTCCGGATTTGTCATCGTATCTTTACATTCGGCTCTTGTTTTTCCGTCTTCTTGGTATTTTTCTTTCATATATGTTCACAAGTTGCAATAATAAATAGTTTCGTACATAGTGTGGTTAGCTAGACAAAATTCTAAATTATATGTTGTAGATCATCATAAAATGTGACTTGGCTGCTATAAACGTTCTGTACTTTTTGATAATCATTACATTACGTCTCCCTGACAGTTAAACACCGACAGAAAATTTTCCAAATATAAATTAATGCACATCATATCTATTTGTTAAAGGTATAATGGCGGTGAATATACGTTTATAATCTAGAGATTCGTGCTTTATTTTATCACCAAAGTCAAATACGAAATTATAAAGTTTAATGTACATGTACATAGGGTTTAAAGCAATCATTCCGGTTTGAATGTAGAATTTATATTTATTTCAAGTACAGGAAATGCAAAACAAGCGTTAAAATTAAGTAACAGAGTAAATTAAAACAAAAATTGTATCAGATTAAACATGTTGCTCCCTTAAAAGACATTGACATAAAACTCTTTTTTATGACTAAAGAATAATTCAGTTGTGCAAATTTATAAAAGCTGCTCGAACTAAGGCGCTGTTGTGTCTATTACATTTTACTGCTAGACTAGGCTGATAAGCAGATACTTTTTGCCCACTTACGACATTCTAACATTTGTCGTTCAAAATACAAAAACCTTCTGTGGAGTGTACAATTAGCTACGAAAGCATAATGGGCTCACAAACAATACCAATGTATTTCGTAACTACTAGATAACTTTATCGTAATGTCGAGAAAATAATTCGTAAATACGAGATTATTATTTCGACATTACGAGATAATTATCTCGTTATTACAAAATAATAACTCTTTATTACAAGATAAAATTTTGCTTTTACAAAAATATCAGGACAATACGTATCTCATTATAACGAGTTATTATCATTTCGCAATAACTATCTTGTCATAACGAGATAATTATCTCGTAATTACGATATAACTTCCTCTTAATAACAAAATAACTATTTTGTAATTACGAGATAACGTTTTGTTTAGGTCATTTTGACGTTATCAATCAGTCACGCGCTAAAATACTGAAATAGACAACGTTACTAAGCTATTGAGTATTTAAAATAAAACTATGATTTTGGTAGACATTACAGTTAACAAGCGTGATATGATTTTTAATGGGGTTTTTGCCTCGTTAACAATTATTCGCGTATACTATATAGCATCTAGTTTTTTAAAAATTGTTTTTCTTTTTGAGAGGGGGCGGGAGGTAACCTGAGTACCCAGTACATTTGTGGAAGGAATTAGAACCCCTGTCAATTAAGGTCAAGCACACCTGCCAGAGTAAGGCTCGAAATCGCAACCCGAGTGTTGAAGTGTTGACACACAGGTGATTAACAGAAGATGAATGACGAACTTCTTATTCGGTGGCTGAGTGGTTAAGGTAGTTAGTCACCTTCCATTGATCACGTGGTGTGTCAACACTGAGGTTGCGGGTTCGAGTCGTTTACTCGCATCCAATCTTTAGGTCAGGGTCTCTAGCCGAGTACTCCAGCTTCCTCCCACCCCAAATAAAACTGCCATGATATACTGAAATGTTGCTGAAAGTGGCTCTAAACACCGTGCAAAATTTAATGCCTTAACAACTTTGCCTATTCCGTCAATTCGACTATATTTGACTGCTTAATTACATGTAAATATGTACTTGTATATGTAAAATAAAATTAAATACAATGCTTACCTTATCCATGCTGTAAGTGTTGAGAAACGTTTAAATGTATAAAATCCTTCACTGGTGGTTCAACGATATTATTGTCATGTTAAATTCATTGACAATATTAATGTTCGGTTGCACGAAGGGATAAAAACTATATGTTATCACTAAAATCATGTAGTGGTAATTAAACATTCGTGTTTTATCGTGGTATGTAACAAAAAGAAAAAAAACCTTGTAAACAAAATTAGTAACAGGCTACGTAAAGTACAGAGAAGTATTGAAGAGTGTATCATATATTTTGTGAGTCCCAGGACACTGCGCTTTTATGCAGAAAGTTATCAAAACTTTCAAAAAGCTGACAAATTGCAAGCATCCCACGTGATCACCAATCCCTCCAGTCTCACACCTCACACTTCTTTCAAATCTACGTAAATATAAAGAATTCATAATAAATTAACATCGTAATTGACTTCATCACACTATAAAAACATGTAGATTATTGTTTCTTGGCTGCATTAAACTGCATAAAAAATTGCATGCCGTTTATTACTAGCAGTAATACACTTATTACGTCATTCGTCTTCCAGGTAAGACTTCATTATATTATGACTAATTCCTAATTTTGCATTTTTCAAAACATTAGCCTTGCGTTGGTAGTAAAGTAGTAAAGAATAGGGACATTGTATTTTGCACTTCATTTGTTCTTCTGTCCGTCCGGCTGCATCATTTTTTAGGAGTAATGGAACTTTGACCATTTCAGCAATACAATTGTTTAATCTTGTTGACACATCTTCACTGAAACCGCTAGTAGGATTGTTTTGGTATTTGCTAGAATTAATTATCGCGTCACTTCATTTCAGCAATATAATACAATGGTCAATTGTCTGGACGCATCTCCTCTTAAATCGCTAGAGTTTGACCATTTCAGCAATATAATACAATGGTCAATTATCTGGATGCAAAATTGGTAGAATTAACTGTTATTATGTAAAGATATGCATTCACTATAGCCATTTTAATTCGTCGGTTTTGTAGGAATAATGGGACTGTGACGTTATTCTGCAAGACGTTATTCTGCAATATAATATAATGGTTTATTATATAGATAGAGATGAAATATCGAATTTTTCGAATCACATGTGAAAATTATCGTTTATTTTCACTCTCGGGTTTTTTCCCGCCAAAATGTCACTTACAGATATTCATCCGCCGTTCATAAAATTTAGGATTAACCATTGAAATATTACGAAAACAATTTTGATATATATAATAAATAGGATAATCAATTGGGCATCGTGAATATCCAAAATATGATCACTCGTGCCGCATAAAGCATCAGATTAAACTTGTGCGCGGAACAAGTTCCGTGCACTCGTTTAATCAGATACGTTATGCGGCACTCGTGATGATATTTTGATTATTCACTCCGCCCAATTAATTATCCTATAAAAGACATTTTGGACGCATATCCTCCAAAACTACTCGACGAATTGTTTTGATATTTAATACGACTAACTGTTGTGTAGATGTTCATAATAAGTGTAGTTGTGGTTGAACTTAGAACATTTCAGCAAATCATGTAACATATATGGTAGATATTGTGAATGCATCTCCTCTGGATGTATGTATCTCACCATCTATCGTAACTTTTTACAAACTAAAACATTTTGTACCCATTTAAATATCGTGACTAATGGTACACGCTGTTGTTAAGCCTGATAAAATTCTATTATGTTTGTGAGCCGCGTTGTCTATGAATTAAAACTCATCAAGGCACGTACGACGACGGCTAACAGGACACTCCCTTCATCTATCGAAAAAACAACAAATAAAAACAAAAAAAGAACAAACGAAAAAAATATAACAAAAATTAATTTAAAAAGTGACAAATAGGAAAAACGAACACCTCTGAGCCAAACAATTATAAAACATTTGAATGAAAAATCACGAAGTATACATCTTTGGTGAATAAATAACCAACGTCAATATCTGAAATATGCTCTGTGAAGATTGGTATATTTATGTTTTTTGAAAAAGTTGTGTTAAAGTTTGAATAAACCATTTCAACTGTGATGTGAGTTACATGATATACATTGTTATGGTGGCATATATCTGCCCCTACTTGTCACATAATTAAGTCAATTTTTTTTATGAAATAAGTAGACTTGTCACTTTATTAAGTCTAATTGTCACATATTTAAGTAAACTTGTCAGATAATAAAGTTATAATATTTTTAAGAAAAATTAACCATATTTTGCGTTTTTGCCCTTTACATGCCATACATAAGTTGACATAACTATCTGACAAGCAGACTTGTGTATCTGACAAGTTGACTTAAATTTATCTGGGATGCGAGCTTAATTATCTGACAAGTAGTCTTATTTATCTCATAAGTCAACTTGTCACATAATTATGTCAACATGCAGATAAATAAGTCTACTTGTCAGATAACTAAGTTCACATGTCAGATAATTATGTCAACTTGTGTATGGCATGAAAACGGCAAAAACTCAAAAAATGTCTTTCTTTTCTTAAAAATATTAACACTTCATTATGTTAAAAGTTTACCTAAATATGTGACAAGTAGACTTAATTAAGTGACAAGTAGACTTATTTCACAACTTATGTAGACTTAGTTATTTGACAAGTAGGGGCAGATATATGCCACCATAACAATGTGAGCTTTTAGTGATTTTAATTTTTTTAATGGATTGTTTACTGCATTGATACATGAACCATGACTGCTTTGAATGTTTGGTGTATCCTGTACGCATTGGCATACATACTGCCTAATAGTTGGGATTTTTGAATGAATATTGACATTTTGTGATTTGTACACGAGACATCATATATAAACACGTTTGTGTTCCTTGAATGGAGGAATATGTTTTTGCTACGACTAGTAGAATTTCCTTCGTGTCAGAATAAGTATGGAGGGGAATATGTAGTATAAGATACGAGTTGTCCTAAATAAAATACTTTAGGTGGTTAAAAACTGAATATTGTTTGTATTTTCAATGGTGTTTAACGCCACTTTTGGCAATTTTTCAGTTATATCACAGTTTTTATTCTCGCTATGCAAGAGGTAGCATGGCGATAACGCGACTGACCGTGGGTTTCCGACGATGTGTAACAGCATACGTTGAACACGTATGTGTGCGAGATATTTGAGAATGTTTAATTCGAAAATTGAATAAAATTAAGAAATTTAAGGAAAATAATACAACATGCAAGATAGTGTAGTAATAATCAAAGATACTACTGTTCGGTTAATGTTTACTGTTACAGTACAAATTAACTTGAATCTTAAGTAAAGGTTAAGTAATGTACTATGTTTGAACATTCAACAGTGTACATGAGATGCAGATAACACAGGACATCTCAACCTTCACTGCCTCTAGCTATCCCTTAGTAGCTACCCAAGTTTTGTGGTGGTGTCTGTCGGCTTCTATTTACATCATGTTGATCGAGTTTATGTGCCTCTAGCTACCCTTTGTAGCTCCTTTGTTTGTCGGGGGTGTCTGTCGGCTTTTGTTTACATCAGGTTGATCGAGCGTAAGTGCCTCTAGCTATCCTTTAGAAGTTTGTCCGTGGTTTCTGTCGGCTTCTATTTACATCACTTAATTGAGTGTATGCGTGCATCTAGCTACCCCATAGTGGTAGCTACCCCAGTTTGATGGTGGTGTCTGTCAGCTTTTAAACATCACGTAGATCGAGTGTATGTGCTTCCAGGTACCATTTAGTAGCTACCCCAGTTTGGTGGATGTCTGTCGGCTTGTGTTTACATCACGGTGATCGAGCTACCCCAGTTTCGTGGTGGTGTCTGTGGCTTCTGTTGATCGAGTGTATGTGCCTATAGCTAAGTTATTTACTAAGATTTGTAAAGTCATGGATCCTTTCTTTAAACACGGAAGTTTGCTACATGTACTTCCCCTTCTTATTATTCCGCGAAGTCTATCTTCAGGATTAAAAACATGTAAGTACTTCAATGGGCCTATTATTGGTAAAACTATTAGCGTATTTATAATTTTACGGAAAAAGTACAATGGTAGTTTGTTTTAAAATAATCTGCGTGGACAGTTACGACTAGGAAGTTGCAATAAAATATCTAGTTCCGTACAACAGTTTCTTAAAATTGAACATACATGGTATTTGATTTTAAAATCGATAGCAACATGTTCACAAGTTAATCGGATCATAATCTTTACTTTTCAAGTAAGGCAAAATAATAGACTGCGACTTCTGTGTTGTTTCTCCGTGTGTGTTCTACTAAATATGCAGTCTATTCTGTGTTATTATATACTGCTTAAGCTTAGTTTGTAGTGACGGGACTTTTTTGAGTGTCGAGTGTAAGACAGCTACAACGGAGCTTGTAGAAGGTGTTGCGCCGATTTATCACGCAAAATAAATTTATCTCCGAAACGAAGCCGAGCGTGATGTATTTCATGAGTGTGATATATAGGGTTGATATATTTTGGTGTTATATGGTTGGAATCGATCATTGTCTAAAATGTCTGCACAATCAACGTTAGTCAGATAGGGTTGGTAAAAATGTGTTTTACGCTTTTATCCCTACTCGTAAAACACAGATATATATAAGAGTTCTGAAGATTATTAATAGCAACCCGAATTTTAACTATTTCTAACCAGATTGAACCCCGTTTTTAGTGGCAATTGAAATGATGCCCTGATCAAAACCAACATTCAAAGAATTAATTTAAATTAAATCAATGTTTGTTATATAGTCCTAAAGATAACTATTTCTGGACGTTACACTTTAAGTCATATAATATTATTAATCAATCAAATGCCTTTGCTGACCTCATGCCTAAAATAAAATGTTGTGCTAATATATTGTCATCAAAGATTAATAGGTTCTTTCATACATTTTTGGGAAAGACCGGTTGATCTTTCACGAGTGATAGAGATTTTATGTCTTTTCGCGAGTGGAGCGCAGCGGAACGAGCCAAAAGACATAAAAATTTCTATCGCGAGTGTAAGTTCACAGGACTTTCCCTAAAACGTATGAAAGTACCTATTTCTTCCGTAAACCAACAACTTTCACATCGCTATAACATATAGACTCTCCATTGTTTTAGACTCCATTGTCTCTGACGTCCAATCAGAACGCCGGAAACAAGAACGTCATAGAAGAACGTTGTTATGCTTCCATAACAACGTTCTTGTTTCTGGCGTTTTGATTGGATGACGCAGCAATTACAGATGTGTGCGCGTGAGCTCATCTGTACTGGGTCATCTGTACCAGAAATCAGCCATTTACGGAAGAAACTAAGGTTAATAGAATTTACTACGCCGCGTGTTTCGTCTAATCAAGAATCATCAGTGTCGCTCGAACCGAACTATATTGAAAATCCAAATGAATGAGATGTTGTACAGCGTTTATCACCAAAATTTCAAATCTACACCTTGAAATTAGAAAAAACCTCAGAAATCAAGTAATTTTCAAAATTTCAGGGCAGTAAATTAAGACAATGACTATATCATTGAAAGAATCAAGGATATTCCTAAAGTGTGACTACTGATACCCTTGGGGACTAGCAGAGTGGTAATATAATGTGTTTAACAACATCCACTTGATCTATAATAGCTTTATAGATTTTCACTTCTGTGCACGGTACAGTCATATTTCCCATAAGTACGTTTACTTCCTGATGCGTCATCGTACATATACATATTGTTTCTCGTACACACTTTAAACGGTTACATTTATGTAAAAAGCTATGAATATAATTTCAAAAACAAAATAGTTAACAAAAACTAATTTTAACTGAGAAATGTCCTATTCAAAAGATACTCGGTTACTGCGGGATATTATTTCAGAATTGCCAAAAAGGGTAAAGCTTACAAAAGAGGTATTCAATCTACCGTTTGTGTTGGGGGATGTCCTGACGTTGGTTTTGGTGAAAACTTTACAGATAGTTCACGCTGAGGACAGGCTAACAGGAGAAATCGTAAAAATTCCTTTGGATTTTCAAGGAAAATTCTTGGCAAGACTTGGTAAACGTTGTAGTTCCGTTGATGAAATTAAAGTAGCACGCTGTACATTGTTAAGTGTTGAGGAACAATTTGAAGTACCGATTGGTCCATGGAACAAGATGACTATTAAAAGTGGAAGTGTTCTAGCAATGACTAGCATTGATTGTGACAGAGATTTAGTGGTCAAAGTTTGCCAAACTGAAGACCTCGTCCGTATTAAAGAAGACACGCCGTTACATACTATGACTGTTGTAGATGAAAATCTTAGTTTAAAAGATGTTATAAAAAACAGTAGACTTCCAGTTAATGTAGTCGTCCGAGAACAGGAGGTATCAAACAAGTATTTCAAGTCCGGGAATTATAAGCTAGGACAGATCATAAACGAGGAATTTGTTATGGGTTTTCAGGAGAAGAACCGAAAGAATGTTCTCATTCCAGCTTGTTGCAACATGTGGGTTAATGAGGAAGTGCCGTTTCCGGAAATGTCAACATCATGTGAAAATGCTAGTTCCATGCAAAGAGATATGGACAGTAATGTAACGTTTAATAACCTGTATTTTGAATACATTAACTATTCAACTAAAAAGTGACAGAATAGCTAATCTGGATTTATTCATTGCACAAAATCTGAAATTTCTTTGAAATACAGGCAGTGTATGATAAATTTATAGTCTTGCAGATTTAGACAACTGTGTTAAGTCTTATATTAGGTAGGATATCTAATTAATAATATATTATTTTATAAGGTCTTTCAACTAAATGCTTACTATTATAAATAAATAAATATATTTATAGATTGATATTTGACACTGAAGCTTGTCAGTTGTTTAAAAATTTTTGTCTTATCTATTAATATATATATTTATTTAATAGTAACATCTTCATTTGTATCGATGCGTAATCCTATAGACCTATATGTATCGGATCGCTAACATGACGATACAGCATAAAAATATAATATATAGGTTTAGAGGATTCAGCAAAGATTCAAATTATATATAATATTCTTTATATAATATTTTGAACTGCTTGTTTTTTGTATTTACACGATCCCAGTGGACTTATATTATTCCATCTCCCAATGAAGAATACTATTATTCCATCTCCTAATGAAGAATATCTTAAACATGAAGAGTTAAACGCCACTGATGAGTCTTGAATAGAAGAAACGAGCGTCTGACGTAATGAATTTGTCACCTTGATAATTTTGATAACATCTTGATTCAATATTTGAGGACACCAAGTGACAGCTCGTCCGCCGTTGGCGGATGGTTGGGGCAATATAGAATGGTTTATAGAATATTATATATATTTTTTATCGTTGCTGAATCTGTGTCTATAGTTTTGACAAGAAACACCGTCATTTGTATCGTTGCATAATTTTCTAGACTTGTTTATATATAAATAAGTCTAGACGAGTATGCAACGATACAATTGACGGGCTTTTGTCAAGACTAGACACAGACTGACAAACGAATGGCCTTAATCATTGAGTGTCAATATAAATAAATGACGTAAACAAGTCATAAAATATTGATTTTGAACATTCTCACTTTAACTGAACTTAAAACTTTTATACATCGCTCCAACCATTCCCCCACCAATCTTTGCTCAAATATTCCAACAAAATGTTATCAAAATTACCAAAGTGATTAATTCAGTACGCCAGACGCGCGTTTTGTACAAACAATGCTGAATTAGATTACTGTCAGATTACTACGTCTACAAATTCTAATTCTTACAGTGTTGGGCTTAATTTGTAGACGTATATACGTCTACAAATTAAGCCCAACGTCTACAAATTAAGCCCAACACTGTTAGAATTAGATTGTTTACACTGTCAAATTTCTTTTTACCCTCAGCGGGATTCGAACTCACACCGTTGTGACACTGTGGCACCAATTCGCCTGCACTATGTCCAGCGGTCTTGACCCCTCGGTCAAATTCGCTATATAACAAGAAAAGATATGGGTTTAACCCATATCCAGAGATGTTCGATTTATATGTTATAGGTGTATCCCATTTGGTTTAATAGTTTTTTTCAATTTGTTTTATTTAAAATTTCATCATATGCTGTAAAGGGATGCAAATATAGACGATTGTGAAAGGCAAGAAATAATCATCTTGATTATAATATCTCAACTTTGAGAAGAGTACTGTAATAAAAAAAGTTTTGGAAGGACAAATATATGTTTACCAATAAAAATACATTGACCATAGTCAAGTGGTTCTGTGGGGGAAAATGTGAATGTAAGATCGGCAGTTATCGCGTCCTCGGAAAATCAAAGAAAACATACCGACAAGTTACAATTTTTATTGATTTAATTTTACTGTAATTAAAATTGTTTCAAAAGATTTGCAATTAAATGTATTTCAAACGTCAAACTAGCATTCATGTGCATAAACATTGCTAAGAACTTTATAAAGTTTTCAGAATTAAAATATAAAAAAAAACAAGTAGAAGAAGAGTCTTATTTTGCAAAACAATTGATGAGATTATTAACTTCTACAATTATTTTCAACAATATAAACTGTTGATGACCTTTATTCGAACGTAACTGAATTTTTTTCTGTTGTATTATTATATATATAACTTGCTTCGTTAAAATATCTTAACATCAAAATTTTTAAATCTTGAATTAAATAAAAATCTATATCTCTTGTGTTTTTTTTATTATTGAGAAATTTCTTTTCCCTACAAATTTCTACCACATTTTTCACTGATTCAGACATCAATTTTTTTTAATAACATGCCTGTTTGAAAATCTAATTTTGTATATTTAGTTTCTTCTCACACAGCCAATAATACAATTGGTACAGAGAAAGTAACAAATAAACAAACAAAACAACAGGCTATATACAATATATATCAAAATCATAATCTAATTTAGCCATTTTAGCGGCTTATTATGCAAGTCTGATTGGTCTTTCATTTTTACCTTTCATCAAAGTTCAGTGTCAGGTAATAAATAATCAATTAGCAAATAAACAAGGCACATCTAATATACAATTACATCACAGAAATGTCTCTGCCCCCTCCCTAAAACCACCAATACCACAATCGTTCACGAGAGTTTGGGATTTCGAAACCGTCAATAAACAAAACCCAGGGAAATTAAATTTAATGTTCAAGATGACTAATTTTCTGCGTAAAAGTTCCATTTTCTACCTTATAAATTATGAAATAATCCAGAAATAAGTTTTCTGGATGAGTTGTCACAAGCGCGTTAAAAAAAATCTAAAGGTGCACTTTTATTGTCAAATTATCTAAGTAACTAATAAAAGAAACCGAAAAATTTACACTTTATCATGTTAAAATAAGAATGCATAAAAAATTACGAAGCTTGACATATAAATCACGAAATAATCCAAGAAATGTATTAATTTAAGATAAAATTAAATAATTATACAGGCACAGAAATGTGTTGTACACTTCAATGATTTCACTAGTTTGATCTAGTTCTTTGGAGATAATATTAGATAGTATTGAACTCTACTCAGCCTTTTTATTGGTTAATTTATTTAATTTGCTATGAATCGTAGACATAGACATAGTATATGTATACTAGCGTGTGACGATGGAATTTTCGTAACCAATACGTAGTAATCTGACAGTAATTAAGGCTTTCCACTTTCCAGTGGAAAGACTTATTGCATTTTGTCTGTTTCTTATTATTATTAAGGCTTTCCACTTCCGAGTGGGAAGCCTTTCTATTATTCTTCTGTTTCTTATTAAGGCTTTCCACTTTCCGAGTGGAAAGCCTTCTTGTTATTCTTCTGTTTCTTATTATTATTAAGGCTTTCCACTTTCCAGTGGAAAGACTTATTGCATTTTGTCTGTTTCTTATTATTATTATTATTATTCTTATTATTCTTCCGCCAAGTTTTGTTATCCCATTATAAATTTTGTTTCGCGACATGTCGTAAAGACATTTTGTACTATGAATGTATGAGACATTACGCATTCGCAGTTAACCCTGTCACACCGAACACTTTTTCTTTACGGAGTTATTTCCCCTGTCATAAAAATCTTGTGTGCAGATAAACTTTTAAACCGTAAAAGATTTCGCAATGAAAGTTGTTGCAAAATGCTCAGCTATTGATCGCGACAATTTGTTACATATCGCGCAAAGTATTTTGACGACTCCTTGTAGGAGTTATTTCCCCTTATTTATTGGAAGTACATTTTGTACCATAGTAACTCATGAACCAGAGATGACAGTGACTAGATATTTCACAGTTGGTCATCATTGACCTTGACCTTGAAAAAGGTCACAAGGTCAAAGGTCAAGGTCACATTCTAAATTTTGACACTGTGGTGTGTGCGATTCTCCTCCTGAACCATAAGAGATACAGAAATAAATCTTTTACCAAAATGTGTATCATATTAAGGTCTTGAAAGGTCACTATAAATGATTTGACTTTTGAAAGAGTTATCTCCCCTGGATCAATTAAATATAGTGTATATAGCGTTATCTCAGTAACTATGACAGATATTTATATGAAACCTTATATCATTAGTCATCATTGACCTTGACCTTGAAAATGGACACAAGGTCAAAGGTCAAGGTCACGTTTGAAATTTTGACATTATCTTGTCATCGCTATTTCTTTGAAACGGTAAAAGATAGCTTATAACTTATAACGGATAAAATGTCGGCCTCATAAATGCGCAACTTTTTTCTATTTAAAGGAAAAGGATTTGACTTCATCTTATAGGAGTTATCTCCCATTACAACCATTGATATTTACTTTTTCATTGATAACTTATTAACTATTGATAGTAGAGGCATGGGGACTTCACCAAAGACCATTATGACCCTTGACCTTGAAAATAGAAACAAGGTAAAAGGTCAAGGTCATCTTATAAATTTGGGTATTTATGATAAATACGCATTTCTTCATAATTATAAGACATATTGACAAAGGATCTTCACTGTTGGTCCTTTATTGACCCTCAGCATGGTCAAGGTCATATTGACAGCAGTCAAGGTCAAATAATATTTTTTGGAAATTCTGCTTTTTCGTGTATATAAAATGGTAAATACAAGTAAATGATTTGTTTTTAAAGCATTGAATATGCAAATATCAAACACTTGGTAGTCAAGGTCATTTATCACAATTAACGTCCTATTTTTTTACCTTTTTTATTTCAAAAGATATACGAATGGTTTTTCTTTCTTTTGTTTATTTTGAAAAGAAGATTCAATTTTCATATAGCCAAAGTCAATGTCAAGGTCATTTATGCAATAGGTGGAAAGCCTCTCATTTGTTCGGTAGAACCAATGAACTTATATTTATTATTATTATTCTTATTTTTTTCCGCCAACTTTTCTTTTCCCATTATAAATTTTGTTTCGCGACATGTCGAAAAGACCTTTTGTACTATGGGTTTATGAGACATTACGCTTTCGCAGTTGACCCTGCTACACCGAACACTTTTTCTTTACGGAGTTGTTTCCCCTGTCATAAAAAAGCTTGTGTGCAGATTAACTTTGAAACAGTAAAAGATATCGCAATAAAAGTTGTTCCAAAATGTTCAGCGAAGGATTGCGACACTTTATAACATATCGCATTAAAGAATTTTTCACCTTCTTATAGGAGTTATTTCCCCTTATTTATTGCAAGTAAATTTTTGACCAGAGTAACTCATGAACCAGAGGTGATAAAGACTAGATATTTCACAGTTGGTCATCATTGACCTTGACCTTGAAAAAGGTCACAAGGTCAAAGGTCAAGGTCATGTTCTAATTTTTGACCCTTTGTTGTGTGCAGATCTCCTCCTTTACTATAATAGATAGAGAACTGAAACCTTTACCAAAATGTGTATCATATTAAGATCTTGAATCGTCACTTTTTTTATTTGACATTTTATAAGAGTTGTCTCCCCTTAGACCAATAATATGCCTTGTGAGTTACATTAGATCACTATATCTCAGTAACTATAACAGATATATACATGAAACCTTATATCATTGGTCATCATTGACCTTGACCTTGAAAATGGACACAAGGTCAAAGGTCAAGGTCACGTTTGAAATTTTGACATTGTCTCGCCATCGCTATTCCCTTGAGACGGTAACAGATAGGCAATAACTTGTAATAGGTAAAATGTCAACTTTCACCTTGACCTTGCCCAAGGTCACAAGGTCAAAGGTCAAGGTCACCTGGGTTTCAGTACAGCGACATGTGAATTTTTGTACCTTTGGATTCGCTTTGTTTTTTTAGCTTGCTACATGTCGCAATACAATTTGGTGCCAGGCATGGGCAAAAACATGGGGAATTTTAGGGTATTCCGCCAGCCTGCAAAAATAAAGGGGGGGGGGTGTTTCTAAGGGACCCCATAAGAATGTAGTGTGCAGATTTCATCCTAGACCACAGAGAATGGTGAAACAAAATGGACGCCAAATAGTTCGTGGATCGATGTCCTTGACTTGTCGCTACAGTAGAAATCATTCTGACGAACGATAAAACAATTTCCAGGTCATGAAAGTTGAAGATAGGTTTTTCATGAAAAAATCGCGATTTTCAGAAAAACCATAAATCCTAGCCTTTCGAAAATGGCGCCAATCGATTTAGAATGTCGATTTTACCCCAACCAAGTATCTCGGATGTGCATAAATGTCAACAAAATCGAAAATCGCCAGAAAAAATCAAATGTCGAGGCCCCATCGGTACCCCCTAGATTTCAGCGGTTGAATGTTTGTGCATTGATAAATCCTTAAAATATACATCTGAATTATGTCTTCATGAGTTGTTCTAGCTGAAACAAACATTTTTTCTACTTGAGCATTTATTTTGAAATGCCATCGAGTGTCGTCCGGAATGCACGACTGCAGTATTTTACCGAGCAAAGAAACGGTTTCCCTATTACAATGAATTGAAAGTAACATTCCTGTGAATTAAACTGTCAAAATAGCATCACTGTTGACCTCCTGAAAAGTCACCTTTTCAACAAAAAAAAAAAAAAAAAAAAAACAACTTCGTGATAATATATAAAATTGTCACGTGACTTCAGTCGTTTCCACCAGTCAAATCAATGCGTTTTATTTGTATTTTATAAATAAAAATCAAAGCATTTTCTGTCTTTCTTATTTATTTCATTGGTAAATACACGAAAACATTAAAAAAATGTCTTTGTATTTTAAATGTAGAAAACACATTGAAGGTATATATACGTCAAAATTTGACTTTCTGCATATCGTCTTCCGTGGTCCAGTGGTATCAACGAGGGCTGGCAAGCCTGATATCGTCGGTTCGAGCCTAGGATGTGACATATGATTTTTGCATGGTTTTCTGCTACGTTTCACGTATATTTTATGCAGTTATGGTTTTTTATATAGAAAAAACCCAAAAAAAACTGAAATTTTTTTACGCCGCGGTGTAAAAAATGTCGATGGAAGTGGTAAGCCATGATTATTTGTGGCGAAGTCACAAATGAACCTATATTATTAAGGCTTTCCACTTCCGAGTGGGAAGCCTTTCTATTATTCTTCTGTTTCTTATTAAGGCTTTCCACTTTCCAGTGGAAAGACTTACTGTTATTAGTCTGTTTCTTATTATTATTCTTATTTTTTTTCCGCCAAGTTTTCTTATCCCATTATAAATTTTGTTTCGCGACATGTCGTAAAGACATTTTGTACTATGGATGTATGAGACATTACGCTTTCGCAGTTAACCCTGTGACACCGAACACTTTTTCTTTACGGAGTTATTTCCCCTGTCATAAAAAGCTTGTGTGCAGATAAACTATGAAACCGTAAAAGATTTCGCAATGAAAGTTGTTCCAAAATGTTCAGCTAAGGATTGCGACACTTTATAACATATCACATTAAAGAATTTTTCACCTTCTTATAGGAGTTATTTCCCCTTATTTATTGGAAGTAAAATTTGTACCATTGTAACTCATGAACCAGAGGTGATATAGACTAGATATTTCACAGTTGGTCATCATTGACCTTGACCTTGAAAAGGTCACAAGGTCAAAGGTCAATGTCATGTTCTAATTTTTGACCCTTGGTTGTGTGCAGATCTCCTCCTTTACTATAATAGATAGAGAACTGAAACCTTTACCAAAATGTGTATCATATTGAGATCTTGAATCGTCACTTTTTTATTTGACATTTTTATAAGAGTTATCTCCCCTAGACCAATAAAATGTATTGTGAATTGCATTATATCACTATATCTCAGTAACTATAACAGATATATATATGAAACCTTATATCATTGGTCATCATTGACCTTGACCTTGAAAATGGACACAAGGTCAAAGGTCAAGGTCACGTTTGAAATTTTGGCATTGTCTTGTCATCGCTATTACTTTGAAACGGTAAAAGATAGGCTATAAGTTATAATGGATAAAATGTTGGTCTCATAAAGCCGCAACTTTTTTCTATTAAGAGGGAAAGGATCCGGCTTCATGTTATAGGAGTTATCCCCCATTACAACCATTGATAATTAGTTTTTCATTAATTACTTATCAACTATTGATAGTAGAGGCATGGGGTCTTCACTCTGGATCATTAGGACCCTTGACCTTGAAAACAATACAAGGTCAAAGGTCAAGGTCATCTTCTAATTTTTTGTATATATTATAAGTAGTCATATCTTAATGACTTTAAGAGATATTGGCATAGAATCTTCAATGTTAATCACAGTTGACCTTCAGCATGGTCAAGGTCATGCTGTAAAAGTCAAGGTCAAAGTCATTTTTAAATCTTTTTCATGGTACTATGTATTTTGAATGGCTTCTTCTTTTAATGCTATTGTCTATAATTAATATTTACGTAGATTAAAAGATCAGTTGTCAAGGTCATTCAAGTTTTCTAACGTCCTATTTAATGACCTTTCTTATTTTTAAAGATATCTAAATAGTTTTTTCATAATTTTTGTTCTTATTAATTGCTATAGACAAATTACGTATGTTTCTTAGCTTTTTGGTTTCAAGGTCATTTATTTAAGGTCTTCTTTTGAAGTGGAAAGCCTATTAATCGTTCTTTAGAACGATTGAACCTATATTTAAGGCTTTCCACTTCCGAGTGGGAAGCCTTACTGTTATTCTTCTGTTTCTTATTATTATTATTATTATTATTATTCTTATTTTTTTCCGCCAAGTTTTCTTTTCCCATTATAAATTTTGTTTCGCGACATGTCGTAAAGACATTTTGTACTATGGATGTATAAGACATTACGCTTTCGCAGTTGACCCTGTCACACCGAACACTTGTTCTTTACGGAGTTATCTCCCCTGTTACAGAAAAGCTTGTGTGCAGATAAACTATGAAACCGTAAAAGATTTCGCAATAAAAGTTGTTGCAAAATGGTCAGCTATGGATTGCGACAATTTGTTACATATCGCGCAAAGTATTTTGACGACTCCTTGTAGGAGTTATTTCCCCTTATTTATTGGAAGTAAAATTTGTACCATTGTAACTCATGAACCAGAGGTGATATAGACTAGATATTTCACAGTTGGTCATCATTGACCTTGACCTTGAAAAAGGTCACAAGGTCAAAGGTCAAGGTCATGTTCTAATTTTTGACCCTTGGTTGTGTGCAGATCTTCTCCTTTACTATAATAGATAGAGAACTGAAACCTTTACCAAAATGTGTATCATATTAAGATCTTGAATCGTCACTTTTTTTATTTGACATTTTATAAGAGTTGTCTCCCCTTAGACCAATAATATGCATTGTGAGTTACATTAGATCACTATATCTCAGTAACTATAACAGACATATACATGAAACCTTATATCATTGGTCATCATTGACCTTGACCTTGAAAATGGACACAAGGTCAAAGGTCAAGGTCACGTTTGAAATTTTGACATTGTCTCGCCATCGCTATTCCCTTGAAACGGTAAAAGATAGGCAATAACTTGTAATAGGTAAAATGTCAACTTTCACCTTGACCTTGCCCAAGGTCATAAGGTCAAAGGTCAAGGTCACCTGTGTTTCAGCACAGCGACATGTGAATTTTTGTACCTTTCGATTCGCTTTGTATTTTTCAGCTTGCTACATGTCGCAATGAAATTTTGTGCCAGGCATGGGAAAAAACATGGGGAATTTTAGGGTATTCCGCCAGCCTGCAAAAATAAAGGGGGGGGGGTGTTTCTAAGGGGACCCCATAAGAATGTAGTGTGCAGATTTCATCCTAGACCACAGAGAATGGTGAAACAAAATGGACGCCAAATCGTTCGGGGATTGATGTCCCTAAATTGTCGCTACAGTAGAAATCGTTCTGACGAACGATAAAAAAATGTCCAGGTCATGAAAGTTGAAGATAGGTTTTTTATGCAAAAATCGCAATTTTCAGAAAAACCATAAGTCCTAGCTTTTCGAAAATGGTGCCAATCGATTTAGAATGTTGATTTTACCCCAACCATGTATCTCGGATGTGCATAAATGTCAACAAACTCCAAAATCGGCAGAAAAAATCAAATGTCGAGACCCCATCGGGACCCCTTAGATTTCATCGCTTGAATTTTTGTGCATTGATTAATCCTTGAAATATACATCTGAATTGTGTCTTCGTGAGTTGTTCTAGCTGAAACAAACATTTTTTCTACTTGCATTTATTTTGAAATGACAATAAAGTGCGCGCGATCGAGTGTCGTTTGGTACGTACGATTGCTGTATTTCACCGAAGAAAAATCCGTTTTTCCTTTTACAATGAATTGAAAGTAACATTAAACTGTCAAAATTGCATCATTGTTGACGGCGATCATATGTATACAGTACGTATGACGCCTGTTTTCTATTTTTTTTTTTTTTTTTTTTATAAGTCCACGATAATATATAGCATTGTCACGTGACATCAGACGTCTCGACCAGTCAAATCAATGTGTTCTATTTGTATTTCATAAATAAAAATCATAGAATTTTCTGTCTTTCTTATTTATTTCATTTGTAAATACACGAAAACATTACAAAATATCTTTGTATTTTAAATGTAGAAAACACATAGAAGGTATATATACGTCAAAATTTGACTTTCTGTATATAGGCTTCCGTGGTCCAGTGGTAACAACGATGAGCTGGCAATACTGACAACGTCGGTTCGAGCCTAGGATGTGACAAGTCATTTTTGCATGGTTTTTTGCTACGTTTCACGTATATTTTATGCAGTTATGGTTTTTTATATAGAAAAAACAAAAAAAAACTGAAATTTTTTTACGCCGCGGTGTAAAAAATGTCGATGGAAGTGGTAAGCCATGATTATTTGTGGCGAAGTCACAAATGAACCTATATTATTAAGGCTTTCCACTTCCGAGTGGGAAGCCTTACTGTTATTCTTCTGTTTCTTATTATTATTATTATTATTATTATTCTTATTTTTTTCCGCCAAGTTTTCTTTTCCCATTATAAATTTTGTTTCGCGACATGTCGTAAAGACATTTTGTACTATGGATGTATAAGACATTACGCTTTCGCAGTTGACCCTGTCACACCGAACACTTGTTCTTTACGGAGTTATCTCCCCTGTTACAGAAAAGCTTGTGTGCAGATAAACTATGAAACCGTAAAAGATTTCGCAATAAAAGTTGTTGCAAAATGGTCAGCTATGGATTGCGACAATTTGTTACATATCGCGCAAAGTATTTTGACGACTCCTTGTAGGAGTTATTTCCCCTTATTTATTGGAAGTAAAATTTGTACCATTGTAACTCATGAACCAGAGGTGATATAGACTAGATATTTCACAGTTGGTCATCATTGACCTTGACCTTGAAAAAGGTCACAAGGTCAAAGGTCAAGGTCATGTTCTAATTTTTGACCCTTGGTTGTGTGCAGATCTTCTCCTTTACTATAATAGATAGAGAACTGAAACCTTTACCAAAATGTGTATCATATTAAGATCTTGAATCGTCACTTTTTTTATTTGACATTTTATAAGAGTTGTCTCCCCTTAGACCAATAATATGCATTGTGAGTTACATTAGATCACTATATCTCAGTAACTATAACAGACATATACATGAAACCTTATATCATTGGTCATCATTGACCTTGACCTTGAAAATGGACACAAGGTCAAAGGTCAAGGTCACGTTTGAAATTTTGACATTGTCTCGCCATCGCTATTCCCTTGAAACGGTAAAAGATAGGCAATAACTTGTAATAGGTAAAATGTCAACTTTCACCTTGACCTTGCCCAAGGTCATAAGGTCAAAGGTCAAGGTCACCTGTGTTTCAGCACAGCGACATGTGAATTTTTGTACCTTTCGATTCGCTTTGTATTTTTCAGCTTGCTACATGTCGCAATGAAATTTTGTGCCAGGCATGGGAAAAAACATGGGGAATTTTAGGGTATTCCGCCAGCCTGCAAAAATAAAGGGGGGGGGGTGTTTCTAAGGGGACCCCATAAGAATGTAGTGTGCAGATTTCATCCTAGACCACAGAGAATGGTGAAACAAAATGGACGCCAAATCGTTCGGGGATTGATGTCCCTAAATTGTCGCTACAGTAGAAATCGTTCTGACGAACGATAAAAAAATGTCCAGGTCATGAAAGTTGAAGATAGGTTTTTTATGCAAAAATCGCAATTTTCAGAAAAACCATAAGTCCTAGCTTTTCGAAAATGGTGCCAATCGATTTAGAATGTTGATTTTACCCCAACCATGTATCTCGGATGTGCATAAATGTCAACAAACTCCAAAATCGGCAGAAAAAATCAAATGTCGAGACCCCATCGGGACCCCTTAGATTTCATCGCTTGAATTTTTGTGCATTGATTAATCCTTGAAATATACATCTGAATTGTGTCTTCGTGAGTTGTTCTAGCTGAAACAAACATTTTTTCTACTTGCATTTATTTTGAAATGACAATAAAGTGCGCGCGATCGAGTGTCGTTTGGTACGTACGATTGCTGTATTTCACCGAAGAAAAATCCGTTTTTCCTTTTACAATGAATTGAAAGTAACATTAAACTGTCAAAATTGCATCATTGTTGACGGCGATCATATGTATACAGTACGTATGACGCCTGTTTTCTATTTTTTTTTTTTTTTTTTTTATAAGTCCACGATAATATATAGCATTGTCACGTGACATCAGACGTCTCGACCAGTCAAATCAATGTGTTCTATTTGTATTTCATAAATAAAAATCATAGAATTTTCTGTCTTTCTTATTTATTTCATTTGTAAATACACGAAAACATTACAAAATATCTTTGTATTTTAAATGTAGAAAACACATAGAAGGTATATATACGTCAAAATTTGACTTTCTGTATATAGGCTTCCGTGGTCCAGTGGTAACAACGATGAGCTGGCAATACTGACAACGTCGGTTCGAGCCTAGGATGTGACAAGTCATTTTTGCATGGTTTTTTGCTACGTTTCACGTATATTTTATGCAGTTATGGTTTTTTATATAGAAAAAACAAAAAAAAACTGAAATTTTTTTACGCCGCGGTGTAAAAAATGTCGATGGAAGTGGTAAGCCATGATTATTTGTGGCGAAGTCACAAATGAACCTATATTATTAAGGCTTTCCACTTCCGAGTGGGAAGCCTTACTGTTATTCTTCTGTTTCTTATTATTATTATTATTATTATTATTCTTATTTTTTTCCGCCAAGTTTTCTTTTCCCATTATAAATTTTGTTTCGCGACATGTCGTAAAGACATTTTGTACTATGGATGTATAAGACATTACGCTTTCGCAGTTGACCCTGTCACACCGAACACTTGTTCTTTACGGAGTTATCTCCCCTGTTACAGAAAAGCTTGTGTGCAGATAAACTATGAAACCGTAAAAGATTTCGCAATAAAAGTTGTTGCAAAATGGTCAGCTATGGATTGCGACAATTTGTTACATATCGCGCAAAGTATTTTGACGACTCCTTGTAGGAGTTATTTCCCCTTATTTATTGGAAGTAAAATTTGTACCATTGTAACTCATGAACCAGAGGTGATATAGACTAGATATTTCACAGTTGGTCATCATTGACCTTGACCTTGAAAAAGGTCACAAGGTCAAAGGTCAAGGTCATGTTCTAATTTTTGACCCTTGGTTGTGTGCAGATCTTCTCCTTTACTATAATAGATAGAGAACTGAAACCTTTACCAAAATGTGTATCATATTAAGATCTTGAATCGTCACTTTTTTTATTTGACATTTTATAAGAGTTGTCTCCCCTTAGACCAATAATATGCATTGTGAGTTACATTAGATCACTATATCTCAGTAACTATAACAGACATATACATGAAACCTTATATCATTGGTCATCATTGACCTTGACCTTGAAAATGGACACAAGGTCAAAGGTCAAGGTCACGTTTGAAATTTTGACATTGTCTCGCCATCGCTATTCCCTTGAAACGGTAAAAGATAGGCAATAACTTGTAATAGGTAAAATGTCAACTTTCACCTTGACCTTGCCCAAGGTCATAAGGTCAAAGGTCAAGGTCACCTGTGTTTCAGCACAGCGACATGTGAATTTTTGTACCTTTCGATTCGCTTTGTATTTTTCAGCTTGCTACATGTCGCAATGAAATTTTGTGCCAGGCATGGGAAAAAACATGGGGAATTTTAGGGTATTCCGCCAGCCTGCAAAAATAAAGGGGGGGGGGTGTTTCTAAGGGGACCCCATAAGAATGTAGTGTGCAGATTTCATCCTAGACCACAGAGAATGGTGAAACAAAATGGACGCCAAATCGTTCGGGGATTGATGTCCCTAAATTGTCGCTACAGTAGAAATCGTTCTGACGAACGATAAAAAAATGTCCAGGTCATGAAAGTTGAAGATAGGTTTTTTATGCAAAAATCGCAATTTTCAGAAAAACCATAAGTCCTAGCTTTTCGAAAATGGTGCCAATCGATTTAGAATGTTGATTTTACCCCAACCATGTATCTCGGATGTGCATAAATGTCAACAAACTCCAAAATCGGCAGAAAAAATCAAATGTCGAGACCCCATCGGGACCCCTTAGATTTCATCGCTTGAATTTTTGTGCATTGATTAATCCTTGAAATATACATCTGAATTGTGTCTTCGTGAGTTGTTCTAGCTGAAACAAACATTTTTTCTACTTGCATTTATTTTGAAATGACAATAAAGTGCGCGCGATCGAGTGTCGTTTGGTACGTACGATTGCTGTATTTCACCGAAGAAAAATCCGTTTTTCCTTTTACAATGAATTGAAAGTAACATTAAACTGTCAAAATTGCATCATTGTTGACGGCGATCATATGTATACAGTACGTATGACGCCTGTTTTCTATTTTTTTTTTTTTTTTTTTTATAAGTCCACGATAATATATAGCATTGTCACGTGACATCAGACGTCTCGACCAGTCAAATCAATGTGTTCTATTTGTATTTCATAAATAAAAATCATAGAATTTTCTGTCTTTCTTATTTATTTCATTTGTAAATACACGAAAACATTACAAAATATCTTTGTATTTTAAATGTAGAAAACACATAGAAGGTATATATACGTCAAAATTTGACTTTCTGTATATAGGCTTCCGTGGTCCAGTGGTAACAACGATGAGCTGGCAATACTGACAACGTCGGTTCGAGCCTAGGATGTGACAAGTCATTTTTGCATGGTTTTTTGCTACGTTTCACGTATATTTTATGCAGTTATGGTTTTTTATATAGAAAAAACAAAAAAAAACTGAAATTTTTTTACGCCGCGGTGTAAAAAATGTCGATGGAAGTGGTAAGCCATGATTATTTGTGGCGAAGTCACAAATGAACCTATATTATTAAGGCTTTCCACTTCCGAGTGGGAAGCCTTACTGTTATTCTTCTGTTTCTTATTATTATTATTATTATTATTATTCTTATTTTTTTCCGCCAAGTTTTCTTTTCCCATTATAAATTTTGTTTCGCGACATGTCGTAAAGACATTTTGTACTATGGATGTATAAGACATTACGCTTTCGCAGTTGACCCTGTCACACCGAACACTTGTTCTTTACGGAGTTATCTCCCCTGTTACAGAAAAGCTTGTGTGCAGATAAACTATGAAACCGTAAAAGATTTCGCAATAAAAGTTGTTGCAAAATGGTCAGCTATGGATTGCGACAATTTGTTACATATCGCGCAAAGTATTTTGACGACTCCTTGTAGGAGTTATTTCCCCTTATTTATTGGAAGTAAAATTTGTACCATTGTAACTCATGAACCAGAGGTGATATAGACTAGATATTTCACAGTTGGTCATCATTGACCTTGACCTTGAAAAAGGTCACAAGGTCAAAGGTCAAGGTCATGTTCTAATTTTTGACCCTTGGTTGTGTGCAGATCTTCTCCTTTACTATAATAGATAGAGAACTGAAACCTTTACCAAAATGTGTATCATATTAAGATCTTGAATCGTCACTTTTTTTATTTGACATTTTATAAGAGTTGTCTCCCCTTAGACCAATAATATGCATTGTGAGTTACATTAGATCACTATATCTCAGTAACTATAACAGACATATACATGAAACCTTATATCATTGGTCATCATTGACCTTGACCTTGAAAATGGACACAAGGTCAAAGGTCAAGGTCACGTTTGAAATTTTGACATTGTCTCGCCATCGCTATTCCCTTGAAACGGTAAAAGATAGGCAATAACTTGTAATAGGTAAAATGTCAACTTTCACCTTGACCTTGCCCAAGGTCATAAGGTCAAAGGTCAAGGTCACCTGTGTTTCAGCACAGCGACATGTGAATTTTTGTACCTTTCGATTCGCTTTGTATTTTTCAGCTTGCTACATGTCGCAATGAAATTTTGTGCCAGGCATGGGAAAAAACATGGGGAATTTTAGGGTATTCCGCCAGCCTGCAAAAATAAAGGGGGGGGGGTGTTTCTAAGGGGACCCCATAAGAATGTAGTGTGCAGATTTCATCCTAGACCACAGAGAATGGTGAAACAAAATGGACGCCAAATCGTTCGGGGATTGATGTCCCTAAATTGTCGCTACAGTAGAAATCGTTCTGACGAACGATAAAAAAATGTCCAGGTCATGAAAGTTGAAGATAGGTTTTTTATGCAAAAATCGCAATTTTCAGAAAAACCATAAGTCCTAGCTTTTCGAAAATGGTGCCAATCGATTTAGAATGTTGATTTTACCCCAACCATGTATCTCGGATGTGCATAAATGTCAACAAACTCCAAAATCGGCAGAAAAAATCAAATGTCGAGACCCCATCGGGACCCCTTAGATTTCATCGCTTGAATTTTTGTGCATTGATTAATCCTTGAAATATACATCTGAATTGTGTCTTCGTGAGTTGTTCTAGCTGAAACAAACATTTTTTCTACTTGCATTTATTTTGAAATGACAATAAAGTGCGCGCGATCGAGTGTCGTTTGGTACGTACGATTGCTGTATTTCACCGAAGAAAAATCCGTTTTTCCTTTTACAATGAATTGAAAGTAACATTAAACTGTCAAAATTGCATCATTGTTGACGGCGATCATATGTATACAGTACGTATGACGCCTGTTTTCTATTTTTTTTTTTTTTTTTTTTATAAGTCCACGATAATATATAGCATTGTCACGTGACATCAGACGTCTCGACCAGTCAAATCAATGTGTTCTATTTGTATTTCATAAATAAAAATCATAGAATTTTCTGTCTTTCTTATTTATTTCATTTGTAAATACACGAAAACATTACAAAATATCTTTGTATTTTAAATGTAGAAAACACATAGAAGGTATATATACGTCAAAATTTGACTTTCTGTATATAGGCTTCCGTGGTCCAGTGGTAACAACGATGAGCTGGCAATACTGACAACGTCGGTTCGAGCCTAGGATGTGACAAGTCATTTTTGCATGGTTTTTTGCTACGTTTCACGTATATTTTATGCAGTTATGGTTTTTTATATAGAAAAAACAAAAAAAAACTGAAATTTTTTTACGCCGCGGTGTAAAAAATGTCGATGGAAGTGGTAAGCCATGATTATTTGTGGCGAAGTCACAAATGAACCTATATTATTAAGGCTTTCCACTTCCGAGTGGGAAGCCTTACTGTTATTCTTCTGTTTCTTATTATTATTATTATTATTATTATTCTTATTTTTTTCCGCCAAGTTTTCTTTTCCCATTATAAATTTTGTTTCGCGACATGTCGTAAAGACATTTTGTACTATGGATGTATAAGACATTACGCTTTCGCAGTTGACCCTGTCACACCGAACACTTGTTCTTTACGGAGTTATCTCCCCTGTTACAGAAAAGCTTGTGTGCAGATAAACTATGAAACCGTAAAAGATTTCGCAATAAAAGTTGTTGCAAAATGGTCAGCTATGGATTGCGACAATTTGTTACATATCGCGCAAAGTATTTTGACGACTCCTTGTAGGAGTTATTTCCCCTTATTTATTGGAAGTAAAATTTGTACCATTGTAACTCATGAACCAGAGGTGATATAGACTAGATATTTCACAGTTGGTCATCATTGACCTTGACCTTGAAAAAGGTCACAAGGTCAAAGGTCAAGGTCATGTTCTAATTTTTGACCCTTGGTTGTGTGCAGATCTTCTCCTTTACTATAATAGATAGAGAACTGAAACCTTTACCAAAATGTGTATCATATTAAGATCTTGAATCGTCACTTTTTTTATTTGACATTTTATAAGAGTTGTCTCCCCTTAGACCAATAATATGCATTGTGAGTTACATTAGATCACTATATCTCAGTAACTATAACAGACATATACATGAAACCTTATATCATTGGTCATCATTGACCTTGACCTTGAAAATGGACACAAGGTCAAAGGTCAAGGTCACGTTTGAAATTTTGACATTGTCTCGCCATCGCTATTCCCTTGAAACGGTAAAAGATAGGCAATAACTTGTAATAGGTAAAATGTCAACTTTCACCTTGACCTTGCCCAAGGTCATAAGGTCAAAGGTCAAGGTCACCTGTGTTTCAGCACAGCGACATGTGAATTTTTGTACCTTTCGATTCGCTTTGTATTTTTCAGCTTGCTACATGTCGCAATGAAATTTTGTGCCAGGCATGGGAAAAAACATGGGGAATTTTAGGGTATTCCGCCAGCCTGCAAAAATAAAGGGGGGGGGGTGTTTCTAAGGGGACCCCATAAGAATGTAGTGTGCAGATTTCATCCTAGACCACAGAGAATGGTGAAACAAAATGGACGCCAAATCGTTCGGGGATTGATGTCCCTAAATTGTCGCTACAGTAGAAATCGTTCTGACGAACGATAAAAAAATGTCCAGGTCATGAAAGTTGAAGATAGGTTTTTTATGCAAAAATCGCAATTTTCAGAAAAACCATAAGTCCTAGCTTTTCGAAAATGGTGCCAATCGATTTAGAATGTTGATTTTACCCCAACCATGTATCTCGGATGTGCATAAATGTCAACAAACTCCAAAATCGGCAGAAAAAATCAAATGTCGAGACCCCATCGGGACCCCTTAGATTTCATCGCTTGAATTTTTGTGCATTGATTAATCCTTGAAATATACATCTGAATTGTGTCTTCGTGAGTTGTTCTAGCTGAAACAAACATTTTTTCTACTTGCATTTATTTTGAAATGACAATAAAGTGCGCGCGATCGAGTGTCGTTTGGTACGTACGATTGCTGTATTTCACCGAAGAAAAATCCGTTTTTCCTTTTACAATGAATTGAAAGTAACATTAAACTGTCAAAATTGCATCATTGTTGACGGCGATCATATGTATACAGTACGTATGACGCCTGTTTTCTATTTTTTTTTTTTTTTTTTTTATAAGTCCACGATAATATATAGCATTGTCACGTGACATCAGACGTCTCGACCAGTCAAATCAATGTGTTCTATTTGTATTTCATAAATAAAAATCATAGAATTTTCTGTCTTTCTTATTTATTTCATTTGTAAATACACGAAAACATTACAAAATATCTTTGTATTTTAAATGTAGAAAACACATAGAAGGTATATATACGTCAAAATTTGACTTTCTGTATATAGGCTTCCGTGGTCCAGTGGTAACAACGATGAGCTGGCAATACTGACAACGTCGGTTCGAGCCTAGGATGTGACAAGTCATTTTTGCATGGTTTTTTGCTACGTTTCACGTATATTTTATGCAGTTATGGTTTTTTATATAGAAAAAACAAAAAAAAACTGAAATTTTTTTACGCCGCGGTGTAAAAAATGTCGATGGAAGTGGTAAGCCATGATTATTTGTGGCGAAGTCACAAATGAACCTATATTATTAAGGCTTTCCACTTCCGAGTGGGAAGCCTTACTGTTATTCTTCTGTTTCTTATTATTATTATTATTATTATTATTCTTATTTTTTTCCGCCAAGTTTTCTTTTCCCATTATAAATTTTGTTTCGCGACATGTCGTAAAGACATTTTGTACTATGGATGTATAAGACATTACGCTTTCGCAGTTGACCCTGTCACACCGAACACTTGTTCTTTACGGAGTTATCTCCCCTGTTACAGAAAAGCTTGTGTGCAGATAAACTATGAAACCGTAAAAGATTTCGCAATAAAAGTTGTTGCAAAATGGTCAGCTATGGATTGCGACAATTTGTTACATATCGCGCAAAGTATTTTGACGACTCCTTGTAGGAGTTATTTCCCCTTATTTATTGGAAGTAAAATTTGTACCATTGTAACTCATGAACCAGAGGTGATATAGACTAGATATTTCACAGTTGGTCATCATTGACCTTGACCTTGAAAAAGGTCACAAGGTCAAAGGTCAAGGTCATGTTCTAATTTTTGACCCTTGGTTGTGTGCAGATCTTCTCCTTTACTATAATAGATAGAGAACTGAAACCTTTACCAAAATGTGTATCATATTAAGATCTTGAATCGTCACTTTTTTTATTTGACATTTTATAAGAGTTGTCTCCCCTTAGACCAATAATATGCATTGTGAGTTACATTAGATCACTATATCTCAGTAACTATAACAGACATATACATGAAACCTTATATCATTGGTCATCATTGACCTTGACCTTGAAAATGGACACAAGGTCAAAGGTCAAGGTCACGTTTGAAATTTTGACATTGTCTCGCCATCGCTATTCCCTTGAAACGGTAAAAGATAGGCAATAACTTGTAATAGGTAAAATGTCAACTTTCACCTTGACCTTGCCCAAGGTCATAAGGTCAAAGGTCAAGGTCACCTGTGTTTCAGCACAGCGACATGTGAATTTTTGTACCTTTCGATTCGCTTTGTATTTTTCAGCTTGCTACATGTCGCAATGAAATTTTGTGCCAGGCATGGGAAAAAACATGGGGAATTTTAGGGTATTCCGCCAGCCTGCAAAAATAAAGGGGGGGGGGTGTTTCTAAGGGGACCCCATAAGAATGTAGTGTGCAGATTTCATCCTAGACCACAGAGAATGGTGAAACAAAATGGACGCCAAATCGTTCGGGGATTGATGTCCCTAAATTGTCGCTACAGTAGAAATCGTTCTGACGAACGATAAAAAAATGTCCAGGTCATGAAAGTTGAAGATAGGTTTTTTATGCAAAAATCGCAATTTTCAGAAAAACCATAAGTCCTAGCTTTTCGAAAATGGTGCCAATCGATTTAGAATGTTGATTTTACCCCAACCATGTATCTCGGATGTGCATAAATGTCAACAAACTCCAAAATCGGCAGAAAAAATCAAATGTCGAGACCCCATCGGGACCCCTTAGATTTCATCGCTTGAATTTTTGTGCATTGATTAATCCTTGAAATATACATCTGAATTGTGTCTTCGTGAGTTGTTCTAGCTGAAACAAACATTTTTTCTACTTGCATTTATTTTGAAATGACAATAAAGTGCGCGCGATCGAGTGTCGTTTGGTACGTACGATTGCTGTATTTCACCGAAGAAAAATCCGTTTTTCCTTTTACAATGAATTGAAAGTAACATTAAACTGTCAAAATTGCATCATTGTTGACGGCGATCATATGTATACAGTACGTATGACGCCTGTTTTCTATTTTTTTTTTTTTTTTTTTTATAAGTCCACGATAATATATAGCATTGTCACGTGACATCAGACGTCTCGACCAGTCAAATCAATGTGTTCTATTTGTATTTCATAAATAAAAATCATAGAATTTTCTGTCTTTCTTATTTATTTCATTTGTAAATACACGAAAACATTACAAAATATCTTTGTATTTTAAATGTAGAAAACACATAGAAGGTATATATACGTCAAAATTTGACTTTCTGTATATAGGCTTCCGTGGTCCAGTGGTAACAACGATGAGCTGGCAATACTGACAACGTCGGTTCGAGCCTAGGATGTGACAAGTCATTTTTGCATGGTTTTTTGCTACGTTTCACGTATATTTTATGCAGTTATGGTTTTTTATATAGAAAAAACAAAAAAAAACTGAAATTTTTTTACGCCGCGGTGTAAAAAATGTCGATGGAAGTGGTAAGCCATGATTATTTGTGGCGAAGTCACAAATGAACCTATATTATTAAGGCTTTCCACTTCCGAGTGGGAAGCCTTACTGTTATTCTTCTGTTTCTTATTATTATTATTATTATTATTATTCTTATTTTTTTCCGCCAAGTTTTCTTTTCCCATTATAAATTTTGTTTCGCGACATGTCGTAAAGACATTTTGTACTATGGATGTATAAGACATTACGCTTTCGCAGTTGACCCTGTCACACCGAACACTTGTTCTTTACGGAGTTATCTCCCCTGTTACAGAAAAGCTTGTGTGCAGATAAACTATGAAACCGTAAAAGATTTCGCAATAAAAGTTGTTGCAAAATGGTCAGCTATGGATTGCGACAATTTGTTACATATCGCGCAAAGTATTTTGACGACTCCTTGTAGGAGTTATTTCCCCTTATTTATTGGAAGTAAAATTTGTACCATTGTAACTCATGAACCAGAGGTGATATAGACTAGATATTTCACAGTTGGTCATCATTGACCTTGACCTTGAAAAAGGTCACAAGGTCAAAGGTCAAGGTCATGTTCTAATGTTTGACCCTTGGTTGTGTGCAGATCTTCTCCTTTACTATAATAGATAGAGAACTGAAACCTTTACCAAAATGTGTATCATATTAAGATCTTGAATCGTCACTTTTTTTATTTGACATTTTATAAGAGTTGTCTCCCCTTAGACCAATAATATGCATTGTGAGTTACATTAGATCACTATATCTCAGTAACTATAACAGACATATACATGAAACCTTATATCATTGGTCATCATTGACCTTGACCTTGAAAATGGACACAAGGTCAAAGGTCAAGGTCACGTTTGAAATTTTGACATTGTCTCGCCATCGCTATTCCCTTGAAACGGTAAAAGATAGGCAATAACTTGTAATAGGTAAAATGTCAACTTTCACCTTGACCTTGCCCAAGGTCATAAGGTCAAAGGTCAAGGTCACCTGTGTTTCAGCACAGCGACATGTGAATTTTTGTACCTTTCGATTCGCTTTGTATTTTTCAGCTTGCTACATGTCGCAATGAAATTTTGTGCCAGGCATGGGAAAAAACATGGGGAATTTTAGGGTATTCCGCCAGCCTGCAAAAATAAAGGGGGGGGGGTGTTTCTAAGGGGACCCCATAAGAATGTAGTGTGCAGATTTCATCCTAGACCACAGAGAATGGTGAAACAAAATGGACGCCAAATCGTTCGGGGATTGATGTCCCTAAATTGTCGCTACAGTAGAAATCGTTCTGACGAACGATAAAAAAATGTCCAGGTCATGAAAGTTGAAGATAGGTTTTTTATGCAAAAATCGCAATTTTCAGAAAAACCATAAGTCCTAGCTTTTCGAAAATGGTGCCAATCGATTTAGAATGTTGATTTTACCCCAACCATGTATCTCGGATGTGCATAAATGTCAACAAACTCCAAAATCGGCAGAAAAAATCAAATGTCGAGACCCCATCGGGACCCCTTAGATTTCATCGCTTGAATTTTTGTGCATTGATTAATCCTTGAAATATACATCTGAATTGTGTCTTCGTGAGTTGTTCTAGCTGAAACAAACATTTTTTCTACTTGCATTTATTTTGAAATGACAATAAAGTGCGCGCGATCGAGTGTCGTTTGGTACGTACGATTGCTGTATTTCACCGAAGAAAAATCCGTTTTTCCTTTTACAATGAATTGAAAGTAACATTAAACTGTCAAAATTGCATCATTGTTGACGGCGATCATATGTATACAGTACGTATGACGCCTGTTTTCTATTTTTTTTTTTTTTTTTTTTATAAGTCCACGATAATATATAGCATTGTCACGTGACATCAGACGTCTCGACCAGTCAAATCAATGTGTTCTATTTGTATTTCATAAATAAAAATCATAGAATTTTCTGTCTTTCTTATTTATTTCATTTGTAAATACACGAAAACATTACAAAATATCTTTGTATTTTAAATGTAGAAAACACATAGAAGGTATATATACGTCAAAATTTGACTTTCTGTATATAGGCTTCCGTGGTCCAGTGGTAACAACGATGAGCTGGCAATACTGACAACGTCGGTTCGAGCCTAGGATGTGACAAGTCATTTTTGCATGGTTTTTTGCTACGTTTCACGTATATTTTATGCAGTTATGGTTTTTTATATAGAAAAAACAAAAAAAAACTGAAATTTTTTTACGCCGCGGTGTAAAAAATGTCGATGGAAGTGGTAAGCCATGATTATTTGTGGCGAAGTCACAAATGAACCTATATTATTAAGGCTTTCCACTTCCGAGTGGGAAGCCTTACTGTTATTCTTCTGTTTCTTATTATTAAGGCTTTCCACTTTCCGAGTGGAAAGCCTTCCTGTTATTTGTCTGTTTATTATTATTATTATTCTTTTTTTTCCGCCAAGTTTCTTTTCCCATTATAAATTTTGTTTCGCGACATGTCGTAAAGATATTTTGTACTATGGATGTATGAGACATTACGCTTTCGCAGTTAACCCTGTCACACCGAACACTTTTTCTTTACGGAGTTATTTCCCCTGTCATAAAAAAGCTTGTGTGCAGATAAACTTTGAAACCGTAAAAGATTTCGCAATGAAAGTTGTTGCAAAATGGTCAGCTCTGGATTGCGACAATTTGTTACATATCGCGAAAAGTATTTTGACGACTCCTTGTAGGAGTTATTTCCCCTTATTTATTGGAAGTACATTTTGTACCATTGTAACTCATGAACCAGAGGTGATAGAGACTAGATACTTGACAGTTGGTCATCATTGACCTTGACCTTGAAAAAGGTCACAAGGTCAAAGGTCAAGGTCATGTTCTAATTTTTGACCCTTTGTTGTGTGCAGATCTCCTCCTTTATTATAATAGATAGAGAACTGAAACCTTTACCAAAATGTGTATCATATTAAGATCTTGAATCGTCACTTTTTTTATTTGACATTTTTATAAGAGTTATCTCCCCTAGACCAATAAAATATATTGTGAATTACATTATATCACTATATCTCAGTTACTATAACAGATATTTATATGAAACCTTATATCATTAGTCATCATTGACCTTGACCTTGAAAATGGACACAAGGTCAAAGGTCAAGGTCACGTTTGAAATTTTGACATTGTCTTGTCATTGCTATTTCATTGAAACGGTAAAAGATAGGCTATAAGTTATAATGGATAAAATGTTGGTCTCATAAAGGCGCAACTTTTTTACATTTAAAGGGAAAGGATCCGACTTCATCTTATAGGAGTTATCCCCCATTACAACCATTGATAATTAGGTTTTCATTAATTACTCATCAACTATTGATAGTAGAGGCATGGGGTCTTCACTATAGACCCGTATGACCCTTGACCTTGAAAATAGAAACAAGGTCAAAGGTCAAGGTCATCTTATAAATTTTGGTATTTATCATAAATAGTCATTTCTTCACAATTATACGACATACTAACATAGGATCTTCACTGTTTGTTTGTCCTTTATTGACCCTCAGCATGGTCAAGGTCATATTGACAGAAGTCAAGGTCAAAACATATTTTTCGGAAATTCTGCTTTTTCGAGTAAATAAAATGGTAAATCTTAATAAATGCTTTGTTTTTAAAGCATTAAGTATGCAAATATCAAAAACTTGCCGGTCAAGGGCATTTATGTCAATTAACGTCCTATTTTTTATACCTTTTTTATTTCGAAAGATAGCCGAATGGTTTTTTCTTTCGATTGTTTATTTTGAAAAGAATAGTCAATTTCCATCAACCAAAGTCAATGTCAAGGTCATTTTTGCGATAAGTGGAAAGCCTCTCATTTGTTCGGTAGAACCAATGAACTTATATTTATTATTATTATTATTATTCTTATTTTTTTCCGCCAAGTTTTCTTTTCCCATTATAAATTTTGTTTCGCGACATGTCGTAAAGACATTTTGTACTATGGATGTATAAGACATTACGCTTTCGCAGTTGACCCTGTCACACCGAACACTTGTTCTTTACGGAGTTATCTCCCCTGTTACAGAAAAGCTTGTGTGCAGATAAACTATGAAACCGTAAAAGATTTCGCAATAAAAGTTGTTGCAAAATGGTCAGCTATGGATTGCGACAATTTGTTACATATCGCGCAAAGTATTTTGACGACTCCTTGTAGGAGTTATTTCCCCTTATTTATTGGAAGTAAAATTTGTACCATTGTAACTCATGAACCAGAGGTGATATAGACTAGATATTTCACAGTTGGTCATCATTGACCTTGACCTTGAAAAAGGTCACAAGGTCAAAGGTCAAGGTCATGTTCTAATTTTTGACCCTTGGTTGTGTGCAGATCTTCTCCTTTACTATAATAGATAGAGAACTGAAACCTTTACCAAAATGTGTATCATATTAAGATCTTGAATCGTCACTTTTTTTATTTGACATTTTATAAGAGTTGTCTCCCCTTAGACCAATAATATGCATTGTGAGTTACATTAGATCACTATATCTCAGTAACTATAACAGACATATACATGAAACCTTATATCATTGGTCATCATTGACCTTGACCTTGAAAATGGACACAAGGTCAAAGGTCAAGGTCACGTTTGAAATTTTGACATTGTCTCGCCATCGCTATTCCCTTGAAACGGTAAAAGATAGGCAATAACTTGTAATAGGTAAAATGTCAACTTTCACCTTGACCTTGCCCAAGGTCATAAGGTCAAAGGTCAAGGTCACCTGTGTTTCAGCACAGCGACATGTGAATTTTTGTACCTTTCGATTCGCTTTGTATTTTTCAGCTTGCTACATGTCGCAATGAAATTTTGTGCCAGGCATGGGAAAAAACATGGGGAATTTTAGGGTATTCCGCCAGCCTGCAAAAATAAAGGGGGGGGGGTGTTTCTAAGGGGACCCCATAAGAATGTAGTGTGCAGATTTCATCCTAGACCACAGAGAATGGTGAAACAAAATGGACGCCAAATCGTTCGGGGATTGATGTCCCTAAATTGTCGCTACAGTAGAAATCGTTCTGACGAACGATAAAAAAATGTCCAGGTCATGAAAGTTGAAGATAGGTTTTTTATGCAAAAATCGCAATTTTCAGAAAAACCATAAGTCCTAGCTTTTCGAAAATGGTGCCAATCGATTTAGAATGTTGATTTTACCCCAACCATGTATCTCGGATGTGCATAAATGTCAACAAACTCCAAAATCGGCAGAAAAAATCAAATGTCGAGACCCCATCGGGACCCCTTAGATTTCATCGCTTGAATTTTTGTGCATTGATTAATCCTTGAAATATACATCTGAATTGTGTCTTCGTGAGTTGTTCTAGCTGAAACAAACATTTTTTCTACTTGCATTTATTTTGAAATGACAATAAAGTGCGCGCGATCGAGTGTCGTTTGGTACGTACGATTGCTGTATTTCACCGAAGAAAAATCCGTTTTTCCTTTTACAATGAATTGAAAGTAACATTAAACTGTCAAAATTGCATCATTGTTGACGGCGATCATATGTATACAGTACGTATGACGCCTGTTTTCTATTTTTTTTTTTTTTTTTTTTATAAGTCCACGATAATATATAGCATTGTCACGTGACATCAGACGTCTCGACCAGTCAAATCAATGTGTTCTATTTGTATTTCATAAATAAAAATCATAGAATTTTCTGTCTTTCTTATTTATTTCATTTGTAAATACACGAAAACATTACAAAATATCTTTGTATTTTAAATGTAGAAAACACATAGAAGGTATATATACGTCAAAATTTGACTTTCTGTATATAGGCTTCCGTGGTCCAGTGGTAACAACGATGAGCTGGCAATACTGACAACGTCGGTTCGAGCCTAGGATGTGACAAGTCATTTTTGCATGGTTTTTTGCTACGTTTCACGTATATTTTATGCAGTTATGGTTTTTTATATAGAAAAAACAAAAAAAAACTGAAATTTTTTTACGCCGCGGTGTAAAAAATGTCGATGGAAGTGGTAAGCCATGATTATTTGTGGCGAAGTCACAAATGAACCTATATTATTAAGGCTTTCCACTTCCGAGTGGGAAGCCTTACTGTTATTCTTCTGTTTCTTATTATTATTATTATTATTATTATTCTTATTTTTTTCCGCCAAGTTTTCTTTTCCCATTATAAATTTTGTTTCGCGACATGTCGTAAAGACATTTTGTACTATGGATGTATAAGACATTACGCTTTCGCAGTTGACCCTGTCACACCGAACACTTGTTCTTTACGGAGTTATCTCCCCTGTTACAGAAAAGCTTGTGTGCAGATAAACTATGAAACCGTAAAAGATTTCGCAATAAAAGTTGTTGCAAAATGGTCAGCTATGGATTGCGACAATTTGTTACATATCGCGCAAAGTATTTTGACGACTCCTTGTAGGAGTTATTTCCCCTTATTTATTGGAAGTAAAATTTGTACCATTGTAACTCATGAACCAGAGGTGATATAGACTAGATATTTCACAGTTGGTCATCATTGACCTTGACCTTGAAAAAGGTCACAAGGTCAAAGGTCAAGGTCATGTTCTAATTTTTGACCCTTGGTTGTGTGCAGATCTTCTCCTTTACTATAATAGATAGAGAACTGAAACCTTTACCAAAATGTGTATCATATTAAGATCTTGAATCGTCACTTTTTTTATTTGACATTTTATAAGAGTTGTCTCCCCTTAGACCAATAATATGCATTGTGAGTTACATTAGATCACTATATCTCAGTAACTATAACAGACATATACATGAAACCTTATATCATTGGTCATCATTGACCTTGACCTTGAAAATGGACACAAGGTCAAAGGTCAAGGTCACGTTTGAAATTTTGACATTGTCTCGCCATCGCTATTCCCTTGAAACGGTAAAAGATAGGCAATAACTTGTAATAGGTAAAATGTCAACTTTCACCTTGACCTTGCCCAAGGTCATAAGGTCAAAGGTCAAGGTCACCTGTGTTTCAGCACAGCGACATGTGAATTTTTGTACCTTTCGATTCGCTTTGTATTTTTCAGCTTGCTACATGTCGCAATGAAATTTTGTGCCAGGCATGGGAAAAAACATGGGGAATTTTAGGGTATTCCGCCAGCCTGCAAAAATAAAGGGGGGGGGGTGTTTCTAAGGGGACCCCATAAGAATGTAGTGTGCAGATTTCATCCTAGACCACAGAGAATGGTGAAACAAAATGGACGCCAAATCGTTCGGGGATTGATGTCCCTAAATTGTCGCTACAGTAGAAATCGTTCTGACGAACGATAAAAAAATGTCCAGGTCATGAAAGTTGAAGATAGGTTTTTTATGCAAAAATCGCAATTTTCAGAAAAACCATAAGTCCTAGCTTTTCGAAAATGGTGCCAATCGATTTAGAATGTTGATTTTACCCCAACCATGTATCTCGGATGTGCATAAATGTCAACAAACTCCAAAATCGGCAGAAAAAATCAAATGTCGAGACCCCATCGGGACCCCTTAGATTTCATCGCTTGAATTTTTGTGCATTGATTAATCCTTGAAATATACATCTGAATTGTGTCTTCGTGAGTTGTTCTAGCTGAAACAAACATTTTTTCTACTTGCATTTATTTTGAAATGACAATAAAGTGCGCGCGATCGAGTGTCGTTTGGTACGTACGATTGCTGTATTTCACCGAAGAAAAATCCGTTTTTCCTTTTACAATGAATTGAAAGTAACATTAAACTGTCAAAATTGCATCATTGTTGACGGCGATCATATGTATACAGTACGTATGACGCCTGTTTTCTATTTTTTTTTTTTTTTTTTTTATAAGTCCACGATAATATATAGCATTGTCACGTGACATCAGACGTCTCGACCAGTCAAATCAATGTGTTCTATTTGTATTTCATAAATAAAAATCATAGAATTTTCTGTCTTTCTTATTTATTTCATTTGTAAATACACGAAAACATTACAAAATATCTTTGTATTTTAAATGTAGAAAACACATAGAAGGTATATATACGTCAAAATTTGACTTTCTGTATATAGGCTTCCGTGGTCCAGTGGTAACAACGATGAGCTGGCAATACTGACAACGTCGGTTCGAGCCTAGGATGTGACAAGTCATTTTTGCATGGTTTTTTGCTACGTTTCACGTATATTTTATGCAGTTATGGTTTTTTATATAGAAAAAACAAAAAAAAACTGAAATTTTTTTACGCCGCGGTGTAAAAAATGTCGATGGAAGTGGTAAGCCATGATTATTTGTGGCGAAGTCACAAATGAACCTATATTATTAAGGCTTTCCACTTCCGAGTGGGAAGCCTTACTGTTATTCTTCTGTTTCTTATTATTATTATTATTATTATTATTCTTATTTTTTTCCGCCAAGTTTTCTTTTCCCATTATAAATTTTGTTTCGCGACATGTCGTAAAGACATTTTGTACTATGGATGTATAAGACATTACGCTTTCGCAGTTGACCCTGTCACACCGAACACTTGTTCTTTACGGAGTTATCTCCCCTGTTACAGAAAAGCTTGTGTGCAGATAAACTATGAAACCGTAAAAGATTTCGCAATAAAAGTTGTTGCAAAATGGTCAGCTATGGATTGCGACAATTTGTTACATATCGCGCAAAGTATTTTGACGACTCCTTGTAGGAGTTATTTCCCCTTATTTATTGGAAGTAAAATTTGTACCATTGTAACTCATGAACCAGAGGTGATATAGACTAGATATTTCACAGTTGGTCATCATTGACCTTGACCTTGAAAAAGGTCACAAGGTCAAAGGTCAAGGTCATGTTCTAATTTTTGACCCTTGGTTGTGTGCAGATCTTCTCCTTTACTATAATAGATAGAGAACTGAAACCTTTACCAAAATGTGTATCATATTAAGATCTTGAATCGTCACTTTTTTTATTTGACATTTTATAAGAGTTGTCTCCCCTTAGACCAATAATATGCATTGTGAGTTACATTAGATCACTATATCTCAGTAACTATAACAGACATATACATGAAACCTTATATCATTGGTCATCATTGACCTTGACCTTGAAAATGGACACAAGGTCAAAGGTCAAGGTCACGTTTGAAATTTTGACATTGTCTCGCCATCGCTATTCCCTTGAAACGGTAAAAGATAGGCAATAACTTGTAATAGGTAAAATGTCAACTTTCACCTTGACCTTGCCCAAGGTCATAAGGTCAAAGGTCAAGGTCACCTGTGTTTCAGCACAGCGACATGTGAATTTTTGTACCTTTCGATTCGCTTTGTATTTTTCAGCTTGCTACATGTCGCAATGAAATTTTGTGCCAGGCATGGGAAAAAACATGGGGAATTTTAGGGTATTCCGCCAGCCTGCAAAAATAAAGGGGGGGGGGTGTTTCTAAGGGGACCCCATAAGAATGTAGTGTGCAGATTTCATCCTAGACCACAGAGAATGGTGAAACAAAATGGACGCCAAATCGTTCGGGGATTGATGTCCCTAAATTGTCGCTACAGTAGAAATCGTTCTGACGAACGATAAAAAAATGTCCAGGTCATGAAAGTTGAAGATAGGTTTTTTATGCAAAAATCGCAATTTTCAGAAAAACCATAAGTCCTAGCTTTTCGAAAATGGTGCCAATCGATTTAGAATGTTGATTTTACCCCAACCATGTATCTCGGATGTGCATAAATGTCAACAAACTCCAAAATCGGCAGAAAAAATCAAATGTCGAGACCCCATCGGGACCCCTTAGATTTCATCGCTTGAATTTTTGTGCATTGATTAATCCTTGAAATATACATCTGAATTGTGTCTTCGTGAGTTGTTCTAGCTGAAACAAACATTTTTTCTACTTGCATTTATTTTGAAATGACAATAAAGTGCGCGCGATCGAGTGTCGTTTGGTACGTACGATTGCTGTATTTCACCGAAGAAAAATCCGTTTTTCCTTTTACAATGAATTGAAAGTAACATTAAACTGTCAAAATTGCATCATTGTTGACGGCGATCATATGTATACAGTACGTATGACGCCTGTTTTCTATTTTTTTTTTTTTTTTTTTTATAAGTCCACGATAATATATAGCATTGTCACGTGACATCAGACGTCTCGACCAGTCAAATCAATGTGTTCTATTTGTATTTCATAAATAAAAATCATAGAATTTTCTGTCTTTCTTATTTATTTCATTTGTAAATACACGAAAACATTACAAAATATCTTTGTATTTTAAATGTAGAAAACACATAGAAGGTATATATACGTCAAAATTTGACTTTCTGTATATAGGCTTCCGTGGTCCAGTGGTAACAACGATGAGCTGGCAATACTGACAACGTCGGTTCGAGCCTAGGATGTGACAAGTCATTTTTGCATGGTTTTTTGCTACGTTTCACGTATATTTTATGCAGTTATGGTTTTTTATATAGAAAAAACAAAAAAAAACTGAAATTTTTTTACGCCGCGGTGTAAAAAATGTCGATGGAAGTGGTAAGCCATGATTATTTGTGGCGAAGTCACAAATGAACCTATATTATTAAGGCTTTCCACTTCCGAGTGGGAAGCCTTACTGTTATTCTTCTGTTTCTTATTATTATTATTATTATTATTATTCTTATTTTTTTCCGCCAAGTTTTCTTTTCCCATTATAAATTTTGTTTCGCGACATGTCGTAAAGACATTTTGTACTATGGATGTATAAGACATTACGCTTTCGCAGTTGACCCTGTCACACCGAACACTTGTTCTTTACGGAGTTATCTCCCCTGTTACAGAAAAGCTTGTGTGCAGATAAACTATGAAACCGTAAAAGATTTCGCAATAAAAGTTGTTGCAAAATGGTCAGCTATGGATTGCGACAATTTGTTACATATCGCGCAAAGTATTTTGACGACTCCTTGTAGGAGTTATTTCCCCTTATTTATTGGAAGTAAAATTTGTACCATTGTAACTCATGAACCAGAGGTGATATAGACTAGATATTTCACAGTTGGTCATCATTGACCTTGACCTTGAAAAAGGTCACAAGGTCAAAGGTCAAGGTCATGTTCTAATTTTTGACCCTTGGTTGTGTGCAGATCTTCTCCTTTACTATAATAGATAGAGAACTGAAACCTTTACCAAAATGTGTATCATATTAAGATCTTGAATCGTCACTTTTTTTATTTGACATTTTATAAGAGTTGTCTCCCCTTAGACCAATAATATGCATTGTGAGTTACATTAGATCACTATATCTCAGTAACTATAACAGACATATACATGAAACCTTATATCATTGGTCATCATTGACCTTGACCTTGAAAATGGACACAAGGTCAAAGGTCAAGGTCACGTTTGAAATTTTGACATTGTCTCGCCATCGCTATTCCCTTGAAACGGTAAAAGATAGGCAATAACTTGTAATAGGTAAAATGTCAACTTTCACCTTGACCTTGCCCAAGGTCATAAGGTCAAAGGTCAAGGTCACCTGTGTTTCAGCACAGCGACATGTGAATTTTTGTACCTTTCGATTCGCTTTGTATTTTTCAGCTTGCTACATGTCGCAATGAAATTTTGTGCCAGGCATGGGAAAAAACATGGGGAATTTTAGGGTATTCCGCCAGCCTGCAAAAATAAAGGGGGGGGGGTGTTTCTAAGGGGACCCCATAAGAATGTAGTGTGCAGATTTCATCCTAGACCACAGAGAATGGTGAAACAAAATGGACGCCAAATCGTTCGGGGATTGATGTCCCTAAATTGTCGCTACAGTAGAAATCGTTCTGACGAACGATAAAAAAATGTCCAGGTCATGAAAGTTGAAGATAGGTTTTTTATGCAAAAATCGCAATTTTCAGAAAAACCATAAGTCCTAGCTTTTCGAAAATGGTGCCAATCGATTTAGAATGTTGATTTTACCCCAACCATGTATCTCGGATGTGCATAAATGTCAACAAACTCCAAAATCGGCAGAAAAAATCAAATGTCGAGACCCCATCGGGACCCCTTAGATTTCATCGCTTGAATTTTTGTGCATTGATTAATCCTTGAAATATACATCTGAATTGTGTCTTCGTGAGTTGTTCTAGCTGAAACAAACATTTTTTCTACTTGCATTTATTTTGAAATGACAATAAAGTGCGCGCGATCGAGTGTCGTTTGGTACGTACGATTGCTGTATTTCACCGAAGAAAAATCCGTTTTTCCTTTTACAATGAATTGAAAGTAACATTAAACTGTCAAAATTGCATCATTGTTGACGGCGATCATATGTATACAGTACGTATGACGCCTGTTTTCTATTTTTTTTTTTTTTTTTTTTATAAGTCCACGATAATATATAGCATTGTCACGTGACATCAGACGTCTCGACCAGTCAAATCAATGTGTTCTATTTGTATTTCATAAATAAAAATCATAGAATTTTCTGTCTTTCTTATTTATTTCATTTGTAAATACACGAAAACATTACAAAATATCTTTGTATTTTAAATGTAGAAAACACATAGAAGGTATATATACGTCAAAATTTGACTTTCTGTATATAGGCTTCCGTGGTCCAGTGGTAACAACGATGAGCTGGCAATACTGACAACGTCGGTTCGAGCCTAGGATGTGACAAGTCATTTTTGCATGGTTTTTTGCTACGTTTCACGTATATTTTATGCAGTTATGGTTTTTTATATAGAAAAAACAAAAAAAAACTGAAATTTTTTTACGCCGCGGTGTAAAAAATGTCGATGGAAGTGGTAAGCCATGATTATTTGTGGCGAAGTCACAAATGAACCTATATTATTAAGGCTTTCCACTTCCGAGTGGGAAGCCTTACTGTTATTCTTCTGTTTCTTATTAAGGCTTTCCACTTTCCGAGTGGAAAGCCTTCTTGTTATTCTTCTGTTTCTTATTATTATTATTATTATTCTTATTTTTTTCCGCCAAGTTTTCTTTTCCCATTATAAATTTTGTTTCGCGACATGTCGTAAAGACATTTTGTACTATGGATGTATAAGACATTACGCTTTCGCAGTTGACCCTGTCACACCGAACACTTGTTCTTTACGGAGTTATCTCCCCTGTTACAGAAAAGCTTGTGTGCAGATAAACTATGAAACCGTAAAAGATTTCACAATAAAAGTTGTTGCAAAATGGTCAGCTATGGATTGCGACAATTTGTTACATATCGCGCAAAGTATTTTGACGACTCCTTGTAGGAGTTATTTCCCCTTATTTATTGGAAGTACAATTTGTACCATTGTAACTCATGAACCAGAGGTGATATAGAATAGATATTTCACAGTTGGTCATCATTGACCTTGACCTTGAAAAAGGTCACAAGGTCAAAAGTCAAGGTCATGTTCTAATTTTTGACACTTGGTTGTGTGCAGATCTCCTCCTTTACTATAATAGATAGAGAACTGAAACCTTTACCAAAATGTGTATCATATTGAGATCTTGAATCGTCACTTTTTTTATTTGACATTTTTAAAAGAGTTATCTCCCCTAGACCAATAAAATGTATTGTGAATTGCATTATATCACTATATCTCAGTAACTATAACAGATATATATATGAAACCTTATATCATTGGTCATCATTGACCTTGACCTTGAAAATGGACACAAGGTCAAAGGTCAAGGTCACGTTTAAAATTTTGGCATTGTCTTGTCATCGCTATTACTTTGAAACGGTAAAAGATAGGCTATAAGTTATAATGGATAAAATGTTGGTCTCATAAAGGCGCAACTTTTTTCTATTTAAAGGGAAAGGATCCGGCTTCATCTTATAGGAGTTATCCCCCATTACAACCATTGATAATTAGTTTTTCATTAATTACTTATCAACTATTGATAGTAGAGGCATGGGGTCTTCACTATGGATCATTAGGACCCTTGACCTTGAAAACAAATACAAGGTCAAAGGTCAAGGTCATTTTCTAATTTTTTGTATATATTTTAAGTAGTCATATCTTAATGACTTTAAGAGATATTGGCATAAAATCTTCAATGTTGATCACTGTTGACCTTCAGCATGGTCAAGGTCATGCTGTAAAAGTCAAGGTCAAAGTCCTTTATAAATGTTTTTCATGGTACTATGTATTTTGAATGGCTTCTTCTTTTTATGCTATTGCCTATAAGTAATATTTACGTAGATTAAAAGATCAGTTGTCAAGGTCATTCAAGTTTTCTTACGTCCTATTTAATGACCTTTCTTATTTTTAAAGATATCTAAATAGTTTTTTAATAATTTTTGTTCTTATTAATTGCTATAGACAAATTACGTATGTTTCTTAGCTTTTTGGTTTCAAGGTCATTTATTTAAGGTCTTCTTTTGAAGTGGAAAGCCTATTAATCGTTCTTTAGAACGATTGAACCTATATTTATTATTATTATTATTATTATTCTTATTTTTTTCCGCCAAGTTTTCTTTTCCCATTATAAATTTTGTTTCGCGACATGTCGTAAAGACATTTTGTACTATGGATGTATAAGACATTACGCTTTCGCAGTTGACCCTGTCACACCGAACACTTGTTCTTTACGGAGTTATCTCCCCTGTTACAGAAAAGCTTGTGTGCAGATAAACTATGAAACCGTAAAAGATTTCGCAATAAAAGTTGTTGCAAAATGGTCAGCTATGGATTGCGACAATTTGTTACATATCGCGCAAAGTATTTTGACGACTCCTTGTAGGAGTTATTTCCCCTTATTTATTGGAAGTAAAATTTGTACCATTGTAACTCATGAACCAGAGGTGATATAGACTAGATATTTCACAGTTGGTCATCATTGACCTTGACCTTGAAAAAGGTCACAAGGTCAAAGGTCAAGGTCATGTTCTAATTTTTGACCCTTGGTTGTGTGCAGATCTTCTCCTTTACTATAATAGATAGAGAACTGAAACCTTTACCAAAATGTGTATCATATTAAGATCTTGAATCGTCACTTTTTTTATTTGACATTTTATAAGAGTTGTCTCCCCTTAGACCAATAATATGCATTGTGAGTTACATTAGATCACTATATCTCAGTAACTATAACAGACATATACATGAAACCTTATATCATTGGTCATCATTGACCTTGACCTTGAAAATGGACACAAGGTCAAAGGTCAAGGTCACGTTTGAAATTTTGACATTGTCTCGCCATCGCTATTCCCTTGAAACGGTAAAAGATAGGCAATAACTTGTAATAGGTAAAATGTCAACTTTCACCTTGACCTTGCCCAAGGTCATAAGGTCAAAGGTCAAGGTCACCTGTGTTTCAGCACAGCGACATGTGAATTTTTGTACCTTTCGATTCGCTTTGTATTTTTCAGCTTGCTACATGTCGCAATGAAATTTTGTGCCAGGCATGGGAAAAAACATGGGGAATTTTAGGGTATTCCGCCAGCCTGCAAAAATAAAGGGGGGGGGGTGTTTCTAAGGGGACCCCATAAGAATGTAGTGTGCAGATTTCATCCTAGACCACAGAGAATGGTGAAACAAAATGGACGCCAAATCGTTCGGGGATTGATGTCCCTAAATTGTCGCTACAGTAGAAATCGTTCTGACGAACGATAAAAAAATGTCCAGGTCATGAAAGTTGAAGATAGGTTTTTTATGCAAAAATCGCAATTTTCAGAAAAACCATAAGTCCTAGCTTTTCGAAAATGGTGCCAATCGATTTAGAATGTTGATTTTACCCCAACCATGTATCTCGGATGTGCATAAATGTCAACAAACTCCAAAATCGGCAGAAAAAATCAAATGTCGAGACCCCATCGGGACCCCTTAGATTTCATCGCTTGAATTTTTGTGCATTGATTAATCCTTGAAATATACATCTGAATTGTGTCTTCGTGAGTTGTTCTAGCTGAAACAAACATTTTTTCTACTTGCATTTATTTTGAAATGACAATAAAGTGCGCGCGATCGAGTGTCGTTTGGTACGTACGATTGCTGTATTTCACCGAAGAAAAATCCGTTTTTCCTTTTACAATGAATTGAAAGTAACATTAAACTGTCAAAATTGCATCATTGTTGACGGCGATCATATGTATACAGTACGTATGACGCCTGTTTTCTATTTTTTTTTTTTTTTTTTTTATAAGTCCACGATAATATATAGCATTGTCACGTGACATCAGACGTCTCGACCAGTCAAATCAATGTGTTCTATTTGTATTTCATAAATAAAAATCATAGAATTTTCTGTCTTTCTTATTTATTTCATTTGTAAATACACGAAAACATTACAAAATATCTTTGTATTTTAAATGTAGAAAACACATAGAAGGTATATATACGTCAAAATTTGACTTTCTGTATATAGGCTTCCGTGGTCCAGTGGTAACAACGATGAGCTGGCAATACTGACAACGTCGGTTCGAGCCTAGGATGTGACAAGTCATTTTTGCATGGTTTTTTGCTACGTTTCACGTATATTTTATGCAGTTATGGTTTTTTATATAGAAAAAACAAAAAAAAACTGAAATTTTTTTACGCCGCGGTGTAAAAAATGTCGATGGAAGTGGTAAGCCATGATTATTTGTGGCGAAGTCACAAATGAACCTATATTATTAAGGCTTTCCACTTCCGAGTGGGAAGCCTTACTGTTATTCTTCTGTTTCTTATTATTATTATTAAGGCTTTCCACTTTCCGAGTGGAAAGCCTTCCTGTTATTTGTCTGTTTATTATTATTATTATTCTTTTTTTTCCGCCAAGTTTTCTTTTCCCATTATAAATTTTGTTTCGCGACATGTCGTAAAGACATTTTGTACTATGGATGTATGAGACATTACGCTTTCGCAGTTAACCCTGGCTCACCGAACACTTGTTCTTTACGGAGTTATCTCCCCTGTTAGAGAAAAGCTTGTGTGCAGATAAACTATGAAACCGTAAAAGATTTCGCAATAAAACTTTTTGCAAAATGGTCAGCTATTGATCGCGACAATTTGTTACATATTGCGCAAAGTATTTTGACGACTCCTTGCAGGAGTTATTTCCCCTTATTTATTGGAAGTACATTTTGTAGCATTGTAACTCATGAACCAGAGGTGATAGAGACTAGATATTTCACAGTTGGTCATCATTGACCTTGACCTTGAAAAAGGTCACAAGGTCAAAGGTCAAGGTCATGTTCTAATTTTTGACCCTTTATTGTGTGCAGATCTCCTCCTTTACTATAATAGATAGAGAACTGAAACCTTTACCAAAATGTGTATCATATTAAGATCTTGAATCGTCACTTTTTTTATTTGACATTTTTATAAGAGTTATCTCCCCTAGACCAATAAAATATATTGTGAATTACATTATATCACCATATCTCAGTTACTATAACAGATATTTATATGAAACCTTATATCATTGGTCATCATTGACCTTGACCTTGAAAATGGACACAAGGTCAAAGGTCAAGGTCACGTTTGAAATTTTGACATTGTCTTGTCATCGCTATTGCATTGAAACGGTAAAAGATAAGCTATAAGTTATAATGGATAAAATGTTGGTCTCATAAAGGCGCAACTTTTTTACATTTGGAGGGAAAGGATACGACTTCATCTTATAGGAGTTATCCCCCATTACTACCACTGATAATTAGGTTTTCATTAATTACTTATCAACTATTGATAGTAGAGGCATTGGGTCTTCACTATAGACCAGTATGACCCTTGACCTTGAAAATAGAAACAAGGTCAAAGGTCAAGGTCATCTTATAAATTTTGGTATTTATGACAAATAGTCATTTCTTCATAATTATACGACATATTGACATAGGATCTGCACTGTTTGTCCTTTATTGACCCTCAGCATGGTCAAGGTCATATTTACAGAAGTCAAGGTCAAAACATATTTTTCGGAAATTCTGCTTTTTCGTGTAAATTAAATGGTAAATCTTAATAAATGCTTTGTTTTTAAAGCATTAAGTATGCAAATATCAAAAACTTGCTGATAAAGAACATTTATGTCAATTAACGTCCTATTTTTTTACCTTTTTTATTTCGAAAGATAGCCGAATGGTTTTTCTTTCGTGTGTTTATTTTGAAAAGAAAAGTCAATTTCCATAAACCAAAGTCAATGTCAAGGTCATTTTTGCGATAAGTGGAAAGCCTCTCATTTGTTCGGTAGAACCAATGAACTTATATTTATTATTATTATTCTTTTTTTTCCGCCAAGTTTCTTTTCTCATTATAAATTTTGTTTCGCGACATGTCGTTAAGATATTTTGTACTATGGATGTACAAGACATTACGCTTTCGCAGTTGACCCTGTCACACCGAACACTTGTTCTTTACGGAGTTATCTCCCCTGTTACAGAAAAGCTTGTGTGCAGATAAACTATGAAACCGTAAAAGATTTCGCAATAAAAGTTGTTGCAAAATGGTCAGCTATGGATTGCGACAATTTGTTACATATCGCGCAAAGTATTTTGACGACTCCTTGTAGGAGTTATTTCCCCTTATTTATTGGAAGTACAATTTGTACCATTGTAACTCATGAACCAGAGGTGATATAGACTAGATATTTCACAGTTGGTCATCATTGACCTTGACCTTGAAAAAGGTCACAAGGCCAAAGGTCAAGGTCATGTTCTAATTTTTGACACTTGGTTGTGTGCAGATCTCCTCCTTTACTATAATAGATAGAGAACTGAAACCTTTACCAAAATGTGTATCATATTAAGATCTTGAATCGTCACTTTTTTTATTTGACATTTTTATAAGAGTTATCTCCCCTAGACCATAAAATATATTGTGAGTTGCATTATATCACTATATCTCAGTAACTATAACAGATATATATATGAAACCTTATATCATTGGTCATCATTGACCTTGACCTTGAAAATGGACACAAGGTCAAAGGTCAAGGTCACGTTTGAAATTTTGGCATTGTCTTGTCATCGCTATTACTTTGAAACGGTAAAAGATAGGCTATAAGTTATAATGGATAAAATGTTGGTCTCATAAAGGCGCAACTTTTTTCTATTTAAAGGGAAAGGATCCGGCTTCATCTTATAGGAGTTATCCCCCATTACAACCATTGATAATTAGTTTTTCATTAATTACTTATCAACTATTGATAGTAGAGGCATTGGGTCTTCACTATAGACCAGTATGACCCTTGACCTTGAAAATACAAACAAGGTCAAAGGTCAAGGTCATCTTATAAATTTTGGTATTTATGATAAATAGTCATTTCTTCATAATTATACGACATATTGACATAGGATCTGCACTGTTTGTCCTTTATTGACCCTCAGCATGGTCAAGGTCATATTGACAGAAGTCAAGGTCAAAACATATTTTTCGGAAATTCTGCTTTTTCGTGTAAATTAAATGGTAAATCTTAATAAATGCTTTGTTTTTAAAGCATTAAGTATGCAAATATCAAAAACTTGCTGGTCAAGAACATTTATGTCAATTAACGTCCTATTTTTTTACCTTTTTTATTTCGAAAGATAGCCGAATGGTTTTTCTTTCGTGTGTTTATTTTGAAAAGAAAAGTCAATTTCCATAAACCAAAGTCAATGTCAAGGTCATTTTTGTGATAAGTGGAAAGCCTCTCATTTGTTCGGTAGAACCAATGAACTTATATTTATTATTATTATTCTTATTTTTTTCCGCCAAGTTTTCTTTTCCCATTATAAATTTTGTTTCGCGACATGTCGTAAAGACATTTTGTACTATGGATGTATAAGACATTACGCTTTCGCAGTTGACCCTGTCACACCGAACACTTGTTCTTTACGGAGTTATCTCCCCTGTTACAGAAAAGCTTGTGTGCAGATAAACTATGAAACCGTAAAAGATTTCGCAATAAAAGTTGTTGCAAAATGGTCAGCTATGGATTGCGACAATTTGTTACATATCGCGCAAAGTATTTTGACGACTCCTTGTAGGAGTTATTTCCCCTTATTTATTGGAAGTAAAATTTGTACCATTGTAACTCATGAACCAGAGGTGATATAGACTAGATATTTCACAGTTGGTCATCATTGACCTTGACCTTGAAAAAGGTCACAAGGTCAAAGGTCAAGGTCATGTTCTAATTTTTGACCCTTGGTTGTGTGCAGATCTTCTCCTTTACTATAATAGATAGAGAACTGAAACCTTTACCAAAATGTGTATCATATTAAGATCTTGAATCGTCACTTTTTTTATTTGACATTTTATAAGAGTTGTCTCCCCTTAGACCAATAATATGCATTGTGAGTTACATTAGATCACTATATCTCAGTAACTATAACAGACATATACATGAAACCTTATATCATTGGTCATCATTGACCTTGACCTTGAAAATGGACACAAGGTCAAAGGTCAAGGTCACGTTTGAAATTTTGACATTGTCTCGCCATCGCTATTCCCTTGAAACGGTAAAAGATAGGCAATAACTTGTAATAGGTAAAATGTCAACTTTCACCTTGACCTTGCCCAAGGTCATAAGGTCAAAGGTCAAGGTCACCTGTGTTTCAGCACAGCGACATGTGAATTTTTGTACCTTTCGATTCGCTTTGTATTTTTCAGCTTGCTACATGTCGCAATGAAATTTTGTGCCAGGCATGGGAAAAAACATGGGGAATTTTAGGGTATTCCGCCAGCCTGCAAAAATAAAGGGGGGGGGGTGTTTCTAAGGGGACCCCATAAGAATGTAGTGTGCAGATTTCATCCTAGACCACAGAGAATGGTGAAACAAAATGGACGCCAAATCGTTCGGGGATTGATGTCCCTAAATTGTCGCTACAGTAGAAATCGTTCTGACGAACGATAAAAAAATGTCCAGGTCATGAAAGTTGAAGATAGGTTTTTTATGCAAAAATCGCAATTTTCAGAAAAACCATAAGTCCTAGCTTTTCGAAAATGGTGCCAATCGATTTAGAATGTTGATTTTACCCCAACCATGTATCTCGGATGTGCATAAATGTCAACAAACTCCAAAATCGGCAGAAAAAATCAAATGTCGAGACCCCATCGGGACCCCTTAGATTTCATCGCTTGAATTTTTGTGCATTGATTAATCCTTGAAATATACATCTGAATTGTGTCTTCGTGAGTTGTTCTAGCTGAAACAAACATTTTTTCTACTTGCATTTATTTTGAAATGACAATAAAGTGCGCGCGATCGAGTGTCGTTTGGTACGTACGATTGCTGTATTTCACCGAAGAAAAATCCGTTTTTCCTTTTACAATGAATTGAAAGTAACATTAAACTGTCAAAATTGCATCATTGTTGACGGCGATCATATGTATACAGTACGTATGACGCCTGTTTTCTATTTTTTTTTTTTTTTTTTTTATAAGTCCACGATAATATATAGCATTGTCACGTGACATCAGACGTCTCGACCAGTCAAATCAATGTGTTCTATTTGTATTTCATAAATAAAAATCATAGAATTTTCTGTCTTTCTTATTTATTTCATTTGTAAATACACGAAAACATTACAAAATATCTTTGTATTTTAAATGTAGAAAACACATAGAAGGTATATATACGTCAAAATTTGACTTTCTGTATATAGGCTTCCGTGGTCCAGTGGTAACAACGATGAGCTGGCAATACTGACAACGTCGGTTCGAGCCTAGGATGTGACAAGTCATTTTTGCATGGTTTTTTGCTACGTTTCACGTATATTTTATGCAGTTATGGTTTTTTATATAGAAAAAACAAAAAAAAACTGAAATTTTTTTACGCCGCGGTGTAAAAAATGTCGATGGAAGTGGTAAGCCATGATTATTTGTGGCGAAGTCACAAATGAACCTATATTATTAAGGCTTTCCACTTCCGAGTGGGAAGCCTTACTGTTATTCTTCTGTTTCTTATTATTATTATTATTATTATTATTCTTATTTTTTTCCGCCAAGTTTTCTTTTCCCATTATAAATTTTGTTTCGCGACATGTCGTAAAGACATTTTGTACTATGGATGTATAAGACATTACGCTTTCGCAGTTGACCCTGTCACACCGAACACTTGTTCTTTACGGAGTTATCTCCCCTGTTACAGAAAAGCTTGTGTGCAGATAAACTATGAAACCGTAAAAGATTTCGCAATAAAAGTTGTTGCAAAATGGTCAGCTATGGATTGCGACAATTTGTTACATATCGCGCAAAGTATTTTGACGACTCCTTGTAGGAGTTATTTCCCCTTATTTATTGGAAGTAAAATTTGTACCATTGTAACTCATGAACCAGAGGTGATATAGACTAGATATTTCACAGTTGGTCATCATTGACCTTGACCTTGAAAAAGGTCACAAGGTCAAAGGTCAAGGTCATGTTCTAATTTTTGACCCTTGGTTGTGTGCAGATCTTCTCCTTTACTATAATAGATAGAGAACTGAAACCTTTACCAAAATGTGTATCATATTAAGATCTTGAATCGTCACTTTTTTTATTTGACATTTTATAAGAGTTGTCTCCCCTTAGACCAATAATATGCATTGTGAGTTACATTAGATCACTATATCTCAGTAACTATAACAGACATATACATGAAACCTTATATCATTGGTCATCATTGACCTTGACCTTGAAAATGGACACAAGGTCAAAGGTCAAGGTCACGTTTGAAATTTTGACATTGTCTCGCCATCGCTATTCCCTTGAAACGGTAAAAGATAGGCAATAACTTGTAATAGGTAAAATGTCAACTTTCACCTTGACCTTGCCCAAGGTCATAAGGTCAAAGGTCAAGGTCACCTGTGTTTCAGCACAGCGACATGTGAATTTTTGTACCTTTCGATTCGCTTTGTATTTTTCAGCTTGCTACATGTCGCAATGAAATTTTGTGCCAGGCATGGGAAAAAACATGGGGAATTTTAGGGTATTCCGCCAGCCTGCAAAAATAAAGGGGGGGGGGTGTTTCTAAGGGGACCCCATAAGAATGTAGTGTGCAGATTTCATCCTAGACCACAGAGAATGGTGAAACAAAATGGACGCCAAATCGTTCGGGGATTGATGTCCCTAAATTGTCGCTACAGTAGAAATCGTTCTGACGAACGATAAAAAAATGTCCAGGTCATGAAAGTTGAAGATAGGTTTTTTATGCAAAAATCGCAATTTTCAGAAAAACCATAAGTCCTAGCTTTTCGAAAATGGTGCCAATCGATTTAGAATGTTGATTTTACCCCAACCATGTATCTCGGATGTGCATAAATGTCAACAAACTCCAAAATCGGCAGAAAAAATCAAATGTCGAGACCCCATCGGGACCCCTTAGATTTCATCGCTTGAATTTTTGTGCATTGATTAATCCTTGAAATATACATCTGAATTGTGTCTTCGTGAGTTGTTCTAGCTGAAACAAACATTTTTTCTACTTGCATTTATTTTGAAATGACAATAAAGTGCGCGCGATCGAGTGTCGTTTGGTACGTACGATTGCTGTATTTCACCGAAGAAAAATCCGTTTTTCCTTTTACAATGAATTGAAAGTAACATTAAACTGTCAAAATTGCATCATTGTTGACGGCGATCATATGTATACAGTACGTATGACGCCTGTTTTCTATTTTTTTTTTTTTTTTTTTTATAAGTCCACGATAATATATAGCATTGTCACGTGACATCAGACGTCTCGACCAGTCAAATCAATGTGTTCTATTTGTATTTCATAAATAAAAATCATAGAATTTTCTGTCTTTCTTATTTATTTCATTTGTAAATACACGAAAACATTACAAAATATCTTTGTATTTTAAATGTAGAAAACACATAGAAGGTATATATACGTCAAAATTTGACTTTCTGTATATAGGCTTCCGTGGTCCAGTGGTAACAACGATGAGCTGGCAATACTGACAACGTCGGTTCGAGCCTAGGATGTGACAAGTCATTTTTGCATGGTTTTTTGCTACGTTTCACGTATATTTTATGCAGTTATGGTTTTTTATATAGAAAAAACAAAAAAAAACTGAAATTTTTTTACGCCGCGGTGTAAAAAATGTCGATGGAAGTGGTAAGCCATGATTATTTGTGGCGAAGTCACAAATGAACCTATATTATTAAGGCTTTCCACTTCCGAGTGGGAAGCCTTACTGTTATTCTTCTGTTTCTTATTATTATTATTATTATTATTATTCTTATTTTTTTCCGCCAAGTTTTCTTTTCCCATTATAAATTTTGTTTCGCGACATGTCGTAAAGACATTTTGTACTATGGATGTATAAGACATTACGCTTTCGCAGTTGACCCTGTCACACCGAACACTTGTTCTTTACGGAGTTATCTCCCCTGTTACAGAAAAGCTTGTGTGCAGATAAACTATGAAACCGTAAAAGATTTCGCAATAAAAGTTGTTGCAAAATGGTCAGCTATGGATTGCGACAATTTGTTACATATCGCGCAAAGTATTTTGACGACTCCTTGTAGGAGTTATTTCCCCTTATTTATTGGAAGTAAAATTTGTACCATTGTAACTCATGAACCAGAGGTGATATAGACTAGATATTTCACAGTTGGTCATCATTGACCTTGACCTTGAAAAAGGTCACAAGGTCAAAGGTCAAGGTCATGTTCTAATTTTTGACCCTTGGTTGTGTGCAGATCTTCTCCTTTACTATAATAGATAGAGAACTGAAACCTTTACCAAAATGTGTATCATATTAAGATCTTGAATCGTCACTTTTTTTATTTGACATTTTATAAGAGTTGTCTCCCCTTAGACCAATAATATGCATTGTGAGTTACATTAGATCACTATATCTCAGTAACTATAACAGACATATACATGAAACCTTATATCATTGGTCATCATTGACCTTGACCTTGAAAATGGACACAAGGTCAAAGGTCAAGGTCACGTTTGAAATTTTGACATTGTCTCGCCATCGCTATTCCCTTGAAACGGTAAAAGATAGGCAATAACTTGTAATAGGTAAAATGTCAACTTTCACCTTGACCTTGCCCAAGGTCATAAGGTCAAAGGTCAAGGTCACCTGTGTTTCAGCACAGCGACATGTGAATTTTTGTACCTTTCGATTCGCTTTGTATTTTTCAGCTTGCTACATGTCGCAATGAAATTTTGTGCCAGGCATGGGAAAAAACATGGGGAATTTTAGGGTATTCCGCCAGCCTGCAAAAATAAAGGGGGGGGGGTGTTTCTAAGGGGACCCCATAAGAATGTAGTGTGCAGATTTCATCCTAGACCACAGAGAATGGTGAAACAAAATGGACGCCAAATCGTTCGGGGATTGATGTCCCTAAATTGTCGCTACAGTAGAAATCGTTCTGACGAACGATAAAAAAATGTCCAGGTCATGAAAGTTGAAGATAGGTTTTTTATGCAAAAATCGCAATTTTCAGAAAAACCATAAGTCCTAGCTTTTCGAAAATGGTGCCAATCGATTTAGAATGTTGATTTTACCCCAACCATGTATCTCGGATGTGCATAAATGTCAACAAACTCCAAAATCGGCAGAAAAAATCAAATGTCGAGACCCCATCGGGACCCCTTAGATTTCATCGCTTGAATTTTTGTGCATTGATTAATCCTTGAAATATACATCTGAATTGTGTCTTCGTGAGTTGTTCTAGCTGAAACAAACATTTTTTCTACTTGCATTTATTTTGAAATGACAATAAAGTGCGCGCGATCGAGTGTCGTTTGGTACGTACGATTGCTGTATTTCACCGAAGAAAAATCCGTTTTTCCTTTTACAATGAATTGAAAGTAACATTAAACTGTCAAAATTGCATCATTGTTGACGGCGATCATATGTATACAGTACGTATGACGCCTGTTTTCTATTTTTTTTTTTTTTTTTTTTATAAGTCCACGATAATATATAGCATTGTCACGTGACATCAGACGTCTCGACCAGTCAAATCAATGTGTTCTATTTGTATTTCATAAATAAAAATCATAGAATTTTCTGTCTTTCTTATTTATTTCATTTGTAAATACACGAAAACATTACAAAATATCTTTGTATTTTAAATGTAGAAAACACATAGAAGGTATATATACGTCAAAATTTGACTTTCTGTATATAGGCTTCCGTGGTCCAGTGGTAACAACGATGAGCTGGCAATACTGACAACGTCGGTTCGAGCCTAGGATGTGACAAGTCATTTTTGCATGGTTTTTTGCTACGTTTCACGTATATTTTATGCAGTTATGGTTTTTTATATAGAAAAAACAAAAAAAAACTGAAATTTTTTTACGCCGCGGTGTAAAAAATGTCGATGGAAGTGGTAAGCCATGATTATTTGTGGCGAAGTCACAAATGAACCTATATTATTAAGGCTTTCCACTTCCGAGTGGGAAGCCTTACTGTTATTCTTCTGTTTCTTATTATTATTATTATTATTATTATTCTTATTTTTTTCCGCCAAGTTTTCTTTTCCCATTATAAATTTTGTTTCGCGACATGTCGTAAAGACATTTTGTACTATGGATGTATAAGACATTACGCTTTCGCAGTTGACCCTGTCACACCGAACACTTGTTCTTTACGGAGTTATCTCCCCTGTTACAGAAAAGCTTGTGTGCAGATAAACTATGAAACCGTAAAAGATTTCGCAATAAAAGTTGTTGCAAAATGGTCAGCTATGGATTGCGACAATTTGTTACATATCGCGCAAAGTATTTTGACGACTCCTTGTAGGAGTTATTTCCCCTTATTTATTGGAAGTAAAATTTGTACCATTGTAACTCATGAACCAGAGGTGATATAGACTAGATATTTCACAGTTGGTCATCATTGACCTTGACCTTGAAAAAGGTCACAAGGTCAAAGGTCAAGGTCATGTTCTAATTTTTGACCCTTGGTTGTGTGCAGATCTTCTCCTTTACTATAATAGATAGAGAACTGAAACCTTTACCAAAATGTGTATCATATTAAGATCTTGAATCGTCACTTTTTTTATTTGACATTTTATAAGAGTTGTCTCCCCTTAGACCAATAATATGCATTGTGAGTTACATTAGATCACTATATCTCAGTAACTATAACAGACATATACATGAAACCTTATATCATTGGTCATCATTGACCTTGACCTTGAAAATGGACACAAGGTCAAAGGTCAAGGTCACGTTTGAAATTTTGACATTGTCTCGCCATCGCTATTCCCTTGAAACGGTAAAAGATAGGCAATAACTTGTAATAGGTAAAATGTCAACTTTCACCTTGACCTTGCCCAAGGTCATAAGGTCAAAGGTCAAGGTCACCTGTGTTTCAGCACAGCGACATGTGAATTTTTGTACCTTTCGATTCGCTTTGTATTTTTCAGCTTGCTACATGTCGCAATGAAATTTTGTGCCAGGCATGGGAAAAAACATGGGGAATTTTAGGGTATTCCGCCAGCCTGCAAAAATAAAGGGGGGGGGGTGTTTCTAAGGGGACCCCATAAGAATGTAGTGTGCAGATTTCATCCTAGACCACAGAGAATGGTGAAACAAAATGGACGCCAAATCGTTCGGGGATTGATGTCCCTAAATTGTCGCTACAGTAGAAATCGTTCTGACGAACGATAAAAAAATGTCCAGGTCATGAAAGTTGAAGATAGGTTTTTTATGCAAAAATCGCAATTTTCAGAAAAACCATAAGTCCTAGCTTTTCGAAAATGGTGCCAATCGATTTAGAATGTTGATTTTACCCCAACCATGTATCTCGGATGTGCATAAATGTCAACAAACTCCAAAATCGGCAGAAAAAATCAAATGTCGAGACCCCATCGGGACCCCTTAGATTTCATCGCTTGAATTTTTGTGCATTGATTAATCCTTGAAATATACATCTGAATTGTGTCTTCGTGAGTTGTTCTAGCTGAAACAAACATTTTTTCTACTTGCATTTATTTTGAAATGACAATAAAGTGCGCGCGATCGAGTGTCGTTTGGTACGTACGATTGCTGTATTTCACCGAAGAAAAATCCGTTTTTCCTTTTACAATGAATTGAAAGTAACATTAAACTGTCAAAATTGCATCATTGTTGACGGCGATCATATGTATACAGTACGTATGACGCCTGTTTTCTATTTTTTTTTTTTTTTTTTTTATAAGTCCACGATAATATATAGCATTGTCACGTGACATCAGACGTCTCGACCAGTCAAATCAATGTGTTCTATTTGTATTTCATAAATAAAAATCATAGAATTTTCTGTCTTTCTTATTTATTTCATTTGTAAATACACGAAAACATTACAAAATATCTTTGTATTTTAAATGTAGAAAACACATAGAAGGTATATATACGTCAAAATTTGACTTTCTGTATATAGGCTTCCGTGGTCCAGTGGTAACAACGATGAGCTGGCAATACTGACAACGTCGGTTCGAGCCTAGGATGTGACAAGTCATTTTTGCATGGTTTTTTGCTACGTTTCACGTATATTTTATGCAGTTATGGTTTTTTATATAGAAAAAACAAAAAAAAACTGAAATTTTTTTACGCCGCGGTGTAAAAAATGTCGATGGAAGTGGTAAGCCATGATTATTTGTGGCGAAGTCACAAATGAACCTATATTATTAAGGCTTTCCACTTCCGAGTGGGAAGCCTTACTGTTATTCTTCTGTTTCTTATTATTATTATTATTATTATTATTCTTATTTTTTTCCGCCAAGTTTTCTTTTCCCATTATAAATTTTGTTTCGCGACATGTCGTAAAGACATTTTGTACTATGGATGTATAAGACATTACGCTTTCGCAGTTGACCCTGTCACACCGAACACTTGTTCTTTACGGAGTTATCTCCCCTGTTACAGAAAAGCTTGTGTGCAGATAAACTATGAAACCGTAAAAGATTTCGCAATAAAAGTTGTTGCAAAATGGTCAGCTATGGATTGCGACAATTTGTTACATATCGCGCAAAGTATTTTGACGACTCCTTGTAGGAGTTATTTCCCCTTATTTATTGGAAGTAAAATTTGTACCATTGTAACTCATGAACCAGAGGTGATATAGACTAGATATTTCACAGTTGGTCATCATTGACCTTGACCTTGAAAAAGGTCACAAGGTCAAAGGTCAAGGTCATGTTCTAATTTTTGACCCTTGGTTGTGTGCAGATCTTCTCCTTTACTATAATAGATAGAGAACTGAAACCTTTACCAAAATGTGTATCATATTAAGATCTTGAATCGTCACTTTTTTTATTTGACATTTTATAAGAGTTGTCTCCCCTTAGACCAATAATATGCATTGTGAGTTACATTAGATCACTATATCTCAGTAACTATAACAGACATATACATGAAACCTTATATCATTGGTCATCATTGACCTTGACCTTGAAAATGGACACAAGGTCAAAGGTCAAGGTCACGTTTGAAATTTTGACATTGTCTCGCCATCGCTATTCCCTTGAAACGGTAAAAGATAGGCAATAACTTGTAATAGGTAAAATGTCAACTTTCACCTTGACCTTGCCCAAGGTCATAAGGTCAAAGGTCAAGGTCACCTGTGTTTCAGCACAGCGACATGTGAATTTTTGTACCTTTCGATTCGCTTTGTATTTTTCAGCTTGCTACATGTCGCAATGAAATTTTGTGCCAGGCATGGGAAAAAACATGGGGAATTTTAGGGTATTCCGCCAGCCTGCAAAAATAAAGGGGGGGGGGTGTTTCTAAGGGGACCCCATAAGAATGTAGTGTGCAGATTTCATCCTAGACCACAGAGAATGGTGAAACAAAATGGACGCCAAATCGTTCGGGGATTGATGTCCCTAAATTGTCGCTACAGTAGAAATCGTTCTGACGAACGATAAAAAAATGTCCAGGTCATGAAAGTTGAAGATAGGTTTTTTATGCAAAAATCGCAATTTTCAGAAAAACCATAAGTCCTAGCTTTTCGAAAATGGTGCCAATCGATTTAGAATGTTGATTTTACCCCAACCATGTATCTCGGATGTGCATAAATGTCAACAAACTCCAAAATCGGCAGAAAAAATCAAATGTCGAGACCCCATCGGGACCCCTTAGATTTCATCGCTTGAATTTTTGTGCATTGATTAATCCTTGAAATATACATCTGAATTGTGTCTTCGTGAGTTGTTCTAGCTGAAACAAACATTTTTTCTACTTGCATTTATTTTGAAATGACAATAAAGTGCGCGCGATCGAGTGTCGTTTGGTACGTACGATTGCTGTATTTCACCGAAGAAAAATCCGTTTTTCCTTTTACAATGAATTGAAAGTAACATTAAACTGTCAAAATTGCATCATTGTTGACGGCGATCATATGTATACAGTACGTATGACGCCTGTTTTCTATTTTTTTTTTTTTTTTTTTTATAAGTCCACGATAATATATAGCATTGTCACGTGACATCAGACGTCTCGACCAGTCAAATCAATGTGTTCTATTTGTATTTCATAAATAAAAATCATAGAATTTTCTGTCTTTCTTATTTATTTCATTTGTAAATACACGAAAACATTACAAAATATCTTTGTATTTTAAATGTAGAAAACACATAGAAGGTATATATACGTCAAAATTTGACTTTCTGTATATAGGCTTCCGTGGTCCAGTGGTAACAACGATGAGCTGGCAATACTGACAACGTCGGTTCGAGCCTAGGATGTGACAAGTCATTTTTGCATGGTTTTTTGCTACGTTTCACGTATATTTTATGCAGTTATGGTTTTTTATATAGAAAAAACAAAAAAAAACTGAAATTTTTTTACGCCGCGGTGTAAAAAATGTCGATGGAAGTGGTAAGCCATGATTATTTGTGGCGAAGTCACAAATGAACCTATATTATTAAGGCTTTCCACTTCCGAGTGGGAAGCCTTACTGTTATTCTTCTGTTTCTTATTATTATTATTATTATTATTATTCTTATTTTTTTCCGCCAAGTTTTCTTTTCCCATTATAAATTTTGTTTCGCGACATGTCGTAAAGACATTTTGTACTATGGATGTATAAGACATTACGCTTTCGCAGTTGACCCTGTCACACCGAACACTTGTTCTTTACGGAGTTATCTCCCCTGTTACAGAAAAGCTTGTGTGCAGATAAACTATGAAACCGTAAAAGATTTCGCAATAAAAGTTGTTGCAAAATGGTCAGCTATGGATTGCGACAATTTGTTACATATCGCGCAAAGTATTTTGACGACTCCTTGTAGGAGTTATTTCCCCTTATTTATTGGAAGTAAAATTTGTACCATTGTAACTCATGAACCAGAGGTGATATAGACTAGATATTTCACAGTTGGTCATCATTGACCTTGACCTTGAAAAAGGTCACAAGGTCAAAGGTCAAGGTCATGTTCTAATTTTTGACCCTTGGTTGTGTGCAGATCTTCTCCTTTACTATAATAGATAGAGAACTGAAACCTTTACCAAAATGTGTATCATATTAAGATCTTGAATCGTCACTTTTTTTATTTGACATTTTATAAGAGTTGTCTCCCCTTAGACCAATAATATGCATTGTGAGTTACATTAGATCACTATATCTCAGTAACTATAACAGACATATACATGAAACCTTATATCATTGGTCATCATTGACCTTGACCTTGAAAATGGACACAAGGTCAAAGGTCAAGGTCACGTTTGAAATTTTGACATTGTCTCGCCATCGCTATTCCCTTGAAACGGTAAAAGATAGGCAATAACTTGTAATAGGTAAAATGTCAACTTTCACCTTGACCTTGCCCAAGGTCATAAGGTCAAAGGTCAAGGTCACCTGTGTTTCAGCACAGCGACATGTGAATTTTTGTACCTTTCGATTCGCTTTGTATTTTTCAGCTTGCTACATGTCGCAATGAAATTTTGTGCCAGGCATGGGAAAAAACATGGGGAATTTTAGGGTATTCCGCCAGCCTGCAAAAATAAAGGGGGGGGGGTGTTTCTAAGGGGACCCCATAAGAATGTAGTGTGCAGATTTCATCCTAGACCACAGAGAATGGTGAAACAAAATGGACGCCAAATCGTTCGGGGATTGATGTCCCTAAATTGTCGCTACAGTAGAAATCGTTCTGACGAACGATAAAAAAATGTCCAGGTCATGAAAGTTGAAGATAGGTTTTTTATGCAAAAATCGCAATTTTCAGAAAAACCATAAGTCCTAGCTTTTCGAAAATGGTGCCAATCGATTTAGAATGTTGATTTTACCCCAACCATGTATCTCGGATGTGCATAAATGTCAACAAACTCCAAAATCGGCAGAAAAAATCAAATGTCGAGACCCCATCGGGACCCCTTAGATTTCATCGCTTGAATTTTTGTGCATTGATTAATCCTTGAAATATACATCTGAATTGTGTCTTCGTGAGTTGTTCTAGCTGAAACAAACATTTTTTCTACTTGCATTTATTTTGAAATGACAATAAAGTGCGCGCGATCGAGTGTCGTTTGGTACGTACGATTGCTGTATTTCACCGAAGAAAAATCCGTTTTTCCTTTTACAATGAATTGAAAGTAACATTAAACTGTCAAAATTGCATCATTGTTGACGGCGATCATATGTATACAGTACGTATGACGCCTGTTTTCTATTTTTTTTTTTTTTTTTTTTATAAGTCCACGATAATATATAGCATTGTCACGTGACATCAGACGTCTCGACCAGTCAAATCAATGTGTTCTATTTGTATTTCATAAATAAAAATCATAGAATTTTCTGTCTTTCTTATTTATTTCATTTGTAAATACACGAAAACATTACAAAATATCTTTGTATTTTAAATGTAGAAAACACATAGAAGGTATATATACGTCAAAATTTGACTTTCTGTATATAGGCTTCCGTGGTCCAGTGGTAACAACGATGAGCTGGCAATACTGACAACGTCGGTTCGAGCCTAGGATGTGACAAGTCATTTTTGCATGGTTTTTTGCTACGTTTCACGTATATTTTATGCAGTTATGGTTTTTTATATAGAAAAAACAAAAAAAAACTGAAATTTTTTTACGCCGCGGTGTAAAAAATGTCGATGGAAGTGGTAAGCCATGATTATTTGTGGCGAAGTCACAAATGAACCTATATTATTAAGGCTTTCCACTTCCGAGTGGGAAGCCTTACTGTTATTCTTCTGTTTCTTATTATTATTATTATTATTATTATTCTTATTTTTTTCCGCCAAGTTTTCTTTTCCCATTATAAATTTTGTTTCGCGACATGTCGTAAAGACATTTTGTACTATGGATGTATAAGACATTACGCTTTCGCAGTTGACCCTGTCACACCGAACACTTGTTCTTTACGGAGTTATCTCCCCTGTTACAGAAAAGCTTGTGTGCAGATAAACTATGAAACCGTAAAAGATTTCGCAATAAAAGTTGTTGCAAAATGGTCAGCTATGGATTGCGACAATTTGTTACATATCGCGCAAAGTATTTTGACGACTCCTTGTAGGAGTTATTTCCCCTTATTTATTGGAAGTAAAATTTGTACCATTGTAACTCATGAACCAGAGGTGATATAGACTAGATATTTCACAGTTGGTCATCATTGACCTTGACCTTGAAAAAGGTCACAAGGTCAAAGGTCAAGGTCATGTTCTAATTTTTGACCCTTGGTTGTGTGCAGATCTTCTCCTTTACTATAATAGATAGAGAACTGAAACCTTTACCAAAATGTGTATCATATTAAGATCTTGAATCGTCACTTTTTTTATTTGACATTTTATAAGAGTTGTCTCCCCTTAGACCAATAATATGCATTGTGAGTTACATTAGATCACTATATCTCAGTAACTATAACAGACATATACATGAAACCTTATATCATTGGTCATCATTGACCTTGACCTTGAAAATGGACACAAGGTCAAAGGTCAAGGTCACGTTTGAAATTTTGACATTGTCTCGCCATCGCTATTCCCTTGAAACGGTAAAAGATAGGCAATAACTTGTAATAGGTAAAATGTCAACTTTCACCTTGACCTTGCCCAAGGTCATAAGGTCAAAGGTCAAGGTCACCTGTGTTTCAGCACAGCGACATGTGAATTTTTGTACCTTTCGATTCGCTTTGTATTTTTCAGCTTGCTACATGTCGCAATGAAATTTTGTGCCAGGCATGGGAAAAAACATGGGGAATTTTAGGGTATTCCGCCAGCCTGCAAAAATAAAGGGGGGGGGGTGTTTCTAAGGGGACCCCATAAGAATGTAGTGTGCAGATTTCATCCTAGACCACAGAGAATGGTGAAACAAAATGGACGCCAAATCGTTCGGGGATTGATGTCCCTAAATTGTCGCTACAGTAGAAATCGTTCTGACGAACGATAAAAAAATGTCCAGGTCATGAAAGTTGAAGATAGGTTTTTTATGCAAAAATCGCAATTTTCAGAAAAACCATAAGTCCTAGCTTTTCGAAAATGGTGCCAATCGATTTAGAATGTTGATTTTACCCCAACCATGTATCTCGGATGTGCATAAATGTCAACAAACTCCAAAATCGGCAGAAAAAATCAAATGTCGAGACCCCATCGGGACCCCTTAGATTTCATCGCTTGAATTTTTGTGCATTGATTAATCCTTGAAATATACATCTGAATTGTGTCTTCGTGAGTTGTTCTAGCTGAAACAAACATTTTTTCTACTTGCATTTATTTTGAAATGACAATAAAGTGCGCGCGATCGAGTGTCGTTTGGTACGTACGATTGCTGTATTTCACCGAAGAAAAATCCGTTTTTCCTTTTACAATGAATTGAAAGTAACATTAAACTGTCAAAATTGCATCATTGTTGACGGCGATCATATGTATACAGTACGTATGACGCCTGTTTTCTATTTTTTTTTTTTTTTTTTTTATAAGTCCACGATAATATATAGCATTGTCACGTGACATCAGACGTCTCGACCAGTCAAATCAATGTGTTCTATTTGTATTTCATAAATAAAAATCATAGAATTTTCTGTCTTTCTTATTTATTTCATTTGTAAATACACGAAAACATTACAAAATATCTTTGTATTTTAAATGTAGAAAACACATAGAAGGTATATATACGTCAAAATTTGACTTTCTGTATATAGGCTTCCGTGGTCCAGTGGTAACAACGATGAGCTGGCAATACTGACAACGTCGGTTCGAGCCTAGGATGTGACAAGTCATTTTTGCATGGTTTTTTGCTACGTTTCACGTATATTTTATGCAGTTATGGTTTTTTATATAGAAAAAACAAAAAAAAACTGAAATTTTTTTACGCCGCGGTGTAAAAAATGTCGATGGAAGTGGTAAGCCATGATTATTTGTGGCGAAGTCACAAATGAACCTATATTATTAAGGCTTTCCACTTCCGAGTGGGAAGCCTTACTGTTATTCTTCTGTTTCTTATTATTATTATTATTATTATTATTCTTATTTTTTTCCGCCAAGTTTTCTTTTCCCATTATAAATTTTGTTTCGCGACATGTCGTAAAGACATTTTGTACTATGGATGTATAAGACATTACGCTTTCGCAGTTGACCCTGTCACACCGAACACTTGTTCTTTACGGAGTTATCTCCCCTGTTACAGAAAAGCTTGTGTGCAGATAAACTATGAAACCGTAAAAGATTTCGCAATAAAAGTTGTTGCAAAATGGTCAGCTATGGATTGCGACAATTTGTTACATATCGCGCAAAGTATTTTGACGACTCCTTGTAGGAGTTATTTCCCCTTATTTATTGGAAGTAAAATTTGTACCATTGTAACTCATGAACCAGAGGTGATATAGACTAGATATTTCACAGTTGGTCATCATTGACCTTGACCTTGAAAAAGGTCACAAGGTCAAAGGTCAAGGTCATGTTCTAATTTTTGACCCTTGGTTGTGTGCAGATCTTCTCCTTTACTATAATAGATAGAGAACTGAAACCTTTACCAAAATGTGTATCATATTAAGATCTTGAATCGTCACTTTTTTTATTTGACATTTTATAAGAGTTGTCTCCCCTTAGACCAATAATATGCATTGTGAGTTACATTAGATCACTATATCTCAGTAACTATAACAGACATATACATGAAACCTTATATCATTGGTCATCATTGACCTTGACCTTGAAAATGGACACAAGGTCAAAGGTCAAGGTCACGTTTGAAATTTTGACATTGTCTCGCCATCGCTATTCCCTTGAAACGGTAAAAGATAGGCAATAACTTGTAATAGGTAAAATGTCAACTTTCACCTTGACCTTGCCCAAGGTCATAAGGTCAAAGGTCAAGGTCACCTGTGTTTCAGCACAGCGACATGTGAATTTTTGTACCTTTCGATTCGCTTTGTATTTTTCAGCTTGCTACATGTCGCAATGAAATTTTGTGCCAGGCATGGGAAAAAACATGGGGAATTTTAGGGTATTCCGCCAGCCTGCAAAAATAAAGGGGGGGGGGTGTTTCTAAGGGGACCCCATAAGAATGTAGTGTGCAGATTTCATCCTAGACCACAGAGAATGGTGAAACAAAATGGACGCCAAATCGTTCGGGGATTGATGTCCCTAAATTGTCGCTACAGTAGAAATCGTTCTGACGAACGATAAAAAAATGTCCAGGTCATGAAAGTTGAAGATAGGTTTTTTATGCAAAAATCGCAATTTTCAGAAAAACCATAAGTCCTAGCTTTTCGAAAATGGTGCCAATCGATTTAGAATGTTGATTTTACCCCAACCATGTATCTCGGATGTGCATAAATGTCAACAAACTCCAAAATCGGCAGAAAAAATCAAATGTCGAGACCCCATCGGGACCCCTTAGATTTCATCGCTTGAATTTTTGTGCATTGATTAATCCTTGAAATATACATCTGAATTGTGTCTTCGTGAGTTGTTCTAGCTGAAACAAACATTTTTTCTACTTGCATTTATTTTGAAATGACAATAAAGTGCGCGCGATCGAGTGTCGTTTGGTACGTACGATTGCTGTATTTCACCGAAGAAAAATCCGTTTTTCCTTTTACAATGAATTGAAAGTAACATTAAACTGTCAAAATTGCATCATTGTTGACGGCGATCATATGTATACAGTACGTATGACGCCTGTTTTCTATTTTTTTTTTTTTTTTTTTTATAAGTCCACGATAATATATAGCATTGTCACGTGACATCAGACGTCTCGACCAGTCAAATCAATGTGTTCTATTTGTATTTCATAAATAAAAATCATAGAATTTTCTGTCTTTCTTATTTATTTCATTTGTAAATACACGAAAACATTACAAAATATCTTTGTATTTTAAATGTAGAAAACACATAGAAGGTATATATACGTCAAAATTTGACTTTCTGTATATAGGCTTCCGTGGTCCAGTGGTAACAACGATGAGCTGGCAATACTGACAACGTCGGTTCGAGCCTAGGATGTGACAAGTCATTTTTGCATGGTTTTTTGCTACGTTTCACGTATATTTTATGCAGTTATGGTTTTTTATATAGAAAAAACAAAAAAAAACTGAAATTTTTTTACGCCGCGGTGTAAAAAATGTCGATGGAAGTGGTAAGCCATGATTATTTGTGGCGAAGTCACAAATGAACCTATATTATTAAGGCTTTCCACTTCCGAGTGGGAAGCCTTACTGTTATTCTTCTGTTTCTTATTATTATTATTATTATTATTATTCTTATTTTTTTCCGCCAAGTTTTCTTTTCCCATTATAAATTTTGTTTCGCGACATGTCGTAAAGACATTTTGTACTATGGATGTATAAGACATTACGCTTTCGCAGTTGACCCTGTCACACCGAACACTTGTTCTTTACGGAGTTATCTCCCCTGTTACAGAAAAGCTTGTGTGCAGATAAACTATGAAACCGTAAAAGATTTCGCAATAAAAGTTGTTGCAAAATGGTCAGCTATGGATTGCGACAATTTGTTACATATCGCGCAAAGTATTTTGACGACTCCTTGTAGGAGTTATTTCCCCTTATTTATTGGAAGTAAAATTTGTACCATTGTAACTCATGAACCAGAGGTGATATAGACTAGATATTTCACAGTTGGTCATCATTGACCTTGACCTTGAAAAAGGTCACAAGGTCAAAGGTCAAGGTCATGTTCTAATTTTTGACCCTTGGTTGTGTGCAGATCTTCTCCTTTACTATAATAGATAGAGAACTGAAACCTTTACCAAAATGTGTATCATATTAAGATCTTGAATCGTCACTTTTTTTATTTGACATTTTATAAGAGTTGTCTCCCCTTAGACCAATAATATGCATTGTGAGTTACATTAGATCACTATATCTCAGTAACTATAACAGACATATACATGAAACCTTATATCATTGGTCATCATTGACCTTGACCTTGAAAATGGACACAAGGTCAAAGGTCAAGGTCACGTTTGAAATTTTGACATTGTCTCGCCATCGCTATTCCCTTGAAACGGTAAAAGATAGGCAATAACTTGTAATAGGTAAAATGTCAACTTTCACCTTGACCTTGCCCAAGGTCATAAGGTCAAAGGTCAAGGTCACCTGTGTTTCAGCACAGCGACATGTGAATTTTTGTACCTTTCGATTCGCTTTGTATTTTTCAGCTTGCTACATGTCGCAATGAAATTTTGTGCCAGGCATGGGAAAAAACATGGGGAATTTTAGGGTATTCCGCCAGCCTGCAAAAATAAAGGGGGGGGGGTGTTTCTAAGGGGACCCCATAAGAATGTAGTGTGCAGATTTCATCCTAGACCACAGAGAATGGTGAAACAAAATGGACGCCAAATCGTTCGGGGATTGATGTCCCTAAATTGTCGCTACAGTAGAAATCGTTCTGACGAACGATAAAAAAATGTCCAGGTCATGAAAGTTGAAGATAGGTTTTTTATGCAAAAATCGCAATTTTCAGAAAAACCATAAGTCCTAGCTTTTCGAAAATGGTGCCAATCGATTTAGAATGTTGATTTTACCCCAACCATGTATCTCGGATGTGCATAAATGTCAACAAACTCCAAAATCGGCAGAAAAAATCAAATGTCGAGACCCCATCGGGACCCCTTAGATTTCATCGCTTGAATTTTTGTGCATTGATTAATCCTTGAAATATACATCTGAATTGTGTCTTCGTGAGTTGTTCTAGCTGAAACAAACATTTTTTCTACTTGCATTTATTTTGAAATGACAATAAAGTGCGCGCGATCGAGTGTCGTTTGGTACGTACGATTGCTGTATTTCACCGAAGAAAAATCCGTTTTTCCTTTTACAATGAATTGAAAGTAACATTAAACTGTCAAAATTGCATCATTGTTGACGGCGATCATATGTATACAGTACGTATGACGCCTGTTTTCTATTTTTTTTTTTTTTTTTTTTATAAGTCCACGATAATATATAGCATTGTCACGTGACATCAGACGTCTCGACCAGTCAAATCAATGTGTTCTATTTGTATTTCATAAATAAAAATCATAGAATTTTCTGTCTTTCTTATTTATTTCATTTGTAAATACACGAAAACATTACAAAATATCTTTGTATTTTAAATGTAGAAAACACATAGAAGGTATATATACGTCAAAATTTGACTTTCTGTATATAGGCTTCCGTGGTCCAGTGGTAACAACGATGAGCTGGCAATACTGACAACGTCGGTTCGAGCCTAGGATGTGACAAGTCATTTTTGCATGGTTTTTTGCTACGTTTCACGTATATTTTATGCAGTTATGGTTTTTTATATAGAAAAAACAAAAAAAAACTGAAATTTTTTTACGCCGCGGTGTAAAAAATGTCGATGGAAGTGGTAAGCCATGATTATTTGTGGCGAAGTCACAAATGAACCTATATTATTAAGGCTTTCCACTTCCGAGTGGGAAGCCTTACTGTTATTCTTCTGTTTCTTATTATTATTATTATTATTATTATTCTTATTTTTTTCCGCCAAGTTTTCTTTTCCCATTATAAATTTTGTTTCGCGACATGTCGTAAAGACATTTTGTACTATGGATGTATAAGACATTACGCTTTCGCAGTTGACCCTGTCACACCGAACACTTGTTCTTTACGGAGTTATCTCCCCTGTTACAGAAAAGCTTGTGTGCAGATAAACTATGAAACCGTAAAAGATTTCGCAATAAAAGTTGTTGCAAAATGGTCAGCTATGGATTGCGACAATTTGTTACATATCGCGCAAAGTATTTTGACGACTCCTTGTAGGAGTTATTTCCCCTTATTTATTGGAAGTAAAATTTGTACCATTGTAACTCATGAACCAGAGGTGATATAGACTAGATATTTCACAGTTGGTCATCATTGACCTTGACCTTGAAAAAGGTCACAAGGTCAAAGGTCAAGGTCATGTTCTAATTTTTGACCCTTGGTTGTGTGCAGATCTTCTCCTTTACTATAATAGATAGAGAACTGAAACCTTTACCAAAATGTGTATCATATTAAGATCTTGAATCGTCACTTTTTTTATTTGACATTTTATAAGAGTTGTCTCCCCTTAGACCAATAATATGCATTGTGAGTTACATTAGATCACTATATCTCAGTAACTATAACAGACATATACATGAAACCTTATATCATTGGTCATCATTGACCTTGACCTTGAAAATGGACACAAGGTCAAAGGTCAAGGTCACGTTTGAAATTTTGACATTGTCTCGCCATCGCTATTCCCTTGAAACGGTAAAAGATAGGCAATAACTTGTAATAGGTAAAATGTCAACTTTCACCTTGACCTTGCCCAAGGTCATAAGGTCAAAGGTCAAGGTCACCTGTGTTTCAGCACAGCGACATGTGAATTTTTGTACCTTTCGATTCGCTTTGTATTTTTCAGCTTGCTACATGTCGCAATGAAATTTTGTGCCAGGCATGGGAAAAAACATGGGGAATTTTAGGGTATTCCGCCAGCCTGCAAAAATAAAGGGGGGGGGGTGTTTCTAAGGGGACCCCATAAGAATGTAGTGTGCAGATTTCATCCTAGACCACAGAGAATGGTGAAACAAAATGGACGCCAAATCGTTCGGGGATTGATGTCCCTAAATTGTCGCTACAGTAGAAATCGTTCTGACGAACGATAAAAAAATGTCCAGGTCATGAAAGTTGAAGATAGGTTTTTTATGCAAAAATCGCAATTTTCAGAAAAACCATAAGTCCTAGCTTTTCGAAAATGGTGCCAATCGATTTAGAATGTTGATTTTACCCCAACCATGTATCTCGGATGTGCATAAATGTCAACAAACTCCAAAATCGGCAGAAAAAATCAAATGTCGAGACCCCATCGGGACCCCTTAGATTTCATCGCTTGAATTTTTGTGCATTGATTAATCCTTGAAATATACATCTGAATTGTGTCTTCGTGAGTTGTTCTAGCTGAAACAAACATTTTTTCTACTTGCATTTATTTTGAAATGACAATAAAGTGCGCGCGATCGAGTGTCGTTTGGTACGTACGATTGCTGTATTTCACCGAAGAAAAATCCGTTTTTCCTTTTACAATGAATTGAAAGTAACATTAAACTGTCAAAATTGCATCATTGTTGACGGCGATCATATGTATACAGTACGTATGACGCCTGTTTTCTATTTTTTTTTTTTTTTTTTTTATAAGTCCACGATAATATATAGCATTGTCACGTGACATCAGACGTCTCGACCAGTCAAATCAATGTGTTCTATTTGTATTTCATAAATAAAAATCATAGAATTTTCTGTCTTTCTTATTTATTTCATTTGTAAATACACGAAAACATTACAAAATATCTTTGTATTTTAAATGTAGAAAACACATAGAAGGTATATATACGTCAAAATTTGACTTTCTGTATATAGGCTTCCGTGGTCCAGTGGTAACAACGATGAGCTGGCAATACTGACAACGTCGGTTCGAGCCTAGGATGTGACAAGTCATTTTTGCATGGTTTTTTGCTACGTTTCACGTATATTTTATGCAGTTATGGTTTTTTATATAGAAAAAACAAAAAAAAACTGAAATTTTTTTACGCCGCGGTGTAAAAAATGTCGATGGAAGTGGTAAGCCATGATTATTTGTGGCGAAGTCACAAATGAACCTATATTATTAAGGCTTTCCACTTCCGAGTGGGAAGCCTTACTGTTATTCTTCTGTTTCTTATTATTATTATTATTATTATTATTCTTATTTTTTTCCGCCAAGTTTTCTTTTCCCATTATAAATTTTGTTTCGCGACATGTCGTAAAGACATTTTGTACTATGGATGTATAAGACATTACGCTTTCGCAGTTGACCCTGTCACACCGAACACTTGTTCTTTACGGAGTTATCTCCCCTGTTACAGAAAAGCTTGTGTGCAGATAAACTATGAAACCGTAAAAGATTTCGCAATAAAAGTTGTTGCAAAATGGTCAGCTATGGATTGCGACAATTTGTTACATATCGCGCAAAGTATTTTGACGACTCCTTGTAGGAGTTATTTCCCCTTATTTATTGGAAGTAAAATTTGTACCATTGTAACTCATGAACCAGAGGTGATATAGACTAGATATTTCACAGTTGGTCATCATTGACCTTGACCTTGAAAAAGGTCACAAGGTCAAAGGTCAAGGTCATGTTCTAATTTTTGACCCTTGGTTGTGTGCAGATCTTCTCCTTTACTATAATAGATAGAGAACTGAAACCTTTACCAAAATGTGTATCATATTAAGATCTTGAATCGTCACTTTTTTTATTTGACATTTTATAAGAGTTGTCTCCCCTTAGACCAATAATATGCATTGTGAGTTACATTAGATCACTATATCTCAGTAACTATAACAGACATATACATGAAACCTTATATCATTGGTCATCATTGACCTTGACCTTGAAAATGGACACAAGGTCAAAGGTCAAGGTCACGTTTGAAATTTTGACATTGTCTCGCCATCGCTATTCCCTTGAAACGGTAAAAGATAGGCAATAACTTGTAATAGGTAAAATGTCAACTTTCACCTTGACCTTGCCCAAGGTCATAAGGTCAAAGGTCAAGGTCACCTGTGTTTCAGCACAGCGACATGTGAATTTTTGTACCTTTCGATTCGCTTTGTATTTTTCAGCTTGCTACATGTCGCAATGAAATTTTGTGCCAGGCATGGGAAAAAACATGGGGAATTTTAGGGTATTCCGCCAGCCTGCAAAAATAAAGGGGGGGGGGTGTTTCTAAGGGGACCCCATAAGAATGTAGTGTGCAGATTTCATCCTAGACCACAGAGAATGGTGAAACAAAATGGACGCCAAATCGTTCGGGGATTGATGTCCCTAAATTGTCGCTACAGTAGAAATCGTTCTGACGAACGATAAAAAAATGTCCAGGTCATGAAAGTTGAAGATAGGTTTTTTATGCAAAAATCGCAATTTTCAGAAAAACCATAAGTCCTAGCTTTTCGAAAATGGTGCCAATCGATTTAGAATGTTGATTTTACCCCAACCATGTATCTCGGATGTGCATAAATGTCAACAAACTCCAAAATCGGCAGAAAAAATCAAATGTCGAGACCCCATCGGGACCCCTTAGATTTCATCGCTTGAATTTTTGTGCATTGATTAATCCTTGAAATATACATCTGAATTGTGTCTTCGTGAGTTGTTCTAGCTGAAACAAACATTTTTTCTACTTGCATTTATTTTGAAATGACAATAAAGTGCGCGCGATCGAGTGTCGTTTGGTACGTACGATTGCTGTATTTCACCGAAGAAAAATCCGTTTTTCCTTTTACAATGAATTGAAAGTAACATTAAACTGTCAAAATTGCATCATTGTTGACGGCGATCATATGTATACAGTACGTATGACGCCTGTTTTCTATTTTTTTTTTTTTTTTTTTTATAAGTCCACGATAATATATAGCATTGTCACGTGACATCAGACGTCTCGACCAGTCAAATCAATGTGTTCTATTTGTATTTCATAAATAAAAATCATAGAATTTTCTGTCTTTCTTATTTATTTCATTTGTAAATACACGAAAACATTACAAAATATCTTTGTATTTTAAATGTAGAAAACACATAGAAGGTATATATACGTCAAAATTTGACTTTCTGTATATAGGCTTCCGTGGTCCAGTGGTAACAACGATGAGCTGGCAATACTGACAACGTCGGTTCGAGCCTAGGATGTGACAAGTCATTTTTGCATGGTTTTTTGCTACGTTTCACGTATATTTTATGCAGTTATGGTTTTTTATATAGAAAAAACAAAAAAAAACTGAAATTTTTTTACGCCGCGGTGTAAAAAATGTCGATGGAAGTGGTAAGCCATGATTATTTGTGGCGAAGTCACAAATGAACCTATATTATTAAGGCTTTCCACTTCCGAGTGGGAAGCCTTACTGTTATTCTTCTGTTTCTTATTATTAAGGCTTTCCACTTTCCAGTGGAAAGACTTACTGTTATTAGTCTGTTTCTTATTATTATTATTCTTATTTTTTTTCCGCCAACTGTTTTTTCCCATTATAAATTTTGTTTCGCGACATGTCGTAAAGACATTTTGTACTATGAATGTATGAGACATTACGCTTTCGCAGTTAACCCTGTCACACCGAACACTTTTACTTTACGGAGTTATCTCCCCTGTCACAAAAAAGCTTGTGTACAGATAAACTTTGAAACCGTAAAAGATTTTGCAATGAAAAATTTTGCAAAATGGTCAGCTATTGATCGCGACAATTTGTTACATATCGCGCAAAGTATTTTGAAGACTCCTTGCAGGAGTTATTTCCCCTTATTTATTGGAAGTACATTTTGTACCAATGTAACTCATGAACCAGAGGTGATAGAGACTAGATATTTCACAGTTGGTCATCATTGACCTTGACCTTGAAAAAAATCACAAGGTCAAAGGTCAAGGTCACATTCTAAATTTTGACCTCGTGTTGTGTACAGATCTCCTCCTTAACCATAACAGATACGAAAATAAAGGTCTCTTGACAAAAGCTAGATCTTATTAAGATCTTGAATCGTCACTTTTTTAAATTGAGCTTTTGAAAGAGTTATCTCCCCTGGAACAAAACAATATTATGTCAATTGCGATATCTCAGTAACTATAACAGATATTTACTTGTAACTTGACCATTTGTCATCATTGACCTTGACCTTGAAAATGGACACAAGGTCAAAGGTCAAGGTCACGTTCTAAATTTTTACATTATCTTGACATCGCTATATCTTTGAAACGGTAAAAGATAGGCAATAACTTATAATGGGTAAATTGTTGGTCTAATAAAGGCGCAACTTTGTCACATTTGAAGGGAAAGGATTTGACTTCATTTTATAGGAGTTATTTTCCATTAAGACAACTGATTATTAGTTTTTCGTATATAACTTATTAATTATTTATAGTAGGGGCATTTTTTAAATAATTGCGAGTAAATTAAGACATGTCGCGACATGTTTTATCAACAGTTTATAGAAGTTGTCTCTCTTATAATGCCAATCTCTAGCAAATAATGCAGAACAATAAACAAATACTTATCATAAATTTACTTTAAAACCGTAAAAAGAGAGATAACTCAAATTTATTTGTTGAACTATTTCTGACTTTAACAAAGTTAAAACTTACTTCCCTTGTTTTTCAGTTAAATGAACACATTTACAAATGCACCTGCGAGACTTTTCTATATTTGTATTACAAATAATAAATTTACTATAAAAAACACATCCAAAACAATATGTTTGATGAAATTTGGTGGTTAATTATGTTTTTAAATTAAACAATGAAAATAATATTGAGTATTTTACCTTTAGCGCTATATTAACTGGAATTGAATATATAAATGGAGATATATGTTTTCCTAGCAATGCTTTCCACAACTTGCAGAGAATATTAAACTTTTAGTATTCAGATGTTAATGCAGAGGTAAATAATACAAAACAATAATAAAAACTATTTAATGCAAAGTCATAACCTGTCAACTTGTAATGTTTTAATTTCCTCCCGGTAAAAATAAAAGCTTTTTGACCAATCGCACATCATGCACCTTCTAAATCTTTGAAACGGGTAAAAGATAGGCAATAACTTATAATGGGTAAAATGTTGGCCTAATAAAGGCGCAACTTTGTCACATTTGAAGGGAAAGGATTTGACTTCGTTTTATAGGAGTTATCTCCCATTAGAAACATTGATTATTAGTTTTCCATTCATAACTCATTAACTATTGATAGCAGAGGCATGGGGTCTTCACCAAAGACCCTTGTGACCTCGACCTTCAAAATGGACACAAGGTCAAAGATCAAGGTAACGTTCTAAACTTTCACATTGTCTTGTTATTGCTATATCTTTGAAACAGTAAAAGATAGGCAATAACTTATAATGGGTAAAATATTGGCCTAATAAAGGCGCAACTTTGTTACATTTGAAGTGAAAGGATTTGACTTCATTTTATAGGAGTTATCTCCCATTCGAAACATTGATTATTAATTTTTCATTCATAACTCATTAACTATTGATAGTAGAGGTATGGGGTCTTCACCAAAAACCCTTATGACCTTGACATTGCAGACACATACAAGGTCAAAGGTCAAGGTCATCTGATTTTTGGAATTTATTATAAGTAGCCATATCTCATTAACTACAAGAGATATTGACATAAGATCTTCACTGTTGATCATTTTTGACCTTCATCATGGTCAAGGTCACCTTGTTAAGGGTCAAGGTCAATACATTTTTTTTTTATTTTTCATTTTCCGTGTATATGAAGTGGTTTATCCTAATAAATGATTAGTTATTGATGTACAATATATGCAGAGATCAAAAGGTCAGTGGTCAATGTCATTAAAGTCTCTGAACGTCATATTTTATGACCTTTTTTATTTCAAAACTTATTTGAATGTTTTTTCTTTCATTTGTTCATAGTGTGAAGTAGATTCCATTTACATATAAAGAAGGTCAGGTCAAGGTCATTATGCTCTACAATTTGACCTTTCCTATTTTAAATAATATATAAACAGTTTTGCTTTCAAATTTGTTAATTTTTAAAGACAAATTACAAAATAATGTTTAGAAGCAGAATTCAATGTCATTAAATACAGATAGGTTCTTTCTGGCTGCGTAGAGTGGAAAGCCTATTAATCGTTCGGTAGAACGATTGAACCTATATTTATTATTATTATTATTATTCTTATTTTTTTCCGCCAAGTTTTCTTTTCCCATTATAAATTTTGTTTCGCGACATGTCGTAAAGACATTTTGTACTATGGATGTATAAGACATTACGCTTTCGCAGTTGACCCTGTCACACCGAACACTTGTTCTTTACGGAGTTATCTCCCCTGTTACAGAAAAGCTTGTGTGCAGATAAACTATGAAACCGTAAAAGATTTCGCAATAAAAGTTGTTGCAAAATGGTCAGCTATGGATTGCGACAATTTGTTACATATCGCGCAAAGTATTTTGACGACTCCTTGTAGGAGTTATTTCCCCTTATTTATTGGAAGTAAAATTTGTACCATTGTAACTCATGAACCAGAGGTGATATAGACTAGATATTTCACAGTTGGTCATCATTGACCTTGACCTTGAAAAAGGTCACAAGGTCAAAGGTCAAGGTCATGTTCTAATTTTTGACCCTTGGTTGTGTGCAGATCTTCTCCTTTACTATAATAGATAGAGAACTGAAACCTTTACCAAAATGTGTATCATATTAAGATCTTGAATCGTCACTTTTTTTATTTGACATTTTATAAGAGTTGTCTCCCCTTAGACCAATAATATGCATTGTGAGTTACATTAGATCACTATATCTCAGTAACTATAACAGACATATACATGAAACCTTATATCATTGGTCATCATTGACCTTGACCTTGAAAATGGACACAAGGTCAAAGGTCAAGGTCACGTTTGAAATTTTGACATTGTCTCGCCATCGCTATTCCCTTGAAACGGTAAAAGATAGGCAATAACTTGTAATAGGTAAAATGTCAACTTTCACCTTGACCTTGCCCAAGGTCATAAGGTCAAAGGTCAAGGTCACCTGTGTTTCAGCACAGCGACATGTGAATTTTTGTACCTTTCGATTCGCTTTGTATTTTTCAGCTTGCTACATGTCGCAATGAAATTTTGTGCCAGGCATGGGAAAAAACATGGGGAATTTTAGGGTATTCCGCCAGCCTGCAAAAATAAAGGGGGGGGGGTGTTTCTAAGGGGACCCCATAAGAATGTAGTGTGCAGATTTCATCCTAGACCACAGAGAATGGTGAAACAAAATGGACGCCAAATCGTTCGGGGATTGATGTCCCTAAATTGTCGCTACAGTAGAAATCGTTCTGACGAACGATAAAAAAATGTCCAGGTCATGAAAGTTGAAGATAGGTTTTTTATGCAAAAATCGCAATTTTCAGAAAAACCATAAGTCCTAGCTTTTCGAAAATGGTGCCAATCGATTTAGAATGTTGATTTTACCCCAACCATGTATCTCGGATGTGCATAAATGTCAACAAACTCCAAAATCGGCAGAAAAAATCAAATGTCGAGACCCCATCGGGACCCCTTAGATTTCATCGCTTGAATTTTTGTGCATTGATTAATCCTTGAAATATACATCTGAATTGTGTCTTCGTGAGTTGTTCTAGCTGAAACAAACATTTTTTCTACTTGCATTTATTTTGAAATGACAATAAAGTGCGCGCGATCGAGTGTCGTTTGGTACGTACGATTGCTGTATTTCACCGAAGAAAAATCCGTTTTTCCTTTTACAATGAATTGAAAGTAACATTAAACTGTCAAAATTGCATCATTGTTGACGGCGATCATATGTATACAGTACGTATGACGCCTGTTTTCTATTTTTTTTTTTTTTTTTTTTATAAGTCCACGATAATATATAGCATTGTCACGTGACATCAGACGTCTCGACCAGTCAAATCAATGTGTTCTATTTGTATTTCATAAATAAAAATCATAGAATTTTCTGTCTTTCTTATTTATTTCATTTGTAAATACACGAAAACATTACAAAATATCTTTGTATTTTAAATGTAGAAAACACATAGAAGGTATATATACGTCAAAATTTGACTTTCTGTATATAGGCTTCCGTGGTCCAGTGGTAACAACGATGAGCTGGCAATACTGACAACGTCGGTTCGAGCCTAGGATGTGACAAGTCATTTTTGCATGGTTTTTTGCTACGTTTCACGTATATTTTATGCAGTTATGGTTTTTTATATAGAAAAAACAAAAAAAAACTGAAATTTTTTTACGCCGCGGTGTAAAAAATGTCGATGGAAGTGGTAAGCCATGATTATTTGTGGCGAAGTCACAAATGAACCTATATTATTAAGGCTTTCCACTTCCGAGTGGGAAGCCTTACTGTTATTCTTCTGTTTCTTATTATTATTATTATTATTATTATTCTTATTTTTTTCCGCCAAGTTTTCTTTTCCCATTATAAATTTTGTTTCGCGACATGTCGTAAAGACATTTTGTACTATGGATGTATAAGACATTACGCTTTCGCAGTTGACCCTGTCACACCGAACACTTGTTCTTTACGGAGTTATCTCCCCTGTTACAGAAAAGCTTGTGTGCAGATAAACTATGAAACCGTAAAAGATTTCGCAATAAAAGTTGTTGCAAAATGGTCAGCTATGGATTGCGACAATTTGTTACATATCGCGCAAAGTATTTTGACGACTCCTTGTAGGAGTTATTTCCCCTTATTTATTGGAAGTAAAATTTGTACCATTGTAACTCATGAACCAGAGGTGATATAGACTAGATATTTCACAGTTGGTCATCATTGACCTTGACCTTGAAAAAGGTCACAAGGTCAAAGGTCAAGGTCATGTTCTAATTTTTGACCCTTGGTTGTGTGCAGATCTTCTCCTTTACTATAATAGATAGAGAACTGAAACCTTTACCAAAATGTGTATCATATTAAGATCTTGAATCGTCACTTTTTTTATTTGACATTTTATAAGAGTTGTCTCCCCTTAGACCAATAATATGCATTGTGAGTTACATTAGATCACTATATCTCAGTAACTATAACAGACATATACATGAAACCTTATATCATTGGTCATCATTGACCTTGACCTTGAAAATGGACACAAGGTCAAAGGTCAAGGTCACGTTTGAAATTTTGACATTGTCTCGCCATCGCTATTCCCTTGAAACGGTAAAAGATAGGCAATAACTTGTAATAGGTAAAATGTCAACTTTCACCTTGACCTTGCCCAAGGTCATAAGGTCAAAGGTCAAGGTCACCTGTGTTTCAGCACAGCGACATGTGAATTTTTGTACCTTTCGATTCGCTTTGTATTTTTCAGCTTGCTACATGTCGCAATGAAATTTTGTGCCAGGCATGGGAAAAAACATGGGGAATTTTAGGGTATTCCGCCAGCCTGCAAAAATAAAGGGGGGGGGGTGTTTCTAAGGGGACCCCATAAGAATGTAGTGTGCAGATTTCATCCTAGACCACAGAGAATGGTGAAACAAAATGGACGCCAAATCGTTCGGGGATTGATGTCCCTAAATTGTCGCTACAGTAGAAATCGTTCTGACGAACGATAAAAAAATGTCCAGGTCATGAAAGTTGAAGATAGGTTTTTTATGCAAAAATCGCAATTTTCAGAAAAACCATAAGTCCTAGCTTTTCGAAAATGGTGCCAATCGATTTAGAATGTTGATTTTACCCCAACCATGTATCTCGGATGTGCATAAATGTCAACAAACTCCAAAATCGGCAGAAAAAATCAAATGTCGAGACCCCATCGGGACCCCTTAGATTTCATCGCTTGAATTTTTGTGCATTGATTAATCCTTGAAATATACATCTGAATTGTGTCTTCGTGAGTTGTTCTAGCTGAAACAAACATTTTTTCTACTTGCATTTATTTTGAAATGACAATAAAGTGCGCGCGATCGAGTGTCGTTTGGTACGTACGATTGCTGTATTTCACCGAAGAAAAATCCGTTTTTCCTTTTACAATGAATTGAAAGTAACATTAAACTGTCAAAATTGCATCATTGTTGACGGCGATCATATGTATACAGTACGTATGACGCCTGTTTTCTATTTTTTTTTTTTTTTTTTTTATAAGTCCACGATAATATATAGCATTGTCACGTGACATCAGACGTCTCGACCAGTCAAATCAATGTGTTCTATTTGTATTTCATAAATAAAAATCATAGAATTTTCTGTCTTTCTTATTTATTTCATTTGTAAATACACGAAAACATTACAAAATATCTTTGTATTTTAAATGTAGAAAACACATAGAAGGTATATATACGTCAAAATTTGACTTTCTGTATATAGGCTTCCGTGGTCCAGTGGTAACAACGATGAGCTGGCAATACTGACAACGTCGGTTCGAGCCTAGGATGTGACAAGTCATTTTTGCATGGTTTTTTGCTACGTTTCACGTATATTTTATGCAGTTATGGTTTTTTATATAGAAAAAACAAAAAAAAACTGAAATTTTTTTACGCCGCGGTGTAAAAAATGTCGATGGAAGTGGTAAGCCATGATTATTTGTGGCGAAGTCACAAATGAACCTATATTATTAAGGCTTTCCACTTCCGAGTGGGAAGCCTTACTGTTATTCTTCTGTTTCTTATTATTATTATTAAGGCTTTCCACTTTCCGAGTGGAAAGCCTTCCTGTTATTTGTCTGTTTATTATTATTATTCTTTTTTTTCCGCCAAGTTTTCTTTTCCCATTATAAATTTTGTTTCGCGACATGTCGTAAAGACATTTTGTACTATGGATGTATGAGACATTACGCTTTCGCAGTTAACCCTGGCTCACCGAACACTTGTTCTTTACGGAGTTATGTCCCCTGTTACAGAAAAGCTTGTGTGCAGATAAACTATGAAACCGTAAAAGATTTCGCAATAAAACTTTTTGCAAAATGGTTAGCTATTGATCGCGACAATTTGTTACATATCGCGCAAAGTATTTTGACGACTCCTTGCAGGAGTTATTTCCCCTTATTTATTGGAAGTACATTTTGTAGCATTGTAACTCATGAACCAGAGGTGATAGAGACTAGATATTTCACAGTTGGTCATCATTGACCTTGGCCTTGAAAAAGGTCACAAGGTCAAAGGTCAAGGTCATGTTCTAATTTTTGACCCTTTGTTGTGTGCAGATCTCCTCCTTTACTATAATAGATAGAGAACTGAAACCTTTACCAAAATGTGTATCATATTAAGATCTTGAATCGTCACTTTTTTTATTTGACATTTTTATAAGAGTTATCTCCCCTAGACCAATAAAATATATTGTGAATTACATTATATCACCATATCTCAGTTACTATAACAGATATTTATATGAAACCTTATATTATTGGTCATCATTGACCTTGACCTTGAAAATGGACACAAGGTCAAAGGTCAAGGTCACGTTTGAAATTTTGACATTGTCTTGTCATCGCTATTGCATTGAAACGGTAAAAGATAAGCTATAAGTTATAATGGATAAAATGTTGGTCTCATTAAGGCGCAACTTTTTTACATTTGAAGGGAAAGGATCAGACTTCATCTTATAGGAGTTACCCCCCATTACTACCACTGATAATTAGGTTTTCATTAATTACTTATCAACTATTGATAGTAGAGGCATTGGGTCTTCACTATAGACCAGTATGACCCTTGACCTTGAAAATAGAAACAAGGTCAAAGGTCAAGGTCATCTTATAAATTTTGGTATTTATGATAAATAGTCATTTCTTCATAATTATACGACATATTGACATAGGATCTGCACTGTTTGTCCTTTATTGACCCTCAGCATGGTCAAGGTCATATTGACAGAAGTCAAGGTCAAAACATATTTGTCGGAAATTCTGCTTTTTCGTGTAAATTAAATGGTAAATCTTAATAAATGCTTTGTTTTTAAAGCATTAAGTATGCAAATATCAAAAACTTGCTGATCAAGAACATTTATGTCAATTAACGTCCTATTTTTTTACCTTTTTTATTTCGAAAGATAGCCGAATGGTTTTTCTTTCGTGTGTTTATTTTGAAAAGAAAAGTCAATTTCCATAAACCAAAGTCAATGTCAAGGTCATTTTTGCGATAAGTGGAAAGCCTCTCATTTGTTCGGTAGAACCAATGAACTTATATTTATTATTATTCTTATTTTTTTCCGCCAAGTTTTCTTTTCCCATTATAAATTTTGTTTCGCGACATGTCGTAAAGACATTTTGTACTATGGATGTATAAGACATTACGCTTTCGCAGTTGACCCTGTCACACCGAACACTTGTTCTTTACGGAGTTATCTCCCCTGTTACAGAAAAGCTTGTGTGCAGATAAACTATGAAACCGTAAAAGATTTCGCAATAAAAGTTGTTGCAAAATGGTCAGCTATGAATTGCGACAATTTGTTACATATTGCGCAAAGTATTTTGACGACTCCTTGTAGGAGTTATTTCCCCTTATTTATTGGAAGTAAAATTTGTACCATTGTAAATCATGAACCAGAGGTGATATAGACTAGATATTTCACAGTTGGTCATCATTGACCTTGACTTTGAAAAAGGTCACAAGGTCAAAGGTCAAGGTCATGTTCTAATTTTTGACCCTTGGTTGTGTGCAGATCTCCTCCTTTACTATAATAGATAGAGAACTGAAACCTTTACCAAAATGTGTATCATATTGAGATCTTGAATCGTCACTTTTTTTATTTGACATTTTTATAAGAGTTATCTCCCCTAGACCAATAAAATGTATTGTGAATTGCATTATATCACTATATCTCAGTAACTATAACAGATATATATATGAAACCTTATATCATTGGTCATCATTGACCTTGACCTTGAAAATGGACACAAGGTCAAAGGTCAAGGTCACGTTTGAAATTTTAGCATTGTCTTGTCATCGCTATTACTTTGAAACGGTAAAAGATAGGCTATAAGTTATAATGGATAAAATGTTGGTCTCATAAAGGCGCAACTTTTTTCTATTTAGAGGGAAAGGATCCGGCTTCATCTTATAGGAGTTATCCCCCATTACAACCATTGATAATTAGTTTTTCATTAATTACTTATCAACTATTGATAGTAGAGGCATGGGGTCTTCACTATGGATCATTAGGACCCTTGACCTTGAAAACAAATACAAGGTCAAAGGTCAAGGTCATTTTCTAATTTTTTGTATATATTATAAGTAGTCATATCTTAATGACTTTAAGAGATATTGGCATAAAATCTTCAATGTTGATCACTGTTGACCTTCAGCATGGTCAAGGTCATGCTGTAAAAGTCAAGGTCAAAGTCCTTTATAAATGTTTTTCATGGTACTATGTATTTTGAATGGCTTCTTCTTTTAATGCTATTGCCTATAAGTAATATTTACATAGATTAAAAGATCAGTTGTCAAGGTCATTCAAGTTTTCTTACGTCCTATTTAATGACCTTTCTTATTTTTAAAGATATCTAAATAGTTTTTTAATAATTTTTGTTCTTATTAATTGCTATAGACAAATTACGTATGTTTCTTAGCTTTTTGGTTTCAAGGTCATTTATTTAAGGTCTTCTTTTGAAGTGGAAAGCCTATTAATCGTTCTTTAGAACGATTGAACCTATATTTATTATTATTCTTATTTTTTTCCGCCAAGTTTTCTTTTACCATTATAAATTTTGTTTCGCGACATGTCGTAAAGACATTTTGTACTATGGATGTATAAGACATTACGCTTTCGCAGTTGACCCTGTCACACCGAACACTTGTTCTTTACGGAGTTATCTCCCCTGTTACAGAAAAGCTTGTGTGCAGATAAACTATGAAACCGTAGAAGATTTCGCAATAAAAGTTGTTGCAAAATGGTCAGCTATTGATTGCGACAATTTGTTACATATCGCGCAAAGTATTTTGATGACTCCTTGTAGGAGTTATTTCCCCTTATTTATTGGAAGCAAAATTTGTACCATTGTAACTCATGAACCAGAGGTGATATAGACTAGATATTTCACAGTTGGTCATCATTGACCTTCACCTTGAAAAAGGTCACAAGGTCAAAGGTCAAGGTCATGTTCTAATTTTTGACCCTTGGTTGTGTGCAGATCTCCTCCTTTACTATAATAGATAGAGAACTGAAACCTTTACCAAAATGTGTATCATATTGAGATCTTGAATCGTCACTTTTTTTATTTGACATTTTTATAAGAGTTATCTCCCCTAGACCAATAAAATGTATTGTGAATTGCATTGTATCACTATATCTCAGTAACTATAACAGATATACACATGAAACCTGATATCATTGGTCATCATTGACCTTGACCTTGAAAATGGACACAAGGTCAAAGGTCAAGGTCACGTTTGAAATTTTGACATTGTCTCGCCATCGCTATTCCCTTGAAACGGTAAAAGATAGGCAATAACTTGTAATAGGTAAAAGGTCAACTTTCACCTTGACCTTGCCCAAGGTCAAAGGTCAAGGTCACCTGGGTTTCAGTACAGCGACATGTGAATTTTTGTACCTTTGGATTCGCTTTGTTTTTTTAGCTTGCTACATGTCGCAATAAAATTTGGTGCCAGGCATGGGCAAAAACATGGGGAATTTGAGGGTATTCCGCCAGCTTGCAAAAATAAAGGGGGGGGGTGTTTTTCTAAGGGACCCCATAAGAATGTAGTGTGCAGATTTCATCCTTGACCACAGAGAATGGTGAAACAAAATGGACGCCAAATAGTTCGGGGATCGATGTCCTTGACTTGTCGCTACAGTAGAAATCATTCTGACGAACGATAAAAAAATTTCCAGGTCATGAAAGTTGAAGATAGGTTTTTCATGCAAAAATCGCGATTTTCAGAAAAACCATAAATCCTAGCCTTTCGAAAATGCCGCCAATCGATTTAGAATGTCGATTTTACCCCAACCAAGTATCTCGGATGTGCATAAATGTCAACAAAATCGAAAATCGGCAGAAAAAATCAAATGTCAAGGCCCCATCGGTACCCCCTAAATTTCAGCGGTTGAATGTTTGTGCATTGATAAATCCTTAAAATATACATCTGAATTATGTCTTCATGAGTTGTTCTAGCTGAAACAAACATTTTTTCTACTTGAGCATTTATTTTGAAATGCCATCGAGTGTCGTCCGGTATGCACGACTGCTGTATTTTACCGAACAAAGAAACGGTTTCCCTATTACAATGAATTGAAAGTAACATTCCTTTGAATTAAACTGTCAAAATAGCATCACTGTTGACCTCCTGAAAAGTCATCTTTTCAACAAAAAAAAAAAAAAAAAAAAAAAAAAAAACAACTTCGTGATAATATATAAAATTGTCACGTGACTTTAGTCGTTTCCACCAGTCAAATCAATGCGTTTTATTTGTATTTTATAAATAAAAATCAAACAATTTTCTGTCTTTCTTATTTATTTCATTGGTAAATACACGAAAACATTACAAAATGTCTTTGTATTTTAAATGTAGAAAACACATTGAAGGTATATATACGTCAAAATTTGACTTTCTGCATATCGTCTTCCGTGGTCCAGTGGTATCAACGAGGGCTGGCAAGACTGACATCGTCGGTTCGAGCCTAGGATGTGACATATGATTTTTGCATGCTTTTCTGCTACGTTTCACGTATATTTTATGCAGTTATGGTTTTTTATATAGAAAAAACAAAAAAAAAACTGAAATTTTTTTACGCCGCGGTGTAAAAAATGTCGATGGAAGTGGTAAGCCATGATTATTTGTGGCGAAGTAACAAATGAACCTATATTTATTCTTATTATTCTTCCGCCAAGTTTTTTCTTTTCCCATTATAAATTTTGTTTCGCGACATGTCGTAAAGACATTTTGTACTATGAATGTATGTGACATTACGCTTTCGCAGTTAACCCTGTCACACCGAACACTTTTTCTTTACGGAGTTATTTCCCCTGTCATAAAAATCTTGTGTGCAGATAAACTTTGAAACCGTAAAAGATTTCGCAATGAAAGTTGTTGCAAAATGCTCAGCTATTGATTGCGACAATTTGTTACATATCGCGCAAAGTATTTTGACGACTCCTTGTTGGAGTTATTTCCCCTTATTTATTGGAAGTACATTTTGTACCATAGTAACTCATGAACCAGAGTTGACAGAGACTAGATATTTCACAGTTGGTCATCATTGACCTTGACCTTGAAAAAGGTCACAAGGTCAAAGGTCAAGGTCACATTCTAAATTTTGACACTGTGGTGTGTGCGATTCTCCTCCTGAACCATAAGAGATACAGAAATAAATCTTTTACCAAAATGTGTATCATATTAAGGTCTTGAAAGGTCACTATAAATGATTTGACTTTTGAAAGAGTTCTCTCCCCTGGATCAATTAAATATAGTGTATATAGCGTTATCTTAGTAACTATGACAGATATTTATATGAAACCTTATATCATTAGTCATCATTGACCTTGACCTTGAAAATGGACACAAGGTCAAAGGTCAAGGTCACGTTTGAAATTTTGACATTATCTTGTCATCGCTATTTCTTTGAAACGGTAAAAGATAGCTTATAACTTATAACGGATAAAATGTCGGCCTCATAAATGCGCAACTTTTTTCTATTTAAAGGAAAAGGATTTGACTTCATCTTATAGGAGTTATCTCCCATTACAAGCATTGATATTTATTTTTTCATTGATAACTTATTAACTATTGATAGTAGAGGCATGGGGACTTCACCAAAGACCATTATGACCCTTGACCTTGAAAATAGAAACAAGGTAAAAGGTCAAGGTCATCTTATAAATTTGGGTATTTATGATAAATAGGCATTTCTTCATAATTTTAAGACATATTGACAAAGGACCTTCACTGTTGGTCCTTTATTGACCCTCAGCATGGTCAAGGTCATATTGACAGCAGTCAAGGTCAAATAATATTTTTTGGAAATTCTGCTTTTTCGTGTGTATAAAATGGTAAATACAAATAAATGATTTGTTTTTAAAGCATTGAATATGCAAAAATCAAACACTTGGTAGTCAATGTCATTTATCTCAATTAACGTCCTATTTTTTTACCTTTTTTATTTCAAAAGATATACGAATGGTTTTTCTTTCTTTTGTTTATTTTGAAAAGAAGATTCAATTTCCATATAGCCAAAGTCAATGTCAAGGTCATTTATGCAATAAGTGGAAAGCCTCTCATTTGTTCGGTAGAACCAATGAACTTATATTCTAATTTAGCATTTTGTTGTATATATTATATAGGATGACAAAGTTACTTGTCATAGTCACAGTAAGTAAATTAAATACAAACGTCTAAGAATTGTGACAACCATATAATATATCTATCCAGCGGATTTCTGAAACATCAAAAATACAGGGTTATTATCAAATATTCATACATACGTCTACAAATTAAGCCCAACTCTGTTAGAATTAGATTTATAACACTGTCAAATTTTTGTTTACCCTCAGCGGGATTCGAACTCACACCGTTGTGACATTGTGGCACCAATTCGCCTGCACTATGTACAGCGAGTTGTTGCAGTACGTACAAGACAACAGATCAGATAGATATTACATGCTGAGCTTGGACTATGCAGAACTACTAGTATTTTCCAGGCTTGTGGTTTGAAGGGTGAATGTCCAAAATTCGAATCACAAGTCATTCGGTGATGCCATTCAGCAGACTCTATTTGATATATAGCAGATTGAACAATGGTTTTCCATAGTTGTTTCGTATGAAAATGCTTAATAATACCTACTTTCACGTACATATATTTTTTTCAACAACGTACTAGAACATGTAACAGGACACAGTTCTATTATTTTATTTGGCCTTATGAAAAATGTGTATATGAGTTTTTCCTTTGGCATCAATTCTATGAATTGTGCAAGTGCCTAAACCTTATAAAATAAATCTCACATTAAAAACAATATGCATGTACCTGTGCAAGAAATGCCATACGGCTGCAATGATACTATCAAAGGTGTTGATAGTTAATCAAGTACAGCCTGCAATGGAGTGAATGTAACAAGCCTTTTTAACATCAGTACTCGATACAATGGAGGGGTCATTGTCATTAAAAAATTAAACGTCCAACCACCAAGGAATAGTCGGAGTGGAAATCTTCCCCCAATAGGTATAACGACCTTCTTTCTAACTCGAACAACCCTTTACAATACATTCGTACTACTCTTTTTTCTACACCCTTGCTGACTGAGCCTTTTCTCGATGAAAATAGAAAATTCCTTCACATGAAATTCAGAAATTCATGAATTGATGTAGTTTACATCCGCAATATTCTCAATAGAAAAGAAGTGAAAGATCAGATCCCTTTAAAAAATTTATCTTATCCAGTTTCTAATAAAGACAAATATACCAACACAATTGCCCGTAAAATCTTCAAAAATACGTAGTCAAAGACGAGGACGCCACACTTCCCTCCATGACATTTATTTTGCTTTGCAGACAGAGATTCTAACAACATTGTTGTTTGTAAGTCACATTATTATGAATTCCTCATTATTAAAGATCTATTTGTTTGTGTGTTTGTATGGTGCGCAATGCCCCTTTCAGCTATTTTAATGCTATATCATGGCCTCAGATTTGGGGAGCCTGAGTATTCGGATAAACCTGGTATATACCAGAGATACTCGAACCAACAATCTCAGTGTTGACAGACCACGTGATAGTAAATGACTGGTAATTCCACATACAAACGTGCCATATTATACAAAGAAGAAATCCTGGCAAACCTACAAGTCCGTCATGACTTCTTTAAATATTCATTACGACAAAGAAGACTCATTATATTTGTAGTGGATTCCAAAAATTACATAAAAAATCCTTTCAAACAAAGGTTCATAACCGGCTCTTGTTGTCAATACGGTTAACTACAATATTGTCTAAAGAATACCAACGGTCAGCTTAGCACAGGAATTTAAGACAAACGAGACGAACTTAAATTTTCCTCACATATGCAGCAACATTCCAGCTTCTCCTGCATATGGTGTCTATATTTCTCAATTGACCAGGTATGCAAGAGCTTGAAGTGAGTATACTGATTTTTGCTAATGTCATCTTTTGCTTCAGTATAAACTTATAAATCAAGGTTTCAAGAAAAAAGACTCATCCGCGTCTTTAATAAGTTTTACTATATATACCACTTTCTTGAGCTACGATAATTGTTGGATACACATATTACTGACTACTAGTAGATGATACCCATCTATTTTAATCAACTAACCAACTCACATAGTACGGTTAAGGAAGAAAGAGATTTGACATTCCATAAAACCTGATTAACCCACCATTTCTTTTTAAATCCCTGTACCAAGTCAGGACCATTTGCTGTAGTTACTATATTTTTGGTGGTTGGTTCTGGAGTTTGCCGGTTTCTCGGACTTTGACTTGTGGGTTGTCTTTTTTGACAGTTTCCTCAGTGTTCGGTGGTTTTTTATTAGGAACCAAAAGGTGAGTAATTAGACCCAATTAAAAAACATGGGTGCACTCATCGATCAGGTGCTCGGGACGAGTAAGCAGTGACAAACCCTAATTAGACACCCTTCGAATTAATTATAGTTATGTCCGTGATAAAGTCAAATCCATGAATAGACAACCTACCTACTGCAAAAAATGTCTGATAACTTTTGGAAGATAGATTAAGTCGTAATAACAATCATAGAACGTCTTAAGGGCTGCCTTCAACCTAGATAAAACCCTATTTAAATAGCTTATAGGTCAACAGCAACTTACGGTCTAGAAAATCAGAATACAGATAGCATTACACATTAGTCGTGAAATGTAAAACACCATACGCGGGAGAAGATGGAATATTTCTATTAATTAACAAAATAATGACTATTGGGAAGTTCTAGCTGTAAAATTGTTATCGTATACGTGTTTTTTTCGCGGTGATTTAATTTTCGATATATTCGTCGTAAAAGTCGGAATGCGAAAATAAAAACAAGCGAAATATTAGAAAATACTATTCATTTTGATTAGGGACAGCAAAAAATTGCTTTCGCAAAAATAAACTCACACCGTTTTTAACAAAAACGCTAAATTTTCCCCACGCATAAAAAACCACTTATACGGAATAATGACTTCGTTCCATTCTGTAATATGAATTTCAGGCCTATAAATTGTAATGGTTAAATATCAAAACAAATAAACTTCAAAATAACATTATAAAAAGTGTTTTCTTATTTAACCACAACATATGTTAAACTAGATTTAGATATTTAAAAAAAGTGCTAAAAACAATACCATAAACAAACCATAATCTGAGCCCTTGTTTAGAACTTTTAACGCTTATCATGAACAGCAAGGTTTTTAAAATTGCGTTATGAATGTGGATAAATGTAGATAGTTGAGATAAACTTTTATGATCGGGTTTTCAATTTGGCTTCTTCAAACGTATGCTTTGTGACGCATACACAGTATAATGTGTGTAAGAATAACTATAAGTAAAAGACATACAATGCTTAATAAAAGATATTTGCCAAAGCAATAGATTTTAATATTTTACAATTTCATAATCAGAATCTCTAAACAAAGTGTATTCAAAAAACTATTTTTTCCAGAAAATGTACAACACACATTTTTATCTGTAATATCAGCATTGTTTAGCTATTTTCTCTTTGCTGGGACTACTGCACAAAATAATTTCACCAAATCGTTTATTAACATCAGCATTACCGGAAATACAATGATGAAAATCCCAGCAATTCCCAAACAAAAAGATGATATCCGGCCATCCACTGCTGAGCGTTTGGTATTGCGGTAAGAAGTGGTATTTTTCTTGTTAACTGCCAGATCACGTTTGAGTTTCTGGAGCTTCAATGCTAGTTCTTCCTCTGTTATTATACCCATATTCTGACCAGACAGACATGAATAACGATGTGTAGAAGTTGTCACAGAATTTACATCATTTTTAGTTGTTGTCACCAACTTATCTGTTGTCGGTTCGTTTTCAGTTGACGATTCAGACGTTCCTAAGGTTGACTGCTGGTTTGTCGTTTCCTGAGGGATTGTGCAATCTGCAAGTAAATAATTACATATTTATTATGAGTATTCAGTTCGTCCAATTTTATGTCGGATATATACATTTGAGTTGTACTTAGGAGTAAGTATTCCATATGTCATCTTGTATATATACCCGTCACAAGAACAAGAAGTTAAAGATAGAGAAAATGTCATGGAAAAGTATCCTCCAGCATCAACACTTTTGTGTTGAAGCGATGAAATTGTCCGTCTAAATTTCAAAATTGTCAAAACCCTAAGGTTCTTCCTACTCCAGGTATAGACTGATCGTAGTCAGAATTTGGTTTCCAGTTCTGCATATTTCGGTTTTATTGTTTTATTCCTCTTCATACTCATATAGTGTTTGGCATTTGCAAGCTTTTGGGTAGAGCGCCTCTGATGAGTCTTAAATAGGCGAACCGCGCGTCAGGCGTAGCAAAATTTATTGCCTGGAGCTTTGTTGTATTTTTGATACCTAATCTCTCTACTTTTGCGTCTTAAGTAGATACTTTTTCAATAAATTTCCTTTTCGAGGAGACGAAATGTATCGAATACTACACATGACGAGGTGATTTTTATGTGACGAAATAACAAAAAATTATTATTATAATAAAACCTATCAAAAGAACCTAATGTTTGTTCACAAAGAATATAAAATACTGCAATTCATTTCATATAGTGATTCATTAGCATCGTTTGAGATAAAATGCATACAATATTTTAAACACTCTGACACTTACTCATCAATTTGTTGTCGCTTTTTACATTTGAAAATATAAACTACTGCCGAACATCTTATAAACAAAACAAATTTACTGATAAAATATAACAGAATTTATTTGCATTCTACACTAAGTTATTTAAATTTAATTATTAAAATGTTCTAGATTATTTTCTGACAGGCAGAGCAGTAATTAACGTATTTACCTCTATCACAAATCCTAACATTTGCCTCAAGCTATGTAGAAGATTTTGGAAAAAAGATGCCTTCAATTCGTCAAGTTAAATGGAGTAATGATTTCAAAAATTGCTATTTCAATACAAATACAATCATTCGCATTACAGTAAAGCGCATCTTGGAAATTAATTTTAAAATTGTACCTACTATAAATGCTTAACTCTACTTTTCCTCCACATATCTGTGTCGCATTACCAGCACACTGCCTATCACATTGGTTTGCGTTTGCGGCGTTTGCATCATTGAGCGATGTAACACAGTGACAAATATGTGATTCCTAAATAAACAACATTTTTAGAAAGTTCATGTTGAAATATTATATTATATTTTTTTCTGTTGTAATATTTTACATACAATTATTGATTTCGAGTAAACCAAATCGAATTATAGGTAAATTTTGTTACACTATTCATAAAGTTCTTCTGTGTGCGTCAAAATCTATAAAACGTAGAGTTCTCTTTCATAAACTTGAAGGATTATATCGTCAAATGCTTTTCGAACTACAAGTTAAAGCCTCCAAAGTAGTTTTAATATTAAAATGAATATTAATGATAAATAAATAAAAGTGATAAAAAAGATATTTTCAACTCATATTTAAATTAATTGATCAATTTAATAGTTGCTTTACGTACAGCCAAAAGTATTGCAGCTAGATATTCAGGACGAAGACATGTTAATAATCTGTTATTCAATATTGCAACGGGATTTCAACTCGCACTAAAAAAGTAAGGAGACAGGTTATAGACAGAATTAAGCTTATTGTAGTGACTAAAATGCGCTCTTTTCAGAATTTGAAATTATGGTAATGTCGTTTTCTTAAAGAACTATTAAGTATTTTATCATGATATATTTTACTGTTACTGGTTTTTGAGAATAATGATATATTTTCATGTATTTATAATTCTAGATAATTACCGCGAACATCTTTTTTTGTTAAATATATTGTAGCTACTTGAAGTGTATATTGTCATTATTAGTTTTTTAATCTTTAGTTATTTATTAATTTAAATTTTCATACTTTTAAACTTAAATATCCTTATTTAAGTTTTTAGATTCTGTATTGAACAACAGAAAATATTAGTTCGTTTAATTGTTTAGTAGAATTGTCATGTCGACTCACCAATGACAATAGGTGAATAAGTCTTTGCAGTATCAGAAACGATAGGATTTTAATAGATCTACTTTATAAAATCGTTATATATAGTTTCTTAAAACAAAATTATTACCGCCCTTTTTGCAACTGTGTGTTCAAATTCCTCACGATGGATATTTATTTTTGGAATTTCTACATAAACACGCGTCGTCCAATAAACTTATTGTTTTTAGTCATGAATGGTCGGTTTGTTCATGATGTATCATTAAATAAATATATTATATACGTTGACATGAGTTTATTAAACAAAATTCAGCATGATGTGTGTACTTTTGGCAGGTACTCATGATGGTGTTTATTTTCATCACATTAGGACAGTAATGGTTTGATCACAGTTTGGGCTTTCTTTTTCTATTTCTTTAGTTAAAGCAAGGAAGACATATTTTTGTTGGGCGTGTATAGCATATTTAACAAATGTTAATATAGTATTAAATCTAAATGCGATTAGATATATTTCTCTGAGCCATAGCTATGCTGTTCTCTTCCTACATATGACACAAAGCAGTTACTAAACACTGTCACAAAAACCAATTGTCCTAGACATGACTATGTGTAATGAGACAGGTGTCTAATTAATTCAGGCACGGTTTACTCGTCTAGAGCACCTGACACCAATGATTTTTACTTAGTGGGGTTTTCTCACTTTTGATTATTGTGACAGCGTTTAGTTTCTTCTTTGGGTAGCGTATCCTTGCTATAAATGCGATTATATAATTGATTTTCGAATCATTTTGACCCATCGGTTTTCCTACTTTTTACTTTACAAACAATTCACCACACACAACACAACGTTTGCTCTGCAACAATAAGTATAATTTTCTACAAATTATTGGTAAAACTTATTTTAAAAGCCCACTATTCTTTCGAAGTGATATATAGATCGACAGATAGTAGGTAGAAATACAATGCTACATGCTTTTTCTTTTTCCTAAAATATTCTGTATTTCTTGAGCAGGTATATTTGCATTATTTTATAAATAACCAGCAATAATTTTTTTTAAAGAATTATCGGTTTTGTGTTATTCATACTAATGTAAAGTATGCAGTATGTATTTCAAATCCGAATATTGTTTACAGGTGTAATATACTAACAAACGTTAACATTTTTGTTTGTTTTTTTTTCTGTGCATAAGATGTATGAATATCAAACATTTAAAGAATAAAAATAAATTAATTAAATTGCTAAATAAAAGGTATTATAAGAAAATCATTAAATATTTAATTTCCAACAAATAAGACTCGTGTAATGTAAAGTTTTGTGCATAAAAAGAATAGCTGCTAATGCAAAAGAAACACAGTTTAAAATACAACCTTTGTTCAAAACAAGGTAATCGTGGATAAATTGGAGCAACAAAACGAAGCACACATTTCGTTTGTCATATGCTTGTCAGAAAATGTATTGATTTTCTTTTCCTGGAAGCAGCCAATATATTCTGTAAAGAAGAAATTAAATTATAAATAAAAGTTGATTAATAGTGTATTTTAACTGCCCATATGTTTAGAAATAATAAAACTATAGGACTATAGGAATTGCAGAATATCTTAAATATACTTTATATACTTCATAGGCTGGCACAGAATATTTCTACACAGAGATGCAAAATCTACCTTGTGGTATATATTAGAATTTAACTTAGTTAACTTAGTTAACTTAAATTAGTTTCTTTTAACGATTTTAGATATAGATCTAAACACGAAGAAAACAGTTTTTTGTGTCTTTAATCTCAAACTACTCACTTTTCTATTAGTTTTAAACAGAAATTTGATATACAAATTACCGAACTGACAGTCAATATTATGATATTATTACGTAATGATTTCTGTATTGGCCTAGTTATTGGTCCAAGGCTTGCTGTATTATCCTGAGGCGCAGCCGAAGGACAATACAGCTGGCCAAGGACCAATAACTAGGCCAATACAGAAATCATCACGTAATAATCTTTATTAATTAACTAGTCCAAATCAATTAGGACAATACAGGTTGAAATCGGGCCAATACGGGTCGATCAGGCCAATACCGATATTGGACTAGTAAAATCCGTATTTGACTGCTTCATCAAAATATATAATATCGGCAGTTTTGCTGTTATCTAAGTAAATATTATAGTAGTTAAGTAATAAAACTCTTTAAAAGTCACAATTATTTTATATAACGTAAGTTAAATAGTAAATTAACCAGCCCGAAAACATAAACGAGAAGGAAAATTAAATCAAAAATAACCTTAACCAGGAAAAAAAGATTAAAGACAACTACTAGAAACTTGTGTCCAGGTCAAGTTTGATAAATTTATTGATTGGATATTTGCTTTACGCTCAGCAAGCAGTATTTCATCTATGCAGGACAAGAACAAGTTAACAAACAATAACTCAATCCGGGAAAAATGGACTAAGGGGCAAAAACTGCGAATGCCAATAGAATGTATGTAATTGGTAAGGGCGGAAAATTTAGTCTGTTGTAGCGGCTATAACGTGCCTACTGTTATCTACATCTAGAAAAGGGGTCTTTATTGTGCAAAGAACTTGGCACTCTCCAAATCTGATATCCATTGTGGTCCCTCGTTCATGTTTTTAGTATTATGACCTGACTACCGCCCACCAAAAGGGCATCTCTATTCGCCACCTGGGGCCGTGATGTGTAGCTCTGTGGTTTAGAGTACTGTTAACCATTTTAGTATAGTCCCAGAAGTTCGTCACATAACGTTTCTCATTCACATTAGAAAGAAGCAATCTATTAATGAATTAATGTGCATGCATTAATCAGAACTTCAATTGTTGATGGACACGATGGAGGACTTTGCTAGAAAACAATATAATGAGGAGGTCAATACTCTCCCAAGAGATTCAAGGGTGCGACGTCTTTGATTTATATTAGAATCAGTAGATTACGACGCATTATCAGGACTACAACATCACCAGTCTTCTAAGACACTGGTGTAACTATAACTCTGTGTGCCATTCATTGATAAAATGTGTTGTTCCTGCAGAAAAGCCCTCGTATAGCATTATACATGTAGTTATATGCAAGCAACATTATATATACTAATTTTAGCAACAATATAAAAACACGATATTCAAAAATAGTGCCAAGAGTACTATAAATCAAATGGTTATTTAAAAGACGTAGTCAACATCATAACTTCACTGTCTCGTACGCAATTTACCAGCATCAAACCCCGCAACACTACAAAATCATCCCTTATAAAAAGCTTAAATTCAGGCGTTTGAAATGCTGTTTTCACGACAAATGAAATAAAAACTACGATTAAGATAATTCACAGATGAACATTTTGGTACTTTTAAATTACAATTTATACGTCTTGTTTGGCGGACGAATATTTTTATAGCAGTCTACCGGTATTCCAAAAGGTGCAAATGTGTTCTTTTCTTGTCCACTGTTTTTGTACTCTTATGAGGCTGAGTTTCTCGAAGGTCTATTGAAGAAAAAAATAATAACTTTTGGCACCAGCCTTTGGTTTCAAATTCCGCTTTATCTATTTCAGTTAACAATTTTAAGTCGGTAACCATTTACATTTAATCTATGTAAGTGAGCTTACAAATAGGGACACTAATGATATAGTCTAGTCGGCCTCTTGTCTAAAAACTTCTTCTCTAAGCAAAAATCCGTCAGCTCTGTCGTATTGTTTTTATATTTCAGAACTCATATATTATGCGAGATCTTGCGATCGATATTCTGACTTTCTAGACATAACGCTGCTGTTGACTGATAAACTGCACACACAAGGATTTGTTGTACCTAAGTTGATGTTAACCCATCAGTTCTATAACCGTCGTCACGATTTAGTTGATCGTTATGAAAAAAAATGCGATTAGTAATTTTTCTCTTAGTCATAGGTCGGATTTTCAATCCCAAATATTACTTTTTCCCGACATTGGGACTATCAATTCGACGATTTCCACAATAATAAAAATATTAGGTTTGTGTCAAGAAAATTGCAGGGATCAATAAACATTAATAACTTTTTTGTACAGGTTCATATCTGTTCAAACAAATACTTGAGTAAGAAGTAATTTGAAGGAAATAATTAGTCACATAGATAGAAGCTTTTTGGAAAGTTATATTATTTCTTGAACCTAAGGACTTTTCAGTTACAATCTTAAAAAAGCTGGAAAATAATATTTTTCACAAAAAGGTAAATTTTCTGTCTTACCGTATCCCGAGAAGCTATAAATCATCAAAGATGCATAAATCAAACAGATATCCTTAATTGTTAATGAAAGTGTTGTCATTTTCTGATGCTGTATAGCGACGAAGAGTCTACATGTATTTGCATGATAGTTATAATTTTGTGACGTTTGTAATCGATTTTACAGAATATTTAAATTGGTATGCATCACTTTTTATAATGAAATATGATTTGTTGAACATGTTTCAAATAGCACATAAAAAGATCGTACTAAAGAAATTACTAAAAAGGTAAAATCAAACTTTGTTATTCTTAAATACCTTTTTAATTTTCCACGAAAGATAAACATGCGAAAGAACAACTATAATCAATTATATTGATAAAATGAAAATACAATGAGCAAATGATTATACAAAATATAGGATAAATTCAGAATTAGTGTAAGTATGACATTTAGCTTGTCTTGAAATATTAATCGCATAAAATATTCTATGACAGTTATTTCTGCTTGTATAATGAGAGACAAATATTCGAAAAAATCAAACGACCAACAAGGACCGGCACACCAAACCCCTTTTCTTGAAGTCTTATAAGATGTTTTGGGATATGTACAGGGTATTATTTACTTCAATTTCGATCTTGATCAGTTGGTTCAAATGAGTTTACAGTCACCACCTGGATGGAGTTTTTCCCCTTCATCATTTATAAAATCTTTCTTTATACCTATTATGACACTGGCCACTGGTTTATTTTACCTTCTCTTATATTTTTTCCACTAATCTTTGAAAACTTCATTATCTTTAATATATGGGTCCAACCAGGTGTCAGTGACAATTGCAATATCTGGTTTGGAGCTATTTAGCATGTTTAGTATAAGGTGTTTTTGTTTATGTTTCGCTGCTTGAAAATTACATTAATTTTGCGTAATGGTTTTGTCCTAAGGTTTTGATTTATTTTGATTGGACAGATGTGGTAGTTTTGCCAAGTCTGTTTGTAATATGTTAAAATCGTGATGTTAAAACTTTTAGATGGATTTCATGAGTATGTACACATTGAATGCCGGTCAAATGTACATTTGCTGTCATTTGAATGATTGCATATCACGCAGCGCCAACTTGTCATGTTGTCGTTTAAGAGTTTGTATGAATTGCTATAGATGTTCAAGCAGTTTATGTGAAACCACAAGTTGCACACACTATTCATGTGCGACTGTAAAATCGCTGTACCACACAAATACATGTATTTAGTTTTGTCATTTCTTTGGCTAGTGTTACTCATTACATCATTTGATCTTGCTATTATTCAAAGAAGTAAATACATTAGTAACTTATTTGGTTGCAAGTTTCTCGTTTGTAGATTTTTGTGACGACAATGACATATGATTGAATCTTGTTATCTTGCTCAATTGGTAGATTTTTTTACAGCTTTAAGCTGTGTTGCTGGTTAATACTTTGAAAATGAAGATGTTGTTTTAAATATATTGTTTTCTAGATTTGACCTTAGTTTAAAGGATTCAGAGTTGTATAAATGACTTATGAGCCCAAAAAGTAGAACCAAAACCAGGAAAAACCAAAGAAAAAAAATTTCAAAGAAATACACTATTTCATGGGGAGCTACATTCACGGACAACGAGCTGCAAAGGTCATTAATTTGTGTTTGTCGCTCCTAAATATAAGCTGAAAATTGCTAGATTTAAAAAAAAACTAATCCTACGGCTTCTTTGATATAAAAACATATCACTCTGTCAAGTTTCATGCCCGTTTGACCAATAGTTTTTGAGATATTTGGATTCAATTGCACCTAACTGAAGCCTGTAAGGCAGCCCCATTTTCTCTTCACTAAAACCAATATTTTCCAACTTCACCCGTCTCACTAAAATGGCTGTGACTTTCTTGCTTTTAATATATCTACAGAAAGTAAAATGTGTCAAAAAGTAGAAAGCTACATGTAATTCAGTAAATCTTTTTTGTTTGGCAATTTTGACTTTTAAATACCTGACAATGATTGTGGATCTGACAACATTTAGGTAGTGCAGGTATAATTAAAATTAATTTTTTTGTATGCCAATTTCTTCCTTAACCATTAGAGCCACAGAACTGAAACCAAGACTAAAATGTAGATTCCTTAAAGGTCTTAAGTGTCATATTTAATGACCCTTTATAAAAGTCATCTTCATGGGATCAATTGATTTTAAATAGTCATATCTTGATAATTGTAACAAATAGGTCCTTCAATGCTGGTAATTTTTAACCTTCGTCATGGATAAAGTCACAATGTTAGACGTCATGGTCAGATTCTTTATTACAACTTTTTATTTTTCATGTATATTTAATGGTAAATTCTAATAAATGCTTAGTTTGTTATGCAAATTATATGCAATGATCAAAAGAATCAGTGGTCAAAGTCATTTATGTCTTTTTACGTCCTATTTGATTACTTTTTTACGTTTTGTTTATATTATGAAATATTTTTAATTTATGGTATAACAATTCCTGAGGTACTCAAAAGTCTGTATTTCCTATCCCGATTATCTTGATAGATGTTGTCTGCTGACAAAAAAAGCTACTTAACCAATGGAAAGATTGGAGTAATCTTTTAGAAAGTTTTACTTCGTCATCATGACTTAGTTGATCATTAAGGAATATCAGTGTCACTAATGACCATTGATTTGTTCCGGTTTTTCCTTCCTCCTACTTACATTATTATGACTACCAGCGGATATGACTAATTATCGGGTCTTAACCTGACTAATTGGATGGGTGCTACGCATGGAGGATGACTTGCTTACACGTTTGGAGCACTTTGACTCGCTCCGGGTTTTAGTGGTTTTTGTGTCTTTTGGTTTTTGTGTTGTGTGTCTGTTTGGTTTGGTTTTGCCTCCTCTTCGACTGACCATTGGTTTGCCTGCCCTTAACTTACTGTATATTGAATATATCGGTATCTTTGGTTCGTTTTCTTAAATACAAAGATAGTCAAGATCAAGGTCATAATGGTTCACAATTTGAACTTTCCTATTGTATACGAAAACTTCATTTGAATTCGTTACATTTATTATTATTAGCTCCGCTGAAAAAGTGATCTTATATTTCCTTGTCGCAAAATGAGTGATTGGCGAAAAAACGAATATTTCTGAAAGTACATATCTATCAAACAGATGCAGAGATCGTATATCTTTCTATGAAACCTATTAATTGCTTAATGATTGCCACTTTGTTCTTTCTTAATATCTGTATGTAAATATATACAATATTTACACCAAGGCGTGAACTTGAACGGAGCATTATTGACAGCTTTTGTATATTTCATACCGTCTTTGTATTACGCAATTACAATGCTATTTTCATAATTGATTATTGACTTCTAGAAATCTATAAACCTAACATAAAATAAAACAATTAAAACAAAACACAAAAAGATTATGTTGAAAAATGGTTACCCTGTACATCAAATAGATCAAAATAGATTTCAAATATATCTGACTACAGCACAATACAACAGTACAAATATGACATGCATGCCATAATGAATGATATGTTACGCAATTCAGTTATTTCTTTTTAATAAAAGTATTTTGGTCTGGTAAAAAATCGCAACATAATTTCCTTAATAAAAACAAAATCATTCTTTTCAAAGTCAATGTAATAATTATTACCTAATAAATAGTATTTTTCTGTTATTATTTCTATAGTTTTTCATATTTCTCCAATCCGATTTATTGCACGCCTCTTGCGTTTTATTGCATCGATCTTTTGTCATAAGATCGTAAGCAGTCACTGCTTACTCGTCCGGAGCACATGATTGCACCCATGGGTTTTATTGGGTTCGGGTTACTCTCTTTTATGCTTTCAGCGTTTGGGTTGCGCTGTGTATGTTTGTCTATATCCGGATGAATTTGTAACTGTCCCTTGACTTTTTGCTCTTGATGTTCGGTCGGTTTTCTTTGCTATTTTTCTTTTATCGCATTGATTGAAACTATTGATGTGAGATCTTTTCTTCAAACTAATTGCTGATTGTTTGAAATTTACTTCCACGATGGAGTGGTTGGAACTCGGGCTTCAAAAAATAGTATTAAAGTTATAAATAGTATCTTTTATACTTTTGTAATTAACTTAAAAATCATTTCATCTAATTAAATTGCACTCGCAATAGATCACGTTGTAATTTCTAGTATATTTCCCCCAATGCCATGCGACAACTGTATACTATCATTGATATGTAGATGTCGTTGATTAAGTCTCAAATAAAAAAGTGGGTTGTTTATTATGAGAAATCATTTGCTATTAACAGTTCAAAATGTTATGTCAGGAATATTCTTTCTTCCCAAACAAACAAAAACCCATCACAAATCGCATTTTTTTTAAGTTTTCCATTATACTGTTGATTTTGAATTAAAAAACATAAAACAATAAAGTGATAAACTGCATACATTTACCATGATTCGTTCAATTAATTTGTAGAAAACGTAAATGACACATTCATTTTGCAACTATTTCTTGTTTGAAAATTATAAGTTCAACCGCTCTTATAGGATCTCGGAAGTCAAGTGGGTAAGGTAGTCGTCAACAGGTTGCGGGTTCTAGTCTTACTGCTCGACCTTAATCTTATTTGACGTATTACTAATTTTCCTCACCATAGTGGGCGGTTTGCACTCGGTTCTCCAGCTACCTATTCTAATAAACGTGATATAACTGATGAATGGCTGATAGTGGCGTTTAACCTCATTCAAAAGAACAAGATATCAGCTGTTTACTTTCCCTTGGTCCACACTGATTTACCGTGACCTGTTTTTATTGCTTGTGTAAAATATTAATATTGTATTATAGTTTCTACGATCGATTTAAAACTGTGTATTGGATCCAGTCTATATTTACCATTGTATGTTATCAGTTTAAAACGACAATTCCAAATCCAACTTACTATATGTCTAAAAGAAGTTATATTCTTTATTGTCAAGTCATTTTAATGTGTTATTTTTAGGCTAAATTGGTATCTTCCTTTCATGCCTTTGCGTTCTCCAAACCATGAACATGCATTCGAACATTGATCACATACCAGTCAGATGAAAGCTGCATGGAGAAAATAGTATCGTATGCAATAATGTTATAAACATATCAACGAAGTGACATCAAAGTTGAATCAACAGACACACCAGATATAAAGTGCACCCCTCACGTTTAATAAAAGACTACACAAAAAACCTGATGAACCAACGACAAGAAATTTTCATTTTACAGAGGTTAAATACTGGATAACAACTTCGAGTCATGCGCCACGTACGATCATAACGGGAGTGTTTACTTTTGATTCCAATCTATTGTTTGTTTTACATGAAGAAATGCCTAAAGATTATTACGGATAATTCGACAAAATTTGCAAATGATTTTATATGTTTGTTTCAACAATAAGTTGGATTTGTTCATGTTAGTTATTATAGACTTTCCTTCATGTCTTATTTATGTTTTTTTTCTTATCATTTCTACATTTTTAATATTATAAAAGTTTAATACCGATAACAGTACATTAAATGCGACCTGGTATCGCACATAGATCGTAAAAACACATGGACCATACACCTTTTAGGAAAATGATTCTAATTTTATAGCATTGGAAAAATTTATTATTTAGGGGTACCGATAGTAAGAAATTCGTTTTAAGTTCATAATCATTAGACGAACTTCATAACAAGAGCAACGTGGTCTTTTTTCCATTAATCTTGACAATTAAATGTTGTATGAAAGGTTAAGCCTTTTTAGAAATTCATACAAAATTATTGCACTTGGACATAACTTATGCTACTAACTCTTGGCATGGTCTGACAAAATATCAGTTTGTTTTGGTAGAAAGTTTTTCCGGTCATCTTTGTTTTTTGTTTCATGGGTAGAAATTGCGCTCCTCTCATTATTGATTTGATTTTTATATCTCCGCTTGACTTTGTAATATAGTTTCATATAAGGTGGATCAGAAGCCTATCGATTTTGTGGAAAATCCGTCAAATCTCAAGGTTACAGTTGGCAACAAATGGCATACAATTAGTTAGCATATATCACTTTTCGATATATGGACTTTTAAATAATGACACGAGTAGGTAAAAATGCTTTTTACTAGTAATATCATAAAAAGATTTTTAAAATGTTGAATATTTACAAGTAAAAACACACTTCAATGGTTTATGAAAAGTGTATGCAATCATGTGAATAAACAATAGTTGTAAACCATTATAGTTTATAGTCTTTTGTTCATAACGTGTTAAAATTGTAAGATTTAAAGAACGTAAGATGTTAGTTCTCTACTAACAATGCAATAGAAACAAGCATTTTTATAACCAGGCAACCGAAGTCAAACTTCCATTGCAATGTTTTCATATTCCCGGACTTGACTTTTTCACTAACATGACTAAAAGTAACTCGACGTATGTCCAATTAGAGGCAGGTTTTGCTTCATTAGCACGCCCCGTATATAAGTGTCTAACCGTGTATGTCGTGTATACTGTCTGTGTTCATGGAAAATGTGGGGTCTCTTCGTTATGTCAATGACCTAATCCAGAACGTAGAAACTTACAGCAGGTATAAAATAGGTCACGTTGTAGCAAAAGAGTCCATTTCCTTGTAAAAAAATAATGTTTATTCTCTTAACCTTTAATCTCTTTCCAGTTATTAATCTTAATAAAACATGTTAAAGTCAATTAAAATTAAAATGTAAATACTTAAATAAAATTAACCTTTAACTTTTCATTTGTGTTTTATTTCTGCCATTTTTGAAAACTGTCGGCTCTCTTATTGTATACTGATGAATGGATTTATGAGTTTGTAAGGGGATTCAAATTTAATAATTTTCCTTTTTTTCTGTGTCGCCAAAGAAAGAAAAATAGTTACTTTTCAGCTGGAACATTGAAACATTATGATCATGGCAAAAACATATGTCCTGACCATACGGTTTTTCCACATGATTTGATCGGACATACTTGGGTGACTGGTCAACTGATCTTTACATCTGCAGAAAACTCAAACTAGCGAAAATTATGCTTCACCGAAGAACAGGTTTGTAGTATGCTAGATTTTCTGATTGTAACTTCTGGAGCAGATCGACATTCGGAATTGGTATGGGTTAAAACTGTGCCCAACTCCTAGCCGATTTGTTTCTGTATTCTTATGAAATGGAATTTCTTCGACGTCTTATTAAAGACAAGAGAAGATAGCAGAAGCTAGGTCCTTTAATTTTACATATAGATATATTAATGATGTCCTTCCAATTAACAACCCTCAATTTGCTGAGAGTCTTCCGTTAATATATCCTTCAGAACTAGAAATTAAAGAAACCACAGAAACAGCTTTATCTACATCATTTTTAGAATTAAACCTCGAATATGACACCAACGGTCATCTCAGCACAAGAATGTACGACAAACGAGACGATTTTAATTTTAAATTTTCCTCACCTATGCAGCAATAATAGAGTTTCTCTTGCATACGGTGTCTGTATTTCTCAACTGATCAGGTATGCAAGATCTTGCAGAGAGTATACTGATTTTTGCAAACGTCACATATATCTTCTGGATAAACTAATAAACCACGGTTACAAGAAAACGATTCGTCCGCGCATTTAATAAGTTTTACCATTGATACCACTTCCTTGTCGAAACATAAATGTATATAGTTGTCACAATTTTCGAATTCAGTGTACAGTGACTGTGCTACGATGATTGTTTGATAACCTATTACTGACTAGTGGTAAATCACTAATGAACTCACATTCTACAGTAATGGAAGCGGGAGGTTTGGTGTGCCATAAAACCCGGCTTAACCCACCACTTCTTTTGAAATGACTGTACAAAGTCAGTACAATTGCTCTAGTTACTATATATTTGGGGTTGGGTGGTTTCTGGGACTTTGATTTGGGAATTGTTTTTTTACAGTTTCCTCGGTGTTCGGTATTTTGTTATTACCTTCATGCTATATTTATATTGTGATCACTTATCTGTCTGTAAAGTGTTTTGTGTTAGTTCAATATTACATATGGTTTGTGGTGGGGAATATTGTTTTTAAATCCCCACCTTTGCCTATATTTTTATTGTCATTTATTCTCAGTCAACTTTACATAGTAATCTCCACTTATGAATAAATGACATTCAGCTCAACTTGAGTCTTATTACAACCAGCAAAACAAGCTCGACCTCGCCTATGGTCCACATCAGGTACTTTGGCTTACAAAAATATTAATTTAGTTGACCATAAATGATAAGAATAGATAAGATCGTGTTTGGATAAAGTCGAATCAGCAGCTAGTTTATATACACTCAAATATTAAACATTAGATGTCGACTAGGTGCTAGATAAACTATTTTATATTGGCTAGCGATTGGTTATCCTGCAATAGCCATACATATATAAATGACGCCTGCGGTAAAAAGATAAGAATAACCGTATCCACAGATAATGTACACATTAATTTTTCTAGCTTTGTGTTTTTCAGTAGCCCAATCGTACTGGAAACCAGGCCCATCGGATACATTTCACATACAATTCGCCGGAACCCTTAATATACACCACTCTGCGCATGTGTATGATGTAGATTTGTTTGGAACTCCTACCACTACTATTAAGTATTTACACGAGTAAGTATTTACCTTATTTTTTCAAACTGATAAAAACAATATAAGGACTAATATGTTTTTTTACTAGTTATTTCATTAAATGGTTTCAAAAATGTTGACTAAGTCATACAGCTCTCTATCCATCCCTATCCACCCTACAAACCTAGCAACCAAAGGCAATTTGATCAAATTGGCTTAAAATTTTCCAGGAGAAGGTGAAGGTACAATGGGAACGAAATTCGCGTGCTTTTTAAAATTTTTTACCGCGTTTTATAATGATTTTGTTTGTTTGTAACATAAAGCACATAAACATTTCATTGAAAATTTTAACCAAGCTAGGGCGAACAAATTGACTGGGGCTAAAATTTAACGACGTTTGATAGAAACTACCGAAAGTCACGGGCAGACAAAACCATGGTATAATAAAGGGGAGGACAACAACAAATGAAATATACACACATCAAAAACACTAAAAACTGAGTAACACAACCCCAAATAAAAACCGGGGAAGGGTAAACCAATTTTGCACCGTCTTATCACATATGCTAAAATCTGGTAATTAGTCATATTTTGGGGCAAATACAGCACGAATGAGGGAAAAGATACCGATCATTTGTCATGTGTAACATAGATATTTCTTTACTTTAACTAAGTTATGATTGCGACCACACAATTTTCTTTAAGTGACGATGTCGTTCTTGCCCGGTGAGTCTATGATTACGTAGCCTTTCTGTCAGCAGACTAACTTCAAACAAAAAATGTTGATAGAAAATACAGGATATTTAGTACCTGATAATACACGAGATGTATACACGATATGCAGGTACTACTGTAGGGTTGCGGTACAAATATGGAAAATCCACAATATGAAAATTAAAATCATCCCTTTTGTCTTAAATTTTGCTTCTCAACCGACCTAATTTGTATATTTCTAGGTGAAGCTTTGAGACAGACCTAGTTTTCTTTGTGGTGTCCTTAATTTTAAGTTCAATAGAGACAATTTATAGCAAAAGGCTTTGTAAAAACAAAATATATTTTCATTTTTATTATATGCGCTTTATTTTTGACATACTAGAAGACAGAATTTCTGATTAGCGTCAAATCCTGCCTTTTTAAAGATGTAGTATTAATTGATAATGGTTTTTTTTTGTTTTTTGTTTTTTTTTTTTTTTGTTTTTTGAGGGGGAGGGTGGTTGGTGGGTTGGTTGGTGGGACATAGTTATACAAATTGTATAGTTCTCTCTCTGTTAAGCACGACCGTAGGTCCATGTGATGGTTTTGCCATCACTTGGCGTCCGTCATCCGTCGTAAGTCATAAACTTTTTCAAAATTTTTCTCTGAAACCACTAGACCATTTTTTAAAACTTGGCCACAATCATCTTTAGTGTACCTAGTTTCAAATTTATTCCCAGGGTATTGATCAACAGAAAAAAATACTATGTTACTAAAAATAGAACATAGGTGTTCATCATATTAAGGTCTAAAACAGTTGCTATTTGTCTGAAATTGTGTAATATCTTCCTGTAGGAGTTATTGCTCTTTATGACGATTTTTTACAAAATTTTCACTTTTTACAAACTTGATAATTATAAGTGGTAGATTTCAATTGTAAATTGCTTAAATAATCAGCAAGACAATGTTACAAATCCTTTGTTGGTTCAAAATTGTCGGACCACTCCTTAAAGTTATTAAATGACAATTTTTTACAATTTTTTTGTCCTGTAGCTTAAAAAACTAAATGGCACAAATGATCAGCAAATACAATCCGGATGTTTAATATAAAAATGTCATAATGTTTTTGCTTTTGTAGCCACGGAAAAAAAGTAGTTTGCTATTTCTCAGCTGGAACATTTGAACATGATGGTCATGGTAAAAACATACGTCCCGACCATCCGTCTTTTCCACATGACGCGATTGGACATACTCTGGGTGATTGGCCAACTGAGCAATACATCGACATCAGAAACAGTGTAGTGAGGACAATTATGACCAACAGACTACTACTAGCGCATTCCAAAGGATGTGATGGAATTGATGCAGACAATGTAGATGCTTATGACGCCAACAATGGCTTTCATTTAACAGCTGACAACCAATTAGACTACAACAAGTGGATTGCCAATGGTATAAATGTAAAGAAAAAAATTACATGAAACAGTGTACGCCAAACGCCCAAACTACCATTTCTCAAACATGACCATGTTCCCTTGAGAGTCTGAGCAGCCGATGTTCTAATGAAGATAAAACAAGGAAACTTAGAATTTGTTTTTTTTAACGAGATGCATTTGCTCGTCGTGAGATGAGATGACGAGATAATACCTCATAAAAAAAATCCGTTAAGCGCTGTTTTGTAACATTTTGGCGTTACTTTGGCGTTCCACAACGTCTTGACATCGAGGTGAGATGGGCCCTCGATCGTAAGTAAATGGCAGATGAGCTCAAGCTCTTTATTTCCACCATTATTTATTTTCTAACACGTTGACAATCAATCAATTTTTTCCGAGGGCTTAACAAGCAAATCACGGACACCAAAATTTCTCGTAACACTGTTTTCAAAAATAATACAAACTGTTTTTTCGTTGTCGATCACGTGAGTTATACAGAAGGTGACAATTAATATAGTGTTGTTTCCCCGTTTCCGTCTCCGTTTCGAGGTTGTCAAACTCTGCTTGCAAATTTTCTACTTTGTCTAGCAAGACATCTATTTTATAAAAGTCACGTTTTCACTCGATTACGCATAAATTTGTAATTAACAAATACTAGAACATGTTTCAAAACTTTTTCTATATTGAAATGTTTTTTTTTTTTATTGTTCGTGGTAAAATACTAAATCAGTACGTTGTCGTAAAATTACTTATGATTCAACGCTTTTTATTGGTTAAGAATACTTCCATAAAATGCAAAATTTAAGTTTTATCAGTTGATTAAAGTTATGAGCATCCAGAAACACGGAATAAATACATAAAAGAAGATTTTCACGTTAATATGGACCTCGACAATTGTTTAAAATTAAATCTAAAACTAATAATAAGAATTTAAAGCTTTTTTAAAGTTTCATGGACGTATTCGAACGCGTTGACAGGGAGCACATTTTTATCACGACGCGCGGGTAGCATTCATTTCAAATATACTACCGCGCGCTTCATTGCAAAATGTGCTTTGGTCGCTTTCATACGTCAATAAAACTTCAACGAATGCAAATACATTTTATTCATAAATATAATTATATTTGTACTAACTACATTTTCTGACATTGTACCCCTTACTTTTTTTCGTATATTATGTATCCATCTTGTAATTTGTAATTGTTTTCTTCAGAGGCTCACAATCATGGGTTGTCTATTGGACTGAAGAATGACATTGTTCAAATCAATTATCTTGAATCGCATTTTGATTTTGCAATAAACGAGGGATGTCTGAGCCAACATAACGCGTGCAATAAATATCTACCGTTTGTCAACCATCATAAGGTAAGCAATTCAAAACTTTGCACAAACTTTTTAAATTTAGCTTTTTATTTCTGTTGCTACTCTTTTGAAAAACTAAATATAAATCATAAGAAGAGACTTCAGTATCGTAGATCCTGGTGGTGTGCAATAGACGTAAAAAATCTTACCCATATTGGGATGGTGCCCCATGTTCAACCCACAAAGCTGCCTAGCGCGTCAACAGGGGGGTGGATAGTGGAGACCTTAAGCTAGGGAGGTGGGTTTCAGGTTATAATACAAAAAAACCTGACTGCGGACCGTACTGGGTGACGTGTTTGGAGAATGCTACAGATCTTTGCACTGTAAATACCACTGTTGTAGATCTCGAAACTGATTAAGCTCACTGTTCTGGTTGTTAACCTGTTCTCGCCTTGAATATAGCTGAACTATTACTCACTTAACGTTCAGCACAATCAATCAATCAATCAATCAATCAATCTATCTATCTATCTATCTATCAATAATCAATCAATCATTAATTTAACTATAAATATGGTAAGCGATACGTGCATCACAAATATTCTTTTCAAAGTTAAACAGTGATAAATCGCGATTAATCTTTCTGACGATGTGAGCTGTGTATACATAATACAAAACAGATACATCACAAATGTTTTGTATTTTGGTCATGATATATATGTAACTGAAATAATTTTCACAATTGTCGTTCGCGAACTTTCATTCGCTCTCTAGTTCACAGCTTCAGTGTGAATTGGTATCGAGGTATATTAGACACGTAACAATTGCAACTAAATGCAGCATATAATTGTTTGTAATCTTCAAATTTACAACGAGATTGTCTTAAGGTATCCGATCCATAACTTAAGTTATGTTTAATTTTAATTTCCGACCATGAAATACAGCTTTATTAAATCAATTTATTGCAAATAAATGATACAAATTAAATATTTTGTTACTTTGAGTCAATGTTAACAGTTTAGATTAAAAATGTAAGTTACTCAAATAGTATTTGCGATGTTTACCGAACATTACTGAGGTCTGCTCCATTAAAAACCAATGGAAGTCCGGGACACCAGCTATGGTCAAGTGATCAATTGTGGTCCGGATACCTTAAGTTACATAATGCTATGAAAATTAAGTTAAATAATGGTATGAAATTCACTTATATACATTTGTTTTATAGGCGGTGTTCCATTTAGAGTATGTACCCGATAAGAGTCAAGGGCCTAGCAGAAAAACCACTGTTTGTCAGAGTAGTGAGCGACCACACCAGTTTGTTACTCAAATCAAGTTGCGCGACCTGTCGGATTGGAGTTTACCTTGTTAATCTATTGTATTTAAAGCAGATTTAAGTCATTTCATGTTTATTTTTTGCTTTATTTCCGAAAGAACTCATAACTTTCCTGTCATACTCACATCTTCTTAGTCATACAATGGCGTCGTCGTAGCACTAAATACACAAAGATGAATACTAATCACCTAATTAACTCTCAACACATCGACATCAAATCTCAACGATACATCACAAAGAACCTTATAAACGTCTATAAAAATTTCAATTTAGTTCATCGGCAGTATCGATGATGCAAACACAACATGCACAAGACCAGTATAGAAAAAGATGGAAAATAAAATTTGGAGTTAAATACACAGAAGGAAAAAATTTACCAAAACTTAAGTATCAGATCACAAAATTAATGTCTTAAATACGGATTTTTTACTAATCTTCCTTTTTCTCGGTCTGTCGTGGAGTAAATATGAGATCTGGGTTAACGATTAATGCCATATATGGCGTTTCGCACACCAATCTAAACCATGCTGTTTTACGTAATCAAGAGATTTTGAAAAATTCATGTTGTTAATTAAGACAAAGAAATGTCCATTCAGTGGCTCCTTTACGGATTCTATTTTGTGTAAAAGATAGCATCAGCCTTAGAAATTGGTTTCTGATGGCGATATTGTCACGTGTCTTTTTGTTCAAAATAAAAGTGAAAAGTAAGAGTATCGATGGAAATGAGCTTGAAATTGACTTAAATCAGCTTGATTAAATGTATGATGATTATATTCGTAGAGAAAAATATCCAAAGACGCGAATTATATATAGTTTAACTGGACGAAAATGTTTTATAATATACACGATGAAATATGTCGACTCAGACGCGTGACGCAAAATCCGCTGGTTTGCTTATGGAGAGTGTTGGACAGAAGAGTATTTTCGGACTATGTGGACGTGTAAGTCTATGTTTACGGCATAATTTTTTGCCGAACAGAGGTGTCTGAATCAGAGCGTGCTAATGTCGAGCATGCCATGCACATTAGGATCAACTGTTAAATTTTGGAGTATCGGTTGTGTCGGAATGTTTCCATGTGTCCGTCTTAAGAAAAAAGCTTTACGCTGTGTTCACTGACTATAGCTGAAACGTCGTTTTGAAATGATAAACAACATGACAAATTAATATTTATTTAACATAAGAAAATGGCCACATCAAAATTTTGAAATGGTATATCGTTTGGAATTTGATAACAAAAGCTCTTAAACATGTTAATTATTTCAATTTTACATAAAATAATGTTTTTGTGCTGGGACCGTACTGGAAGGGCTTAAAGTGGTCGACCTTCAGAGTTGCCTAGCGCGTCGCCAGTTGGCGGATATGGGAAGCCATCTAGTTAGGGGTTGTCAGGTCATAATATGGATTACTAACTGCGACCGGAGTAGACTGAAAAAACATCGACACTTCATATACACACAAGCAAATAATAAATAATTATTTAACTTTTAAATAATGGCCTAACAAAACTACAAAGTATGAATACATCGATCACATTTTTTAAAGATAAAACTTAAAGGGTTGATATTGTTGCCGCTTGAATCTCTGTTATCATTATAAGCATACATTTAATGGATTCTCCCATTTAACTGTTCACGTTATATTTTAAGTAGTATTTCTAAAACACAATAGAATAGCCCCTTTCAGCAATCTGAATCATTTCTTTAAATGGTCACACGATTATTTAAAATGTTAAAGTGGATTGCTGTAAATGACAATGAAACATGTTAAATAAGTTGATTGATAAAACATGTTAAAACAACTCAATTTCACTCCATACACATATCAAGAATATACGAACTTGGGTGAAAATAAATCTTGGCTAAATTGGTTCTCTTGTTAAATACTTAGGATAACCCTGTATTGGATTACTTGTTTAAATAGTTGTTAGACATCCATCCAGTTTGCAGTTCTAAACTGAGGAAGAGAACAGGTAAGAGAACAAATCGATGCGGAAAATGGTAAGATCCACAGTGCAGAAAGTTATGAATGCCACCGGAAAACAATACAAAGTACTTGATACGGGCATATTAATTTGCTTTTGTTTGATCTTCGTTCTTTTTTTTTTTTGTTTGTTTGTTGTTGTTTTTTTTCTTGAAAACAACAAAAGGGGTCTTTAGCTTATGGCAGTCCCGCCACCTTCGGATGAGCTTAGTAACTCTGAGGATGGAGCCTTGGGATTCACTCTTTAAACAGGAACGCCTGTTGATAAAATATGACTAATTCAAGTGTATGCATATCGACAGAAGAATTGCAACTTCTAGGTTTTTTCTATTGACATTAGTGCATTTCAACTGAAACGATTGGAAATTAACCATATCCGACGTGATTTTTTTGTGTTTATCGTCTGCTTGGACCACCTGCGCTCAATATGGACTGAGAAATTCTATAAAATCAATCGGAAACGTGGTCAACTGATCTTCATCATGTTCCGATTAAAGTCATCCGCGTGTCCCTTTAATAAACAATTTCTATTATTTGCGATTGTGCATCAAGGTAGAACGATAGAAATTTTTGGCTATAGTAAAAATTACTAACATTTCGGTGATTTGCATACCTTTCTAACATTGAGCAGCATTGACCTAGGCTAGGCAATTAATAAACTTTAATTCAAAATTTAAAAAATCGATCAATGTCAGAAATGGCCGGATTTCGTTAAACAAGAAGTAGGTGAGCGACAGACAATAAATCGAATCCCACGTTATGGGAGGCCATGCTGATGCTGCATACCAAATTTCAAGAGAATGAGATTAGTAGTTGATGAGAAAACTGTTACGAAAATTTTTTCAGCGCAAGCCCGCCCGCCCAACATTCACCATTTTAATACCGGATTTTCAATCCGTGAAATCCGGCCAAAAAACATGCAATATATATCTGAACCAATTCTTTTTTTCACTTGTTACCATATTTTGAGACGCTCCCACTTTAACATATAATTTCTAATGCAGTGAATGTAAAAATACTAAATTGCTTAAACAAATTACCAAAAACGTAATATTCAGAGTGGTACCCAATCTGGTAACCTGTTACTGGTACATATTTACTACTGTTATACCTATACCAAGTTTGGCAAGAGAACATATTTACTATTGTTATACCTATACCAAGTTTGACAAGAGAACCAATTTAGCCAAGAGTCTTACAGCAAACAAAATAGGCTTTTATTGATTTAAAAGCAATAAAAGCTATATTGTTGTTCAAAGTGTTAAAGAAAACTTTCTTTTATTCTTAGCGCTACCCAAGGAGAAAAAATTGCATGTGTACTGAACATCTGTTGAAGAAATCTTCAGAGTGAAAATTTGCATATTTGTCACTGCATCTGCACTTGTAAATAAGAAAATAATACCAGAGTTGTATAACAGATATACCTTTCAAATGCATGTAACCTGACATTATACTTATAGCCAGCTCATCCTGTTTGCACACTAAGATATTGAGGCTTTTATTAATTGACCACTCCATCTTTTAAACTATGCCATGTTGTCCCCTAGATTATTTTTAATGTGGCTTAAAATCAATAAGTTGGTGCTGTGAGCTGTTGAAAAGAAGCCTATTAAACAAGTTGAGATAAATGAACAAATTTTAATTTAACATTTTTAAATAGTGCAAAATAAAAGTACCGATAGTTCAGTTGAAGGCTGTTGATAGCACTAAATTCCACAAAAATCCTACTTGAGAAAAAGAAGTGCGTTTTCAATTTTAGATTGGCTATTTTGACCTTAATCATGCAATTACAAACCTTCAGTTAATCAGGTTTTGTTAAATCGTTTTCTTAAGAATTATCACTTAGACAATACATTAACATTTTAGGCTAATTTTTGCAAGGTTTAGTGGACTTACATTAAAAAAATATAAGACTTATTCCTATTAATTTTCTTAATTGTAGCCGTAAATTAAGAAATTTTGTGACAAAATGTAGTCTTCAGCCAAAGTTTTTGCATAATATGAAAAACCTTTGGCTCAAATTAATCCAAAATTCAAACTTAACAATACGGTTTAAATTTTTACTTTTTTAGATCTAATATTTTTAGCACAATTTAATTTTATGCACATGACTTCATTGCACAATGTAAAGATAACCACACAGAAACAAAGTTAAAATGAAATAAGAAGAATGTGATTTGGTGTAGTTTGTTATATGTGTATGTAGAAAAGATTCAAAAAGTGATGACTAAGCAATTTCTATGGCATGCGTTAGACAATACTTTCTTTTTTGATTACCGCCTTCAGTTAGTTTCAATAAGAGAAACCACAATCTATTTAGCATACCTAGCAGTTCAGAAATACAAAACATACAGTTAGAAAAAGATAAATAGAAGGAGAGCCAGCTTGTATTAAGAATATGTTGATAGCACTAAATTCCACAAAAATCCTACTTGGGAAAAAGAAGTGCGTTTTCAATTTTAGATTGGCTATTTTGACCTTAATCATGCAATTACAAACCTTCAGTTAATCAGGTTTTGTTAAATCGTTTTCTTAAGAATTATCACTTAGACAATACATTAACATTTTAGGCTAATTTTTGCAAGGTTTAGTGGACTTACATTAAAAAAATATAAGACTTATTCCTATTAATTTTCTTAATTGTAGCCGTAAATTAAGAAATTTTGTGACAAAATGTAGTCTTCAGCCAAAGGTTTTTCATATTATGCAAAAACTTTGGGTCAAATTAATCCAAAATTCAAACTTAACAATACGGTTTAAATTTTTACTTTTTTAGATCTAATATTTTTAGCACAATTTAATTTTATGCACATGACTTCATTGCACAATGTAAAGATAACCACACAGAAACAAAGTTAAAATGAAATAAGAAGAATGTGATTTGGTGTAGTTTGTTATATGTGTATGTAGAAAAGATTCAAAAAGTGATGACTAAGCAATTTCTATGGCATGCGTTAGACAATACTTTCGTTTTTGATTACCGCCTTCAGTTAGTTTCAATAAGAGAAACCACAATCTTTTTAGCATACCTAGCAGTTCAGAAATACAAAACATACAGTTAGAAAAAGATAAATAGAAGGAGAGCCAGCTTGTATTAAGAATATGTTGATAGCACTAAATTCCACAAAAATCCTACTTGAGAAAAAGAAGTGCGTTTTCAATTTTAGATTGGCTATTTTGACCTTAATCATGCAATTACAAACCTTCAGTTAATCAGGTTTTGTTAAATCGTTTTCTTAAGAATTATCACTTAGACAATACATTAACATTTTAGGCTAATTTTTGCAAGGTTTAGTGGACTTACATTAAAAAAATATAAGACTTATTCCTATTAATTTTCTTAATTGTAGCCGTAAATTAAGAAATTTTGTGACAAAATGTAGTCTTCAGCCAAAGGTTTTTCATATTATGCAAAAACTTTGGGTCAAATTAATCCAAAATTCAAACTTAACAATACGGTTTAAATTTTTACTTTTTTAGATCTAATATTTTTAGCACAATTTAATTTTATGCACATGACTTCATTGCACAATGTAAAGATAACCACACAGAAACAAAGTTAAAATGAAATAAGAAGAATGTGATTTGGTGTAGTTTGTTATATGTGTATGTAGAAAAGATTCAAAAAGTGATGACTAAGCAATTTCTATGGCATGCGTTAGACAATACTTTCTTTTTTGATTACCGCCTTCAGTTAGTTTCAATAAGAGAAACCACAATCTATTTAGCATACCTAGCAGTTCAGAAATACAAAACATACAGTTAGAAAAAGATAAATAGAAGGAGAGCCAGCTTGTATTAAGAATATGTTGATAGCACTAAATTCCACAAAAATCCTACTTGAGAAAAAGAAGTGCGTTTTCAAGTTTAGATTGGCTATTTTGACCTTAATCATGCAATTACAAACCTTCAGTTAATCAGGTTTTGTTAAATCGTTTTCTTAAGAATTATCACTTAGACAATACATTAACATTTTAGGCTAATTTTTGCAAGGTTTAGTGGACTTACATTAAAAAATATAAGACTTATTCCTATTAATTTTCTTAATTGTAGCCGTAAATTAAGAAATTTTGTGACAAAATGTAGTCTTCAGCCAAAGGTTTTTCATATTATGCAAAAACTTTGGGTCAAATTAATCCAAAATTCAAACTTAACAATACGGTTTAAATGTTTACTTTTTTAGATCTAATATTTTTAGCACAATTTAATTTTATGCACATGACTTCATTGCACAATGTAAAGATAACCACACAGAAACAAAGTTAAAATGAAATAAGAAGAATGTGATTTGGTGTAGTTTGTTATATGTGTATGTAGAAAAGATTCAAAAAGTGATGACTAAGCAATTTCTATGGCATGCGTTAGACAATACTTTCTTTTTTGATTACCGCCTTCAGTTAGTTTCAATAAGAGAAACCACAATCTATTTAGCATACCTAGCAGTTCAGAAATACAAAACATACAGTTAGAAAAAGATAAATAGAAGGAGAGCCAGCTTGTATTAAGAATATGTAAAATGGTGTCTTCTTTAGCTTCTCTGCCATGTGTTACATGTGTTCTTACAAGACCTTTCCTTTTCTTAAACTTTCACATCTCATAAACGAAATACATCGAGGGTTAGGCAGAGAGAAAATGTATTGTCCCCGTGGCGTAATGAACACTTGTAGTCTTGCAAAAGATAAGCCTTATGCATGTTAACTAATACTGATGACCACAGCGGGATAGTTTTAAATTAAAAAATGGGGTTATTTCTCGGCATGACAAGATTATTTTGTCTAGGTCATAGATAATCTATAATATTTGGTCTGAAAATTAGTAGAGTAGCCGTGTTGTACAAAGTATGTCCTTATTACTTACCCGCCCTCCATTAGGAGGCTGGTAAGTAATGTATTCACTTTGGCAAAATGTTGTGCGTCACAGATTTTGTGTGAAACCGTTTTTATTCGAAAACTACACAATATTAAGAGCCTAAACTTGCAGGATTATAGGTGCCATTTACTACTTTAGAAGAACAGAGTTCTTTTTTCATTAATCAAATTATTAAATAGATATTCCATAATTAATGATTCATTGTTCACTGCTGTAGCATCATAAGGTAGAATTTGATCACGTGATACATGATGCTGTATATTTCACCGCTCGTTATTATTGTTTAGAAAACTCAAAATACCTTTTTAACAGTGGTACATATAAATAATTTAAAAAAAGCCATCCTTGGCATGACAGTATTTAAGCGTTATGAATAATTTAAGCTTCAAACTGCGTCCTTGTATATGTTGTGATTTAATGTTTAATCAATTTTGTTATAATATATTAAAAGATGAAAAGTCATAAATCTTTAGAAAAAACAATAAATAACATCTGCGATCAATAATCGATGAATCAGAACTTGATGTAGGTAATAAGAAAAACTAGGAAAGACGTTAGCACAGGTTAACTTCACATTGCTGTCACGAAAGTAGTACAAACTTCTCATACGATATTATTTACGTCACGTAAGGACATGAGCCAAAATTCAACACCTGCAAACAACCAATCAGATTAAAAAGAAAAAAACAAAAATGTTGCACAGGTACAACACATTAAAAACATAAAAAATGAAAAATATGTTATATAACCAGTAACTAATTTATTATGAAGAGTTTAATAATTTCTAAAATTATGTTGCAAATAAAATAGATTTTCGGCTGTTGAAAGCTTAATTTGTGGTTCATCCATTTTAGTGACATATTATTTTCATTTAGAGTGGCGTACCTCTCGTATCCAAGCTAGACCCCACAATAAGTACACACACCAACAAGGTGCATGTAGTCTGTACAAAGAGAGTATGACAGAGTTCGTCCCTTATATTCGGACCGACAATTTTGTTCCTTTTTAAATGGCGAATTTATGTCATAACATATACACTTTAACATAGCGCTTGAATTAAAAACAAAGTTCACGTAAAAACATTAGCCAGATTTCAAATTTAAAAGCGATAGAATTTATGTGCACTTTTAGAGAGTCAAAAGTTGGCAGAGAACCTATGATGAACATACCTTTAAAGTTGAAAATTTACTTGTAGCAAAAAACAATGGTTAAATTTCATTACACCTGATACAATACCTAATTTGCATTTTTTTTTTAATTCAAAAGGGCTGTGCATCTTTTTCGTGGCGTTGAAATGCTGAAGGAATGTCAACTGACATGTAGTTGAAAAAATATCGCTATACTTGTCATAATTGCCAAGAATAAAGCCATTATAAAATATCCATATTGTGGCATGAACGGCCACTGGTAGATGATTGCCATATGATAGGTTTACATGAAATCAACATACTTATATATGTTAGGTGTCTGCAATCACAAGGTCAGATAAGCCATATTTACAAATAATGTTCAAGTTGTATTTGTTTGTATTGTGTTTTTCAGTTGTCAATTCGTACTGGAAACCCGGCCCATCGGACACATTTCACATACAATTCGCCGGAACCCTTAATATACACAACTCTGCGCATGTGTATGATGTAGATTTGTTTGAAACTCCTACCAGTACTATTAAGTATTTACACGAGTACGTATTTACCTTATTTATTTTCGTAAAACTGTTTTAAATGATTCAGACTGTGACAAAAAAAGTGCGCGATAAAAAGATAATTAAAGCAGTTACACGAGTACAGTAATTAATTGCGGTTTACTAATAATTCAATATTTTTCTAAATATGTCGAGTATTTGCAAGTAATGTACTTGTTTCGTAACGCTCGTGCATGAAAAACATGATCTTTAACCATTCGCCACAATTCCCAGAAATATATTACCAATTTAATGTGTATATGCCATATATAAAAGGGCAGAAACGAACAAAAAATAACGACCATTTCGACTTAAAATCTGTCTTAGAATATTAACACACCATATGACACGTCGTATTTGGTGATTGGTCTGAATAGGACCTCGACAATTGTTTAAAATTAAATCTAAAACTAATAATAAGAATTTAAAGCTTTTTTTAAGTGTCATGGACGTATTCGAACGCGTTGACAGGGAGCAAATTTGTATCACGACGCGCGGGTAGCATTCATTTCAAATATGCTACCGCGCGCTTCATTGCAAAATGTGCTTTGGTCGCTATCATAAGTCAATAAAACTCCAACAAATGCAAATAAATTTTATTCTTAAATATAAAATATATTTTTACTAACTACATTTTCTGACATTGTACCGTTACTTTTTTTCGTATATTATGTATCCATCTTGTAATTTGTAATTGTTTTCTTCAGAGGCTCACAATCATGGGTTGTCTATTGGACTGAAGAATGACATTGTTCAAATCAACTCTCTTGAATCGCATTTTGATTTTGCAATAAACGAGGGATGTCTGAGCCAACATAACGCGTGCAATAAATATCTACCGTTTGTCAACCATCATAAGGTAAGCCATTCAAAATTATGCACAAACTTTTTAAATTTAGCGTTTTATTTCTGTTGCTCCTCTTTTGAAAAACTAAATATTAATCATAAGAAGAGACTTCAGTATCGTAGATCCTGGTGGTGTGCAATATACGTAAATCTGACCCATATTGGGATGGTGCCCCATGTTCAACCCACAAAGCTGCCTAGCGCGTCCACAGCGGGTGGATAGTGGAGACCTTAAGCTAGGGAGGTGGGTTTCAGGTTATAATACAAAAAAACCTGACAGCAGACCGTACTGGGTGACGTGTTTGGAGAATGCTAGAGATCCTTGCAGTGTAAATACCACTGTTGTAGATCTCGAAACTGATTAAGCTCACTGGTTGTTAACATGTTCTCGCCTGGAATATAGCTGAACTATTACTCACTAAACGTTCAGCACAATCAATCAATCAATCTATCTATCTATCTATCTATCTATCTATCTATCTATCAATAATCAATCAATCATTAATTTAACTATAAATATGGTAAGCGATACGTGCATCACAAATATTCTTTTCAAAGTTAAACAGTGATAAATCGCGATTAATCTTTCTGACGATGTGAGCTGTGTATACCTAATACAAAACAGATACATCACAAATGTTTTGTATTTTGGTCATGATATATATGTACATGTAACTGAAAAATTTTCCCAATTGTCGTTCGCCAACTTTCATTTGCTCTCTAGTTCACAGCTTCGGTGTGAATTGGTATCGAGGTATATTAGACACGTAACAATTGCAACTAAATGCAGCATATATTTGTTTGTAATCTTCAAATTTACAAAGAGATTGTCTTAAGGTATCCGATCCATAACTTAAGTTATGTTTAATTTTAATTTCCGATCATGAAATACAGCTTTATTAAGTCAATTTATTGCAAATAAATGATACAAATTAAATATTTTGTTACTTTGAGTCAATGTTAACAGTTTAGATTCAAAATGTAAGTTACTCAAATAGTATTTGCGATGTTTACCGAACATTACTGAGGTCTGCTCCATTAAAAACCAATGGAAGTCCGGGACACCAGCTATGGTCAAGTGATCAATTGTGGTCCGGATACCTCAAGTTACATAATGCTATGAAAATTAAGTTAAATAATGGTATGAAATTCACTTATATACATTTGTTTTATAGGCGGTGTTCCATTTAGAGTATGTACCCGATAAGAGTCAAGGGCCTAGCAGAAAAACCACTGTTTGTCAGAGTAGTGAGCGACCACACCAGTTTGTTACTCAAATCAAGTTGCGCGACCTGTCGGATTGGAGTTTACCTTGTTAATCTATTGTATTTAAAGCAGATTTAAGTCATTTCATGTTTATTTTTTGCTTTATTTCCGAAAGAACTCATAACTTTCCTGTCATACTCACATCTTCTTAGTCATACCATGGCGTCGTCGTAGCACTAAATACACAAAGATGAATACTAATCACCTAATTAACTCTCAACACATCGACATCAAATCTCAACGATACATCACAAAGAACCTTATAAACGTCTATAAAAATTTCAATTTAGTTCATCGGCAGTATCGATGATGCAAACACAACATGCACAAGACCAGTATAGAAAAAGAGGGAAAATAAAATTTGGAGTTAAATACACAGAAGGAAAAAATTTACCAGAACTTAAGTATCAGATCACAAAATTAATGTGCACAAGTATATCTTAAATACGGATTTTTTACTAATCTTCCTTTTTCTCGGTCTGTCGTGGAGTAAATATGAGATCTGGGTTAACGATTAATGCCATATATGGCGTTTCGCACACCAATCTAAACCATGCTGTTTTACGTAATCAAGAGATTTTGAAAAATTCATGTTGTTAATTAAGACAAAGAAATGTCCATTCAGTGGCTCCTTTACGGATTCTATTTTGTGTAAAAGATAGCATCAGCCTTAGAAATTGGTTTCTGATAGCGATATTGTCACGTGTCTTTTTGTTCAAAATAAAAGTGAAAAGTAAGAGTATCGATGGAAATGAGCTTGAAATTGACTTAAATCAGCTTGATTAAATGTATGATGATTATATTCATAGAGAAAAATATCCAAAGACGCGAATTATATATAGTTTAACTGGACGAAAATGTTTTATAATATACACGATGAAATATGTTGACTCAGACGCGTGACGCAAAATCCGCTGGTTTGCTTATGGAGAGTGTTGGACAGAAGAGTATTTTCGGACTATGTGGACGTGTAAGTCTATGTTTACGGCATAATTTTTTGCCGAACAGAGGTGTCTGAATCAGAGCGTGCTAATGTCGAGCATGCCATGCACATTAGGATCAACTGTTAAATTTTGGAGTATCGGTTGTGTCGGAATGTTTCCATGTGTCCGTCTTAAGAAAAAAGCTTTACGCTGTGTTCACTGACTATAGCTGAAACGTCGTTTTGAAATGATAAACAACATGACAAATTAATATTTATTTAACATAAGAAAATGGCCACATCAAAATTTTGAAATGGTATATCGTTTGGAATTTGATAACAAAAGCTCTTAAACATGTTAATTATTTCAATTTTACATAAAATAATGTTTTTGTGCTGGGACCGTACTGGAAGGGCTTAAAGTGGTCGACCTTCAGAGTTGCCTAGCGCGTCGCCAGTTGGCGGATATGGGAAGCCATCTAGTTAGGGGTTGTCAGGTCATAATATGGATTACTAACTGCGACCGGAGTAGACTGAAAAAACATCGACACTTCATATACACACAAGCAAATAATAAATAATTATTTAACTTTTAAATAATGGCCTAACAAAACTACAAAGTATGAATACATCGATCACATTTTTTAAAGATAAAACTTAAAGGGTTGATATTGTTGCCGCTTGAATCTCTGTTATCATTATAAGCATACATGTAATGGATTCTCCCATTTAACTGCTTTTGTTCACGTTATATTTTAAGTAGTATTTCTAAAACACAATAGAATAGCCCCTTTCAGCAATCTGAATCATTTCTTTAAATGGTCACACGATTATTTAAAATGTTAAAGTGGATTGCTGTAAATGACAATGAAACATGTTAAATAAGTTGATTGATAAAACATGTTAAAACAACTCAATTTCACTCCATACACATATCAAGAATATACGAACTTGGGTGAAAATAAATCTTGGCTAAATTGGTTCTCTTGTTAAATACTTAGGATAACCCTGTATTGGATTACTTGTTTAAATAGTTGTTAGACATCCATCCAGTTTGCAGTTCTAAACTGAGGAAGAGAACAGGTAAGAGGACAAATCGATGCGGAAAATGGTAAGATCCACAGTGCAGAAAGTTATGACTGCCACCGGAAAACAATACAAAGTACTTGATACAGGCATATTAATTTGCTTTTGTTTGATCTTCGTTCTTTTTTTTTTTTTGTTTGTTTGTTGTTGTTTTTTTTTCTTGAAAACAACAAAAGGGGTCTTTAGCTTATGGCAGTCCCGCCACCTTCGGATGAGCTTAGTAACTCTGAGGATGGAGCCTTGGGATTCACTCTTTAAACAGGAACGCCTGTTGATAAAATATGACTAATTCAAGTGTATGCATATCGACAGAAGAATTGCAACTTCTAGGTTTTTTCTATTGACATTAGTGCATTTCTACTGAAACGATTGGAAATTAACCATATCCGACGTGATTTTTTTGTGTTTATCGTCTGCTTGGACCACCTGCGCTCAATATGGACTGAGAAATTCTATAAAATCAATCGGAAAAGTGGTCAACTGATCTTCATCATGTTCCGATTAAAGTCATCCGCGTGTCCCTTTAATAAACAATTTCTATTATTTGCGATTGTGCATCAAGGTAGAACGATAGAAATGTTTGGCTATAGTAAAAATTACTAACATTTCGGTGATTTGCATACCTTTCTAACATTGAGCAGCATTGACCTAGGCTAGGCAATTAATAAACTTTAATTCAAAATTTAAAAAATCGATCAATGACAGAAATGGCCGGATTTCGTTAAACAGGAAGTAGGTGAGCGACAGACAATAAATCGAATCCCACGTTATGGGAGGCCATGCTGATGCTGCATACCAAATTTCAAGAGAATGAGATTAGTAGTTGCTGAGAAAACTGTTACGAAAATTTTTTCAGCGCAAGCCCGCCCGCCCAACATTCACCATTTTAATACCGGATTTTCAATCCGTGAAATCCGGCCAAAAAACATGCAATATATATCTGAACCAATTCTTTTTTTCACTTGTTACCATATTTTGAGACGCTCCCACTTTAACATATAATTTCTAATGCAGTGAATGTAAAAATACTAAATTGCTAAAACAAATTACCAAAAACGTAATATTCAGAGTGGTACCCAATCTGGTAACCTGTTACTGGTACATATTTACTACTGTTATACCTATACCAAGTTTGGCAAGAGAACATATTTACTATTGTTATACCTATACCAAGTTTGACAAGAGAACCAATTTAGCCAAGAGTCTTACAGCAAACAAAATAGGCTTTTATTGATTTAAAAGCAATAAAAGCTATATTGTTGTTCAAAGTGTTAAAGAAAACTTTCTTTTATTCTTAGCGCTACCCAAGGAGAAAAAATTGCATGTGTACTGAACATCTGTTGAAGAAATCTTCAGAGTGAAAATTTGCATATTTGTCACTGCATCTGCACTTGTAAATAAGAAAATAATACCAGAGTTGTATAACAGATATACCTTTCAAATGCATGTAACCTGACATTATACTTATAGCCAGCTCATCCTGTTTGCACACTAAGATATTGAGGCTTTTATTAATTGACCACTCCATCTTTTAAACTATGCCATGTTGTCCCCTAGATTATTTTTAATGTGGCTTAAAATCAATAAGTTGGTGTTGTGAGCTGTTGAAAAGAAACCTATTAAACAAGTTGAGATAAATGAACAAATTTTAATTTAACATTTTTAAATAGTGCGAAATAAAAGTACCGATAGTTCAGTTGAAGGCTGTTGATAGCACTAAATTCCACAAAAATCCTACTTGAGAAAAAGAAGTGCGTTTTCAATTTTAGATTGGCTATTTTGACCTTAATCATGCAATTACAAACCTTCAGTTAATCAGGTTTTGTTAAATCGTTTTCTTAAGAATTATCACTTAGACAATACATCAACATTTTAGGCTAATTTTTGCAAGGTTTAGTGGACTTACATTAAAAAAATATAAGACTTATTCCTATTAATTTTCTTAATTGTAGCCGTAAATTAAGAAATTTTGTGACAAAATGTAGTCTTCAGCCAAAGGTTTTTCATATTATGCAAAAACTTTGGGTCAAATTAATCCAAAATTCAAACTTAACAATACGGTTTAAATTTTTACTTTTTTAGATCTAATATTTTTAGCACAATTTAATTTTATGCACATGACTTCATTGCACAATGTAAAGATAACCACACAGAAACAAAGTTAAAATGAAATAAGAACAGAAGAACACTATCCTGTGATTTGGTGTAGTTTGTTATATGTGTATGTAGAAAAGATTCAAAAAGTGATGACTAAGCAATTTCTATGGCATGCGTTAGACAATACTTTCTTTTTTGATTACCGCCTTCAGTTAGTTTCAATAAGAGAAACCACAATCTATTTAGCATACCTAGCAGTTCAGAAATACAAAACATACAGTTAGAAAAAGATAAATAGAAGGAGAGCCAGCTTGTATTAAGAATATGTAAAATGGTGTCTTCTTTAGCTTCTCTGCCATGTGTTACATGTGTTCTTACAAGACCTTTCCTTTTCTTAAACTTTCACATCTCATAAACGAAATACATCGAGGGTGAGGAAGAGAGAAAATGTATTGTCCCCGTGGCGTAATGAACACTTGTAGTCTTGCAAAAGATAAGCCTTATGCATGTTAACTAATACTGATGACCACAGCGGGATAGTTTTAAATTAAAAAATGGTGTTATTTCTCGGCATGACAAGATTATTTTGTCTAGGTCATAGATAATCTATAATATTTGGTCTGAAAATTAGTAGAGTAGCCGTGTTGTACAAAGTATGTCCTTATTACTTACCCGCCCTCCATTAGGAGGCTGGTAAGTAATGTATTCACTTTGGCAAAATGTTGTGCGTCACAGATTTTGTGTGAAACCGTTTTTATTCGAAAACTACACAATATTAAGAGCCTAAACTTGCAGGATTATAGGTGCCATTTACTACTTTAGAAGAACAGAGTTCTTTTTTCATTAATCAAATTATTTTAATAGATATTCCATAATTAATGATTCATTGTTCACTGCTGTAGCATCATAAGGTAGAATTTGATCACGTGATACATGATGCTGTATATTTCACCGCTCGTTATTATTGTTTAGAAAACTCAAAATACCTTTTTAACAGTGGTACATATAAATAATTTTTAAAAAGCCATCCTTGGCATGACAGTATTTAAGCGTTATGAATAATTTAAGCTTCAAACTGCGTCCTTGTATATGTTGTGATTTAATGTTTAATCAATTTTGTTATAATATATTAAAAGATGAAAAATCATAAATCTTTAGAAAAACAATAAATAACATCTGCGATCAATAATCGATGAATCAGAACTTGATGTAGGTAATAAGAAAAACTAGGAAAGACGTTAGCACAGGCTAACTTCACATTGCTGTCACGAAAGTAGTACAAACTTCTCATACGATATTATTTACGTCACGTAAGGACATGAGCCAAAATTCAACACCTGCAAACAACCAATCAGATTAAAAAGAAAAAAACAAAAATGTTGCACAGGTACAACACATTAAAAACATAAAAAATGAAAAATATGTTATATAACCAGTAACTAATTTATTATGAAGAGTTTAATAATTTCTAAAATTATGTTGCAAATAAAATAGATTTTCGGCTGTTGAAAGCTTAATTTGTGGTTCATCCATTTTAGTGACATATTATTTTCATTTAGAGTGGCGTACCTCTCGTATCCAAGCTAGACCCCACAATAAGTACACACACCAACAAGGTGCATGTAGTCTGTACAAAGAGAGTATGACGGAGTTCGTCCCTTATATTCGGACCGACAATTTTGTTCCTTTTTAAAGGGCGAATTTATGTCATAACATATACACTTTAACATAGCGCTTGAATTAAAAACAAAGTTCACGTAAAAACATTAGCCAGATTTCAAATTTAAAAGCGATAGAATTTATGTGCACTTTTAGAGAGTCAAAAGTTGGCAGAGAACCTATGATGAACATACCTTTAAAGTTGAAAATTTACTTGTAGCAAAAAACAATGGTTAAATTTCATTACACCTGATACAATACCTAATTTGCATTTTTTTTTAAATTCAAAAGGGCTGTGCATCTTTTTCGTGGCGTTGAAATGCTGAAGGAATGTCAACTGACATGTAGTTGAAAAAATATCGCTATACTTGTCATAATTGCCAAGAATAAAGCCATTATAAAATATCCATATTGTGGCATGAACGGCCACTGGTAGATGATTGCCATATGATAGGTTTACATGAAATCAACATAGTTATATATGTTAGGTGTCTGCAATCACAAGGTCAGATAAGCCATATTTACAAATAATGTTCAAGTTGTATTTGTTTGTATTGTGTTTTTCAGTTGTCAATTCGTACTGGAAACCCGGCCCATCGGACACATTTCACATACAATTCGCCGGAACCCTTAATATACACCACTCTGCGCATGTGTATGATGTAGATTTGTTTGAAACTCCTACCAGTACTATTAAGTATTTACACGAGTAAGTATTTACCTTATTTATTTTCGTTAAACTGTTTTAAATGATTCAGATTGTGCCAAAAAAGTGCGCGATAAAAGAATAATTAAAGCAGTTACACGAGTACAGTAATTAATTGCGGTTTACTAATAATTCAATATTTTTCTAAATATGTCGAGTATTTTCAAGTAATGTACTTGTTTCGTAACGCTCGTGCATGAAAAAACATGATCTTTAACCATTCGCCACAATTCCCAGAAATATATTACCAATTTAATGTGTATATGCCATATATAAAAGGGCAGAAACGAACAAAAAATAACGACCATTTCGACTTAAAATCTGTCTTAGAATATTAACACACCATATGACATGTCGTATTTGGTGATTGGTCTGAATAGCTCCTGATTTGAATTGCGTAATCTCTACAACAAACGTGATGAACTCAACTTTTTATAGATAAACATTTCATTCGCTTCAGCATATGGCATTTACTCTTCTTAACTGATACTTTACTGCAAAATTTGCAGGGAATATCGCGATTTCCATACGAAAGTGGTTTGATTTTTCTCAGCAGGTACATTCGAACAAAACAAAGTTATTACATCCGGCTTAACCACGTAACGCTATTGGAATTATATTGCCACACAAATCCGGAGAGCGATAAGTAAGACACCGACGAATTCTGCCTATATTAAAAGAAAAATTAATTGGGCTTTTGGGGTAAATAGTGTTAAAATTACATAATTTTCTTTTTTTTTTTGCTTTTGTAGCCACGGAAAGAAAGTAGTTTGCTATTTCTCAGCTGGAACATTTGAACATGATGGTCACGGTAAAAACATACGTCCCGACTATCCGGCTTTTCCACATGATGCGATTGGACATACTCTGGGTGACTGGCCAACTGAGCAATACATCGACATCAGAAACAGTGTAGTGAGGACAATTATGACAAACAGAATAATACTAGCGCATTCCAAAGGATGTGATGGAATTGATGCAGACAATGTAGATGCTTATGAAGCTAACAATGGCTTTCATTTAACAGCAAGCGACCAATTAAACTACAACAAATGGATTGCACATGGTATTTCTAATGTAATAAATATTCAAAATTTCCGGAAAATATCGTAGTGTCGTTGGATAATATTCCATAATCTCGTTAAAATTCTAGACGACGATGTTCTACGTAACCCTCATTGATTTTTCAACTCCATCAAGGACACTAATTTAGTTGACAAAGAAACAATGAAACCTTAAGAGGGAATGTGCATATAGTGTACCTATAGTCTATAGATTTAATATGAGTTTTGTCAGTTTTTAGTCTTATGGATACATTTCATTATTTTCTGGGACCATACTGGGAGGGTTCCCCGCGCTTGACCCACAGAACTGCCCAGTGTGTCCCTGTGTGATGGATAAGGGAGACTCACTGTTTGGGGGAGGGGGTTGTCAGGTAATAATACAGCAATCCTGGACACGGACCGTAGTGGGTAACGTGTTAAGATGGGGCCACGATCCCTGCACGATAATGACCCGTTGTGTAGATTTCGAAAACGAGCAGGCTCATTGTAGCCGCTAAAAAGCTAAATTCTCCGCCCGTAACAAATACTCCATACTTTACCAGTGGCAGTCTAAATTTTGTTACAGCCCTTTTTCCGTTTATTTATTGATTGTTAGCTTTGTTCTTGTCCTGAATATTGCTGAAATACTGCTCGCTGGACTTAAAGCATATATCCAATGAATCATTCCATCATTCTAGTTATGTGTATAACAGATAGATACTTTCATAGAAAGTCGACAATATCAATTCACGCTATACAATATGAATTGGGAACCCCTCTGGTGTACATAAATGTTTACATGGCTTTACATATCCGCCTCAAATCATCCATGATTGTTCGAAATGTATAAATAGCACGCATTTTGTCAATGCTGCTTGCACTTGCAGCAGCGCGTATAATAATATTGCAAAAAGATTGTCCCGATTTTCTTAGTCTACCAATTATTATTTCTTGTCGTTGGCAGTAAACAAATCGGTCGGAAATCTAAATTCAAATCGTGACTGTTTTAGCGAGTCTTTTGGTTGTTCTCATTCAGATATCGACCTCAAATTATTAATCAATCTTAATTCATTTTTAACAATCAACAGGAGTTACCACTTACTGTTTCTGATGCAGTTAATTGTTATGTATTGGTTTTTAAATTGTTTTTAAATTTTTTATTTAATGTAGACAAAGCGGTCGTTTTGCGTATTCAATAACGAGACTGCAATGAACATGCAGATAAACGAAACTACTTTGCAAGTGCTATTAAGATCTAAAAAAAATAGCATAAACTGCAAAAATTGTGTCATACAATCCAGTCAAATCTTAATTTTCTTGTTTTCAATATAATAAAACAATCAATTATTAAGTGTTAAAATATAGGCAAGGGATTGCAATTCAAATTTAGGGCTGTTAACTTGTATTAGTCTAAACCCCGCATAGTTTTATTATCCTAATTCGAACAATAACCCCTAATTTTTATTATTTAGCAGATCTTGCATAATTGTTCGTTTCTTTCAGAGGCTAACAATCATGGGTTGTCTATTGGACTGAAGAATGCTGTTGACCTCATTCGTGATCTTGAACCGTTTTTTGATTTTGCGATAAACGAGCAATGTATGACAAGTCCAGACTCGTGCAACAAATATCTACCGTTCATAAACCATCAAAAGGTAAGCAGTCGGGACCACGTAACTGTTTTAATTTATATAGCAACTATTGTTTTTTAACATGCTAATTTTTGTTTGTTTTTTTAACGGTGTTTAACGCCCCTTTCAGCAATTTTTCACCTATATCATGGCGGCCATTTTTTTTTTGGGGGGGGGGGCGCAGAAAGCCAGAGTACCTATAGAAAACCCCCTACCTTCGGTAGGAAAACTGGCAATCCTTACCACTAAAGATTGGAGTCGAGTACACCCTGCGCGCATTGAGACTCGAACCCTCAACCTCAGTGTTGGAAGACCACCTTATCAATAGTACACTACCTTAACCACTAGGCCACCGAGGCCCCTTGAACATGGAAATGGAATAATGTCCAACAGCTGTCTAACGCTGTTTGTTTAAATGGTTTAAACGCCATTTTCAGCAATTTTTAGATAAGTCATGGGGGCTCAGTTTTATAGGAAAGAAAGCTCTGATGCTATGCACCTACGTGTTAATACATGAAAACATAAGCAAAGGACAAAAATAATAATCTTTATAAGGTATGTTGCCAAAGAATCGTGAAATTGTACGTTTTTTTTATTTTGTTCAACAAACATTTCGATTTAAGTTTTAAATTATAGAAAGCGTTTATTTCATGCTTGTAAAAGATTGTTAAAATCAATATATCTTTTAAATTTCAAACTGATGAAATATTTTCAGTTTTTCATGCAATTGTTTGCTTTGACGTTCATCAAATAAGCTTAGACAAAAAGGATTACTACCTCTACTTTTTGCACTTATGTAACTGATATCCATTTGCTTCTCTTCCTTTATGTGTTACACCTTACATTATTCATGTTCAAGTGCGGAAGCAGAATAGGGGTGGTGGGTGTAACAAAATACCACAAATGGTTCGTTATCAATAAAGCAATTGCGCACGTCTCCACGACCTTAAAATCGCAAATCGTGTGCAGCAGAGATAGACTAGAAATATAATAAATCTGCTGGCCACACATACTAACTGGCACTCATTTTCGGTGGGAGTTAAAAAAAAGACATTTAAACTGTGTACTCACACTTTTTTTACTTACATAGTAATATAACGATAGTACAATTTAAGAGGGGTTCTAATATGTACACTGGTGATACAAGACTTTGTCAGTGAATTTGGCTAGCTGATGTCGAACTTGACATAATATAGCTGAAAAGAATATTCATACTTTTAGCCGATCTCATTAACATATGTAAAGTACTTGTTACCCTTGCATGCAGCAAACAATTTCTTTTGATCTCCAAAATTGTTGGGATATGGAATATATTAAAATAATTATTATTATAGACATTCCTGTGCGTATTAAAAATTACTTTGCATTGTTTGATAGGCGGTGTTCCACTTGGAGTATGTCGATCATATGAGTCAAGGGCAGAGCAAACAGACGTCTGTCTGTAGTCAAAGACCACACCAGTTCGTTACTCTAATCAAGTTAGAAGACCTGTCAGATTGGAGTTTATCCTGTTAATTACTGTGTTGCTTATCTTAACAAAGTCTGGAGTTTCTTTGCTTTCATCTTAAATTGTTTTAATTCTTAAAACGAAAAGTCATTGATATTACAATCGTATTTGGTATAATACATCAATCCTATGAGCTTAATTATTTTGGTTTTATGTGTAACGTTTCGAGGGTTCTGGTTATAGGTCACATGACTAGCAGTCAACTTGCTATCACTCTGCGCTCATTGTAAGTCAGTTCGTAAACTTTTCGTAAATTAATATATACATAATGTATATCAACTGTGATAATGTACATTACTTCTTGACTATGCAAGGATCGTACATTTCTAGATCTTCTGGCCACTTGATATTCAAGTGTAATTTATTATAAAACACATGATCATAGTCGGTAATTGGTACCTTTTTAACATTTTTAAAAGATGTATATTTTGTGTACATTTCAAGTAAGCTTCCTGCGATGGCATGAAAATTTGACTTGGGAGCTTTCAGAATATTTGAAGTTGGTCCAGAACACGTTGATTTCCAATTCATCACTAGCCAAGTACCCAATATTGCTTTAGGATTGACAACATTTTTCTTTGCAAACAAACGTAATGGAGTGCACTGCAGTAAACAATCTCTTTCACAATCGTAAAAGAAAAACTGAACTTAACATCTTGTTACTGCTATACTTGGTACCAAAAAATTGTCTGATGATGGATGTCGCTTCTTCTGCAAGAAAGAAAAAACTATTGTCTGTGCTAAAATCTGACTTTTCATGTCACCTTTCAAATTTGAATCATTAACCTGTATATCAAGCTCATCATTTTCACTTTGCTCATCTTCATAGACATTTACAAATAATTCAGGACTTGCTCATCTTCATAGACATTTACAAATAATTCAGGACTTCCAAAAATTAAGTCCAAATTTCCATGCCAACCATCTTCAACGCCTACAATTAAAAAATAATAAACAAGTATGTAAATAATCAAAAAAGCTACAAGATCTCACCAAAATCAGAATCTTATAATGTTCCACCACAGCGTAAGTAACAAACTTGAAGAATGTGTCCATGGGACATGGATGCCCCCGCTAAATGAAGTCCCAAACAGGAAGTAGTTATCCGACAGGTCTGAAAGTCGCTTAGGACGTACAACTTGTGAAACTGAACCACCCTGCCAACTTTCAAATTGTTCTCATGTACGGTTTCTGAGAAAAGCTTGATGGAAATTTTCATACTCGTGTGAACACATTTTCATATCGGCCCAGTCTTAAACAGGAAGTAGTTATCCGACAGGTCTGAAAGTCGTTCAGGACATACAACTTGTGATACTGAACCACCATGCCAACTTCCAAATTGTTCTCATGTACAGTTTCTGAGAAAGCTTGACGGAAATTCGTACGGACGTATGGACAGACAGAAGTCCGGACCAACAGACGGACGGACATGAGTAAAATTTAATGCCCCCCCCCCGACATGTTGTCGCGGGGGCATAAAATAGGTATAACCACAGACTAATTGTGGGTACAAAAACAGTATAAATGTTTATATAATAATAGTTTGAACAAAGTTATAATGGGGAAAAACATTTAAAATATACCCATCTGATATCTAGCTGCTGACCATGTAAAAAACATGAAAAAACTTTAAGTATCACTGGTGTTAAATGGCTGATAGTAAGGAAAGTTACTATGAACTCATTATTGCGGTGGAAGAAATAGATAAATTATATTTTTAACCATTTCTCCAATTTTACTTAATTAGTAATATATCAAAAATTTATCCAGAAGAAAATGTGTTCATGTGATGAGGCTACTTGTGACGCATAAATAAATCATGAATTAGTTGTATTAAATGAGAAAAAACATATTAAGAAAAACAACGTCCTGAATATAGCTGAAATATTGCTTGCAACAATAAATATTGCTTGCTTAAACAACAAACAATCAATCAATCAATTAAGAAAAACACAGATGATATTGAATCCACTGTCATTTCTATATGTTTTGAATATTCATACATTATGAACGCTTCTTTTCTATAAACATTTTTTTTGGTTTGAGTTGAATATATGTGCTAAGTAATATTACATCGTCCACAAACAATACTTTACATATTACGATAGAAAAACATTGTTGACTGCAAGACTAAGGGGAATAACTCCTAAATGGTTCATCAGACAATCTTAACCCTAAAGTCATTTTTGTAGCTCTCACAGTGAACAATTTAGCAATTCTGACTTTTTCTCTAGTTCTAATACTTTTCAAGAGGTTGTGGACAAAATAGTTAAAATCATAAATTTTGATGGTTAAAGGGCAATAGCTTCTACGAGTCATGATACTCATCATACAATTTTGACTCAAGGGGGGTGGAGGTGGCCATGTTGGTTGGTCTGCGGTCATGATTTGTGTGTGCAAATTTGGTAAAGGACATTTTACTGATGATATGTGCAAAGTGTCAAAGCAATCCCTTCAGTGGTTTTGGAGGAGAAGATTTTAAAAGAAAAGTTAACGACGATGACGGACACCAATTGATGGCAATAGCTCACATGACTCTTGAGCTAAAAAGTTCAAGGGCAATACCTCCTAAACAGTTCATCAGACAATCTTGATCCTAAGTCATTTTTGTAGCTCTCGTAAAGCTAAACAATGCTAACAATTTCTGTTTTCAAGATTTTGAGGACAATATGGGAAAAATCATGAATTTTGGAAATTAAAGGGCAATAACTCCTACAATTAGTCGTCATACAACTTTGACTCATTAGAGTTTTATAGAGCTTCTTATGCTTATAGTTCTTACTTTTCGAACTATAAGCCAAAAACTGTCTTTTGACCCCTCCCCCCTTTCTATTTTCACTCAAGGCGGCCATGACCGTAAATCTGTGACAATGGCGGACATCTGATTGATGAGTAAAAAGTTGCAAAGCGTCTTTTCAGTAGTTTCAGAGTTGATTTTTAAAGAAAAGTTAATGACGACGACGGACGCCGAGTGATGGCATTAGCTCATATCACCTGACCCTAAAAAGATATGGCCAAAACACACTTTGCATGTAAAATAAGCATTAATTTGACCTTGAGGTCAAAGGTCAAGGTCATTTTGGTATGAGACACATCGTCTCATGATGATAAATCCTCATGGCAAATATCAAAGGCCTAATTCGAAGGATAAAACAGATACTAGTATATGGCTCGGACATGCTTCACATGTAAAAATAACATCAATTTGACCTTGAGGTCAAAGGTCAAGGTCATATGAAGGTCATTCTGGTACCGGACACATCGTCTCATGGTGATACATCCACATGCCAAATATCAAAGCTGAATATCAAAGGGTAAAAAAGTTATGGCCTGGACATGCTTTGTATGAGAAGAAGCAGAATTTTGAATTTTCAATACCCTTTATTAAATAAAACAATCAATCACAGTTTAACAAGGTATCAAAAATTCATTTACATAAAATATAAACCTAACCATACATTATTTGACAAGCTACATTAACAATTTTGAATATACATATAAATAATAACTTTAAATCCAAAATCATGTGAAAATACAATAGAAAAATAAAAGAATTTATCCAACTGATCAAAGTCAGTTTAAACTGATACAAGCCAGTTTAAACTTTAATAATTAATTTATTACCTACCTAACATTGAACCTAAAGACACCTATAAAAGACTTTGTCATAATGAATATCTAAGGGTAAAAAAGTTATGGCCTGGACATGCTTTGTATGAGAAGAAGCAGAAGAAAAAGAAGAAGAAGAAAAAGAAGAATGAGAATGAGAAGAAGAAGAACTGACACAAAAACAATATCTCCCCATTCTGGGAAGGGGAGACATAATTATTTGACCAGAATGACATTCAAACTTGGTCTGTAACTTATAATGATTGACTCACACACGCAAATATCAGCTCAATATCAATATATTTTCAAGAATTTAAAGAATTTATTATGTATATTCAAAAGCCTCTGGTTTTCACGTAGCAAATTTTAAATAAAGACAAGGGCAAGATAGCTACATGTAGCCAAATGTCCACCGCCACTGCATCATTAGATTGCATGGGAGGTGTGAGAAACTAAAATAGGAAAATTATTTTTGTGATATCTTTAGTTACATGTATGGGAAATATTTTGTTTGTTTGTTTGAATATTGCTTAATGCCACTTTCAGCAATTTTTCAGCTATTTCATGGCGTCCAGTTTTTATTGGGGGTGGAAACCGGAGTACCCAGAGAAAACCCAAGACCTTCGGTAGGAAAACTGGCAATCCTTGTAAATTAAGATTGGAGTTGAGTACACCCTACCCCAGAGAGACTCAAACGTGCAACCTTACATTATATATTAACAAGATCTAGTGTTGTAATATATTGCTAAATAGTTCATGTTCCTTATTTCGTACACAAATCGATGAATTAAAATAGTGGTAGAATATGCACATCTTAACATCATAGCAATTAATCCTACAGGATATCAAACCAATCTTTCAAGTGGTTTCACAGTAGAACGAATAATCGTACCCTCGTTTTTTTTAGTATTAATCCGACAAATCACAAAACTAACTTAGGATTATTACGGCAGTAAAATTCGGCCTAGTTTCACAGTAGATGCATCCACAAGATCTACCATTGTATTATATTGCTGAAAGTCCTGCAACTCTTTTCAATTTGATCATAATGGCAGTAGAGTATGCACATTTACCCATCATAACAAATAATCGTACCAAATATTAATGCGATCCATCTAGCCGTCTCAGTGCAGATGGGGCCACAAGATTCAACCATTGTATTATATTGCTGAAAAAGTCCAGCAGTCTTTAAATCCGACCAATCAAAATGGCATTATAGTATGCTAATATACTTTCTCATCTTGTTAACCAGTTCAATCCTACCTCATATCAATTTAATCCATTTAGGGGTTTTAGAGGAGATGTGTCCACAAAATGCTGCGGACGGACAGAGAGCAATGTAATGTCTCCCTGACATTTTGCTGTGGTGGAATAAAAGATTTCATATAGATGTTAGCATTTTTTTGCGATAATAAAACATAGACAAACATACCAACACTTGTATCTCCAAAATTTGAGTCTTCAAATCGGAAAACTTTTGTACTTGTCACACATTCGTGGTAGACAGGTGATGCTAAAATTCCATTTCTATCATGATGGTCAAACATAAATGAAGTAGCTGTGGATAACTTTGAAAGAAAATCTTTTGTCAGAATCACTTTGACATCTGCCTCTGTTTTTGCCTTCTGAAGTAACATCATCTCCTTTTTCGCATCTAAAATGCAAACCATATAAATTTTCACAAGACATTCTTTTTTAAAAGCACTCAAGTCAATAAAGTAATTAATCTGATTATCAAATAATGAGTGTTGACATGTTCTTAATTGTTTATATAGATGAAAAAACATGTAATGCCCGTTTTCTTATAATTAAAAGAATTCTGAAATATGTTAAATAAAGGGAAAATGCAACATTTTTAAAGACCAGAAGCTCCTTATTGCCTGTAATATGCCTTGGTGAGACATTGTTATGTCACACAAATAATCACTTACCCCACCCCCCCCCCGCTTTCAATGCTTCATTCTCATCAATTCTTCTATGCTAGCATAATTCTATGATGCATGAAAATGGCATTCCTATTAACTATTGGGTGCATCTTTTTACCACAGGCTACCGCAGACCACCACAAGCCACCTTTTTGTAACATAATATGACATTGTACATGTATGATATATTTTATTGAAATATAAAAAAATGTAGAAAAATAAATACTTAATATCAATATTTGTGGTTTGGTTTAATTATATCTAGGTGAGACATGTTTGCATACCACAGGCCAACGTTTAAAGCCTTGGAACCTTATATCATAATATTTCTTTAATAAGTTTTATATGTATGTATGTATGTATGTAGGTAGGTAGGTAGGTAGGTAGGGTAGGTAGGTAGGTAAGGTAGGGTAGGTAGGTAGGTAGGTAAGGTAGGGTAGGTAGGGTAGGTAGGTAGGTAGGTAGGGTAGGTAGGTAGGTAGGTAGGGTAGGTATGTAGGTAGGTAGGTAGGGGTAGGTAGGTAGGTAGGTAGGTAGGTAGGGTAGGTAGGGTAGGTAGGTAGGTAGGTAGGTAGGTAAGGGTAGGGTAGGGTAGGGTAGGTAGGTAGGTAGGTAGGGGTAGGTAGGTAGGTAGGTAGGGTAGGTAGGTAGGTAGGTAGGTAGGTAGGTAGGTAGGTAGGTAGGTAGGTAGGTAGGTAGGTAGGTAGGTAGGTAGGGTAGGTAGGTAGGTAGGTAGGTAGGTAGGGTAGGTAGGTAGGTAGGTAGGTAGGGGTAGGTAGGTAGGTAGGTAGGTAGGTAGGTAGGGTAGGTAGGGTAGGTAGGTAGGTAGGTAGGTAGGTAAGGGTAGGGTAGGGTAGGGTAGGGTAGGGTAGGGTAGGGTAGGGTAGGGTAGGGTAGGGTAGGGTAGGGTAGGGTAGGGTAGGGTCGGGTCGGGTCGGGTCGGGTCGGGTCGGGTAGGGTAGGGTAGGGTAGGGTAGGGTAGGGTAGGGTAGGGTAGGGTAGGGTAGGGTAGGGTAGGTAGGTAGGTAGGTAAGGGTAGGGTAGGGTAGGGTAGGGTAGGAGGTAGGTAGGTAGGTAGGTAAGGTAGGGTAGGTAGGTAGGTAGGTAGGTAGGTAGGTAAGGTAGGGTAGGTAGGTAGGTAGGTAGGTAGGTAGGTAGGTAGGTAGGTAGGTAGGTAGGTAGGTAGGTAGGTAGGGTAGGTAGGGTAGGTAGGGTAGGTAGGTAGGTAGGTAGGTAGGTAGGTAGGTAGGTAGGTAGGTAGGTAGGTAGGTAGGTAGGTAGGTAAGGTAGGGTAGGTAGGGTAGGTAGGTAGGTAGGTAGGTAGGTAGGTAGGTAGGTAAGGTAGGGTAGGTAGGGTAGGTAGGGTAGGTAGGTAGGTAGGTAGGTAGGTAGGTAGGTAGGTAGGTAGGTAGGTAGGTAGGTAGGTAAGGTAGGGTAGGTAGGGTAGGTAGGTAGGTAGGTAGGTAGGTAGGTAGGTAGGTAGGTAGGTAGGTAGGTAAGGTAGGGTAGGTAGGGTAGGTAGGTAGGTAGGTAGGTAGGTAGGTAGGTAGGTAGGTAAGGTAGGGTAGGTAGGGTAGGTAGGTAGGTAGGTAGGTAGGTAGGTAGGTAGGTAGGTAGGTAAGGTAGGGTAGGTAGGGTAGGTAGGTAGGTAGGTAGGTAGGTAGGTAGGTAGGTAGGTAGGTAGGTAGGTAGGTAGGTAGGTAGGGTAGGTAGGTAGGTAGGTAGGTAGGTAGGTAGGTAGGTAGGTAGGTAGGTAGGTAGGTAGGTAGGTAGGTAGGTAAGGTAGGGTAGGTAGGGTAGGTAGGTAGGTAGGTAGGTAGGTAGGTAGGTAGGTAGGTAGGTAGGTAGGTAGGTAGGTAGGTAGGTTAGGTAGGTAGGTAGGTAGGTAGGTGTGTGTGAGGGTGTGTGAGTGGGGGTGTGTGTGTATGTGTGTATGTACGTACGTACGTACGTACGTATGCATGTATTTATTTAAAGTTTTAATATTCATTACACTTTGACAGATACATGTAGTTCTCTTTACAAATTGTAATTAACTGTTATCGTTATGGATAATTAACTTTAACATATCTCATTTATTACAATCATTTTAATTAGAATACAGGACAAATTCAATAAAGCATTTAAATTTTTAATGTCTTTGTTTGAAAAGTACACAGTGGTTTTACAATTAATATATAACTTCACAATTCATGTATGTCAGGTCGTCAACAAATATTTTTCGTTGCGGATATAATCAGGACCTGTCATCGGCAACCTATGTTTTTAAAATCTTATACACATTTTGTGTAGTATATATATATCTTTATTCTCATAAAGCCAATGCATAACTTGTCAAATAGATCAAGTTGACATGTTAATGAAAGTTTATGTTTTTTTACCTATTTTCAAAACCTCATAAATAGCCTTTAATGCCTTATCAGCTAGATACTTTTTTGTTAAGTTAAAGTTTCCGGTTTTAGTAAAAATTACACCGATGTAATTGAAATTTTGAACTATTTCAAGATTTATATTATTATAACTGAAACCTAAATTTTGTGGTGATCTCCCATTTCCAAATACCATGACTTTAGTTTTATTGACATTTACATTTAATTTCCACGTTTCACAATATGCATAAAAACATCCAATTGAACTTTGAGATCATTTGCTGTCTCAGCTAATAATGCGGTATCATCGGCATATAACATGATAAAAAGTTTTAAGAAAATGTCTAAGTTGTTTTCTATGTCATCAGAAATAGTTTTTAGTCCTGTTAAATTTTTATTTTCGAAGAAGGTTTCATGTCGTTTAAGAATAACGAAAACAGAAAAGGCGATAAATTTTCCCCTTGTCTCACGCCGTTATTAAAATCAAAATATTCAGATATACAGTTGTTATATGAGATACATGATTTTATATTGTCATACATGTTTCTAATAACATTATACATCTTGCCATTGATATTATTTGACAGCATTTTGTAGAAAAGTCCTTCTCTCCAAACCTTATCAAAAGCCTTTTCAAAGTCTATAAAGGCGCAAAATAACTTTCTTTTTTTAAGTTTCAATATATGGAAAAATGTAAAAAGAATAAAAATATTGTCTATAGTTGAGTAATTTTGACGAAATCCAAACTGATTTTCTTTTATAAGCTTAAATTCCTCAGAAAATTCATTAAGTCTTGCATTTAAAATTGACGTAAATAATTTCCCTAGACAACTGACAATTGTAATCGGCCTGTAGTTCTTGGGATCGTGTAGTGTAGTACAAGTGATGTTTGTGAGGTTCCTTACGTGTGTAATCTTCTACAAATATTTCTCATTTGGTCAGACGAATGAAAGTGTCAAAATGTTTTGTAACTTAGCATGAATGTGTAATCTTCTACAACTATTTCTCATTTGGTCAGACGAATGACAGTCGCCATGAGCAATCATTATTTCTGATTGGCTTAAATTTACAATGTCTCCTGATCTAAAATTACATGCCAATGAACTCTAACTTGAAGGATTGCATTTAATTGAGTCTTTTACTTCTTTTTTGCTAATTGGACGTCAAACAAAGCTTACATAAGGAATTTTTTTCTGATTGTCTATAATTTTCAGACTTGTTGCCTCAGAAATTCAAAACCAAATGAACCGTAACTTGGCAGTATTGAAGTATAGTTGGTTCATAACAAAGTTTCCTCAATTTTTGCTAAGGAATTAAATTTCTTAGTAGCTGCAATACAAAATTTTAAATTCAAGGCCAAAGAAAGTCTAGTTAGTTAATTAAACTTAAAAAAATCGTCAGTATTAAGATGGGTTTTTTTTTGTTTTTGTTTTATTAACATCAATTTCATGTAATCATATGATACAGACTCTCAAGAACCGCTGGTTATTGTGTGTATTTTGAGTGCATGTTTCAACAAACTCTGAGAAAGTTACAAAAAGTTGTCTGCAAAGTTAAACATTAAACTCCACTCTGAAACACTCTACAAAATATTTTTTGTTTCGAATTTACGGGGTACTGATGCAGCAAACTCTTGTACACTTAATATATCGATTACCAATGATGCTAGGGACGTGTAACTCCGCTGTGAATTGAACTCGAAATCTAGCTAGGGATGTATGATGGCGACGTAGGAAAAACTCCGCCTCCTTGCCCAATACACACTGTTCGTCAATCCCCTAACCATAAATTCGATATAGCAGTCTGATAGCAGAATGGAGACAAAAAGTACACTGACTGGTTAATAAACTGTTAAAACAGAACCAGAACATTACAAGTTAATTAAAATTAAATCTTTTACTTTGCACGAAAGGCGACAATAGAAAACAGAGGGAGCAACGGAAAGATTGAATTTTGATTAAAAATGGACAGTTTTAAATTTAGATGTTACTGGGCAAGGCAGAACCATTTTCCAGGACTGCATTGTTGTTATTTGTATCTTTCCCTTCCCATTCAACACCGGAAGTCAACAGCTGATTGTGAAATATATACGATAAGACATGTTCGCTTTCCTCATTGAAATTAATAACTGGTACTTGCACCTTTGAATTTAGTTTACTGTAGATTGACAATTATTGCAGATTTCGTATCGAGGATAACAACGATTTTTTAATAACGTGTCTTACGTCATACTGCTGAAAAACGAGCACATTATACTTCATTGACATACTCGAGAAAAAAACACTTTTTATTTGAAAAATCAGTACGATGAAAAAAAAGCAAGGAAATCGATCGAACAACAATGGCCGAAAGTCAAGGGAAAATTACAAATCATATACAATGCAAAACAAAAACCAAAACACAAAAGAGAGTGTGAGTTACCCAAACCCAATACAAACCATGTGTGCAATCGGACGAGTACTCTAATAAGACACTTGTAGAGTTACTCATTGGTATATCTAGGAAAAAGTCAAATCCAGGAATATGATTCAGCGAAAATGTCCAATCGTTTTTGAGTGATTAACTTTCCGTATCAATTAATTCATGGTGACGACCCAATCTAATCAAAATTAAATCTTTTGCAAGCTCCCCTTTTTGTTATTGTCGTTGTGGCGACAATAACAAAAAGGGGGGAGCTCGTGAAAGATTTTAATTTTAATTAGATTGGGTGACGACCATAGAACTTCTGAAGGTATATTGACAAAAAAAAAAACCACAAAGCAAGCAAAAATGCCACTTCACCAAAATCTCTACATGTGGACTATCGCATTTATTTGGGCCTATGTGATACAAGTGTGTCACAACATAATCTGATATGGTCATTGTGGGTACATTGCTATGGTTAAGTGATGCATGACATGATGCATACCAGCCCTCACAAAACCTCTGCTCGTTCGCGCTCTTTGACGTAATCTTGGCATCAAATCTTCTTGTTTCTAGAGTTAAATTGTTTTTAGGATTTTGCATATATTTCTTACGGAAGCCTTTTAGGGCCATGCAATTTACTTTTATAATTTGTTATAACAGATTATTAATTTGATATAACAGATTATTAATTTGTTATAACAGATTATTAATTTGTTATAACAGATTATTAATTTGATATAACAGATTATTAATTTGTTATAACAGATTATTAATTTGATATAACAGATTATTAATTATCTTATAGCAGATTATTAATTTGATATAACAGATTATTAATTTGATATAACAGATTATTAATTTGTTATAACAGATTATTAATTTGATATAACAGATTATTAATTTGATATAACAGATTATTAATTTGATATAACAGATTATTAATTTGTTATAACAGATTATTAATTTGATATAACAGATTATTAATTTGTTATAACAGATTATTAATTTGATATAACAGATTATTAATTTGTTATAACAGATTATTAATTTGTTATAACAGATTATTAATTTGATATAACAGATTATTATTTTGTTATAACAGATTATTAATTTGATATAACAGATTATTAATTTGTTATAACAGATTATTAATTTGTTATAACAGATTACTAATTTGATATAACAGATTAATAATTTGTTTTAATAAATTATTTTACTATTTAAATGAAAAAAGACATATACTGGTTTGCATTTCGTAGTAGTAGGGTACCATAGTTAAGTTAAACCCTCTAAGATGGAATATAGAAGTAATTTGATTGAAATGTATTACGCATTACGTCTCACGTTCGATGAAATAAAGTTTATTTTGGCAACTAAGCACAAAGTTATTATTTCAACAAGACACCTCAAACGGATAACTGCTTCACTTGGATTATACAGACGCAAATCTTGCAATAGCTTGTTGGATGTTGCTAGTTTTATATCAGAAGAGTTGAAACAATCAGGACAGTTGCATGGGTGCATGCTAAATGCATAGAAAAAGGTTTAGATATAGATAAAGAGTCTGTTCGACTTATAATCAAGTGTCTCGATCCAAATGGTTTGAAATGTCGAAATCGAAGGAAACTTAAAAGAAGAACTTACATGAATAATGGTCCTAACTATATATGGCACATGGATGGGTACGACAAGCTTAAACCATACGGAATATGTATTCATGAATGCATAGATGGATTTTCACGTAATATAATGTGGCTAGAAGCGTACACAACAAACGACCCTAGTGTGATAGCGGCATACTTTATCAAAACTGTTCGTGAACAAGGTGGTTGCCCTCGACGCATCAGAGCAGACCTTGGAACTGAAAATAGAACAGTACGAGAGCTACAGATTATCCTAAGAGACTGTGAAGACAACACCAATGACGCATTTCTTTACGGAACAAGTAAATGTAATTAACGCATTGAAAGTTGGTGGGGCATTTTACGCAAAGAAAATGCTCAATTTTGGATGGACGTTTTTAAGACTTTGAAAGATGATGGTAATTTTATCGGAGACTTCCTTGATGTGAATCTTATAAGGTTTTGCTTCATGAATTTAATTCAGGTAATTAGTCAGTTTTTATTATTATATATTTTAATTTTTGACATAGCATTGCCAGTATATATTCTGTTAATATATGTTAGTATATGTTAATTTGTCTTGCAGTTTTGTTTTCAGTCTAATCATAATACTGGTAATTTATTGTCACGCATTTGAAAAGGATAATAAGAACCCCTGGAATCAAGCGTGTATTTCAGATTACATGTACTACAGAGGCAAAAAAGTACTAAAGATCCAAAACGGAACCCACAAAAACAAATCAGAATAAAAACATGTAGGCAATAGAATCGACCCCATAATATAAATTGAATGAAACACGAATCTGACTGTAGTATGAACTAATGTAATCACTACAACGCTCATCATTCATAAATGTGCATCTAGAACAAATACATGAAGTATCGTATACATCTATTTACAATACACCGTAGCATATTTAAAACATTTAAATTTAATTAATGTACTTTTTTTACAGGATGAGCTTAATATGGTTGCTACAACATGGAATTGTCACAGATTAAGAACTACGAAAAATGCAATGATCCCTTGCGGTAGACCAGAGGTGTTGTATAATCTTCCCGAGCTATGTGGATCAGATAATTACTTGTGTGTTATTGAAGAAGACGAGATTGAGGCATGTGAAATTGTATGTAAGCACAAATCCACCATTGTGACCAGGACTTTCTTGAGCAATGCATGGGTGAAATGGAAGCAAACAATTGGACTGAACCTGCATGTGCCACTGATGGCATTAACCTGTATTTATCACTTAGACCCATCATTCGAAATATGATTTTATAGAATGAAATATGTTGTTTGATTATGAAATAAAAATTTAATAAAATAATGATGTTTAAAGTGACAATATCCAATCAGTTTATGGCCTTTCCTACTGAATGGAAGATGAGTGAAATTAAAAAAGAGGTTTATAAATAATATTTCTGTTTTTAAATTTAATATAACTGACATTTTGTGCTTCCAAAAGCATATAATTGTGATTTGTTGTTGGTAGTCACATTTACAGCTTTTCTTTTATTTCTTTCTAATAATTCTGCTTCCTTAGCACTAGTACCAGATGCGCAAATTAAAAGTTATGTCAATATATGTGGCAAAGCTTTTTTTGTCGATAGGTGCACTATTGACTTTCAATTTCAGTATTCTACTAACAAGTATGTTGGCCAGTCAATGTTGTTTCTAGACTCCAGACTAGCTTTCAAATTCAAAATGAGGATCGTTTATTTCCAACATACCATATATTAATACTGCAAAGTTTCAATCAAATTTGTTGGGAGGTTTCAGAGGAGAAGATTTTTGAAATTGTTTACAGACAATGACGGATGCAAAGTGATAGCATAAGCTCACATGGCATTTTAGACAGGTGAGCTAAACAACCAAGTTGAACAGTCACCTTGATATTTGCAATAGAGAGCGTAACAAGAACTGCTTATTTACAAGCTTGTTTAAACAGTTTTGACTTCGCTTCCCTCGATTTGTACACCATACAAATATCTATGACTAAATGGGACCTTGAGTTTTATCTTACAATACTATAAGTTTCTAGAGATTCATAGACCAAGACATTTACTCTAATTTTAACACAGGTTTATATTATACGCACACAAATCCATAGTGACCTTGACCTCTGGCCTTGAAAATTAACTGTTTTTAAGAGAGGTCATTATTATTTTTTTTTCATTTATCAGTTTGACGTAGCCTGATTTTCTCAGTCTTTTTTAAAGGATTCAAATGAAACTTGATAGAGTAAAAGAAACACATGTATCGGTTTTATTACACACTACCCTGCATAGAAATAAGCCTCGAAAAATAATAACTCGGAAAAGTTTCAATCGTGTTGTTCTGATAATGATAAACTAGAGGCTTCCAGGAGCCTTAATCGCTCACCTGGTTCTTAATGATACTTAAAAACTTTAAATGTAAAGGTCTATTACAACACTATGGTAGAGCTTTGAAGCAACACTATTGTAAGTTTTTATTCTATAGTGCAAAAAAAGAAAAACACGATTTTTTACCTTTCAAGGCGCATAACCCCTAAAGAGTCATCTAACAAATTCGAACCCAATAAAGACTTTTGCAGAGCTTCTTGAGCTGAACATTTAAGCAAACTAGATATCAGAGAGATGGTACCCATTTCTGTGGGCCCCGCCGACCTTGAGGTCAAGGTGAAATGTTATCAACCATGGTATGCGACACATCGCCTTGATATTATCTACCCACATTCCAAATTAAAAGCCTATCTCAAAAGATTAAAAAGTTATAGCCCGGATACGATTAGTTTCGGACGTACGCACGGACAGACTGATCACTATAGGGCTTTTCTTTATCTCCAATAGTTTTCATTCAATAAGCCAAAAACACGATTTTTCACCTTTTAAGGGCCATAACCCCTAAAAGGGATCATCTGACAACCTTGAACCAATAAACACTTTGTAGAGCTCCTCAAGCTGAACATTTAAGTAAAAAACAGCTTTTCTCCACCTGCAATAGTTTTCATTCTATAAGCCAGAACACAAATTTTGAACTTTTAAGGGCCATAACCCCTAAAAGGGGTCATCTGACAACTTCGACCCAATGGACATTTTTGTAGAGTTTATTGAGCTGAACATTTAATCAAGCAACAGCTTTTCTCTGTCTGAATTAGTTTTCATTATATAAGGCAAAAACATGAAAAATGTTATTGTTGACCTACAACGGGCCGTTACACCTTAAAGGGGTCATCTGACAACTTCGACTCTATGGAAACGTTTGTAGAATTTTTGATTTTAAAGAGCCCAAGATCCATCATATAAGTTCTATCTGGTTTTTTTAAGTTATAAGGGGTTAAAGGTGATTTTACCCCTATGTTCTGTTTTTAGCAACGGCGGCCATTATTTTTGTCGATTCAAAAATCCAAACAAAATTTTTGGAAAGGACACCCTAAATAACAATCATACCAAGTTTGGTTGCATTTGGTCACGCCGTTTGCAGATAAGAAGATTTTTGAAAAGATGAACTGACGAACGACGGACGCCAAGTGATGGCAATAGCTCACATGGCCTTCTGCCAGGTGGGCTAAAGAACTGAATTGAGTCTCTAAGAGAGAGGTTTGGCGCAATAAAACCTGGTTTAACCCACCATTTCATTTAAATGCCTGTACCAAGTCAGGACCATTGTGAACTTTAATTTCTCCGGTATGTCTTCTCTGTGACTTGTCTTTTTTTCTTGGACATTGAGATTGATCATCCTAGTTCGGTAATATTGTTATTACCTTTATATATACATGATTATATACAAAATTTATCAAGCAGACCATGCAGCAGGTGATGAAGCTGGTTGTTCCAGCGAAATATTTGTTAATTTGATTGATAATTACAACAGTTTGACTTAAGTAATTGTTAAACTATTTTAGTTCATTTAATATAGACCATATAAATATAGGAAATTTCTAAACATATTGAATATATCAGAGTTTTCCTGAGTTAGCACAAAAATAGGGAAGGTATGTTTTTATGGTTTTAAACATGGTCTTACTTTAAAATATCAAAACTACAATGTAAACATCTCTGATTTACTTCTTGTAATCAAACAATAACAAAACATAAAAAAGTATAATAGAAATACAATATAACGAATTCAAAGAAAAAAATCAAAGTTTTTGTTCATGCATATAAATCATTCTTTTTATACACTGTTTTCTTCCATTAACGTCCCTTTTTAGACAATGTTCATTATAAAGCACATGTCATTTGACAAAATAGAATCGAATTCCATTCTCAGTTCTGGATAACTGGTATATGTTGAAGGAAGTTCCAATTTTGGCCCACAAGTATGTGCAATTGGTCGTCTATTCAAACCCTCTAACTGAGTGTAATTAACATCTATTTTAGAAACTGAAATTGTTTCAGATCCGGTCAAAAATCTTAACAATTTTTTTAGTGAAGATGAGTTTTGGCCTTTAATATATTGCTGCAGAAAACGCAAGGAGGCATTTTCAGCATTGTTTGAAGGGTCTGCCTTCAGAATTTTTAAAACCTTTTTAGGAGTTGGTTCGAGATCTTCATACAATTTCAAGAGATTGTCTACTGATAAAAATGTTCCCATGAGAGTTTCTCTACTGGTAGTTGCCATGTTATCCATGGCGTATTTGGGTTTTTGGATAAGCTCCTTGTGGGCGATTTGATCAACAATACTTCTCATGTTGTTTTTGGTTGGAATGGTACCACAACCAAATCTGTCCAAGAGGTCCAACAGGTCTTCTTTATCATCACCAAAAAGATCTTCTTGAAGAGCAGACTGTATTAGCTCACGGTCAGATCTACTACCAAAGTTAAGGAAGGTGTCAAATATAGCATTCGTAGTCAATGCATCCTCTCCAAATGCTATATCAATGGCTGATACCTTTGACAACTGTAAAGGAAATATTTTATAATCCTGGTAACCTTTAGCCAAAATTCGTCCAATTGACATCCATTCTTCTGCTTGCCATCTAGTGTTTAAAGCTGGAACTTTACACTCTTCACCTTCAGAAGAACACCTAAAAAATTCGATCCAAAAGACAGAGTATACATCTCTAGAGACGCCATCCAGGTCTGCACCGACTTCATTGATATACTCAAAAGATAATTTTGTATTAATAATGTCATATTGTTTGAATACTTCTATCATATCATATAACAAGTTCGTTCTGTGAACTCTGATCTTCCTCTCAAGTGGGATAATATCCACATCTATACCTGGAAACATGCCTGGAGACGCATTTTGATTTAGATCTTGCAATGAAAAATTACTTGCATGTACAATGACATCTGTTTCTATTTCCAAAAAGTCAGGAATGTTATCAAGAGACCCATCAATACCTGATGCAAACATTGCCTGGCCTAGAAGGTCTATACCTGACTGTGTATATATAGTAGATTCTCCTTCCTTTTCTTGTATTGCTTCATTCTGTGATTCTCCGTCTTCTTTGTCTTTTGGTGTTGCATCCTTTTTATTCTTCTTATTCTTCTTTGGTGTAACAAGTTTTGGAAGTTCTTCGTCGACGGGAGTCATCAAAGAGTAGAAAGTTAACAATGTTAAACCAGTTGAGTCATACAGTTCTCCAACACTTACATGATCATTCATTATTTCACCCTCATAATTTTGCAACTCGAACGTGAAATCTGTCACTAATCCTAGTTTACAAGTCTCTTCAGTTTTTCCGAAGAAAATCTGTTTACCGAGTTTTATAAGTTCATCTTTTTTAGCAGATTTTTTTGTTGTTAGTTTTCGTGGTCCCCCACCTTTCTGTGTTCTTATTTTAACGAACTGTCCCATATCCAGTTTCATGGGGACAAGCTTTACTTGCCTTGTATCTTTTGCTGCATTTTTGTTTCCAATGTACTTATTTGTTCCTTCAGATTCCGAGTCTGAACTTCTAGTACTGTCTTTCTTTTTACCCCTCATAGATTTAATTGTTTTTCTCAAAGAGGACAACATGCTGCTTTTTGGTCTCTTTTTTGGTTGATTAGTGTTCCCTTTAATAGCATTTCTCACAAAACTTCGTACTATTACCCTGTCTCCATACATTGGTATAAACTTTGAAAGCTCATGATCATCCATCTCTTGGATGACTTTCACATCAATCTAAAAAAAATAAAATAAAGCAATTGATAAGTTTCCAATTTTTAAATGATAATATATGTTACAGAACAAAAAAGGAAATTGATGTCATGGGTACATGTATATTTTATGATGATATTTGTATGCTCATATGACAATCCTAATGCATATGCGTATAAAGTGTCATAAGAAATCTGCTCACTCATTATACCCCCGCTACCGCCCCCCCCCAAATAGATGTTTACAAGCCTTTAATTCTAAATGCTCAATACACTTAAGTTGCATACCAAATATCAAGTCTGAGAAAACTGTTACGAAAATTGGAAAATTGGTACTCACAATATAGGACCCCATACTGAAGTCATTTACAAAATTGAAAGTTACTGTAATAAAGTAGTTGCCGAGAAAACTGTTACGAAAGTTATGTTGCGGACGGAAGGACGGACGGAAGAACGGACAGGGGTAAACCAGTATAACCCCCTCTTCTTCGATGCGGGGCTATAATGACATGGAAAAGTCACCTAAACCTGTAGGTAAACACCCCTTTTTGTCTAAAATCATTCAACTAAGAAGTTAATGGGACATATGGTGATTTTAGCTTGTTTATATCCTGATGCATATGTGTTTGAGCCCCGTGCGGGATCCGGGTGGCTAAAAGAATAGACCGCAGTCGCGCTAGCTTGTCGTAAAAGGCGACTAAATAGCGCCCAGTACCCTGACCGGCGTGTCATGTCGGTTTGCCTAAAGACCGACTGGGATGTGTGCCCCAGGTGGTTGAATGGGGTACCCCTTGCAAGCTGGGGTTGTCAGGCCATAATACGGAAAACCTGACCGCAAACCATATTAGTGCACCGTGTTGGGAAAAATGCCACGTTCCTCGCACGTTAAAGAACGCTGCTGTAGTATTCGCTATGAGTAGGGATTTCGATCCCGCTACAGGAGGCTAAATTGCCCGACCCTATCCATCCTCCCATTTGCGAGTGGCAATCTAAAATCCGTTACCCCTATTTTTCCTTGTGTCCCATCCCATTTTCATTCATCATCATTTCATGTTCATTTTATCATCCATTTCATGTTCATCGCCTGAATATAGCTGAAATATTGCTGCTCGGGCGTTAAACACCATTAATCAATCAATCATATGTGTTTGAAGTTTCATAATGATAGCATACTCCTCCATGGAAAAATAATTTCAAACTGTAAGGTAAACCCGACTTGGGACGAACGGACGGGCGAGCAAACAGCCCCAAACCCTATGCACCCTCTACTTTCGTAAACAGGGCATAAAAACAGATTTCTTTACGTTTAAAGCCCCGTATCTTCTAAAAGTTTTGTCGATTTCACAGAAATGGTGTTTTTTATATAGAATTTTAAAATTGTTAAGAAAAGTTTCATGTAATTTTAGATTTTAAACTGTTATCCGCAATGTTGGAGTTTTATCGACCATCAGGTTTACAATTTGATGTTGTTTTCCTCTCAAAGAAAAAAAATCCAGCCCGAGTTATCAAGTTTTTGACGTTAAAACCATCCTTTTGTACTTGTTTGCAGGGGCACCAGCTAACACTGTTGTGAAAATGTTAGAAAATAGACTGTTTTATTATAATTTCTTAAGGGGCCTCGGTGGCCGAGTGGTTAAGGTAGTTCGTCTGCTATTGATCACGTGGTCTGTCAACACTGAGATTGCGGGTTCGATTCTCACTGCAGACAGGGTGTACTCGACTCCAATCTTAATTGACAGGGGTTTCCTACCGCAGGTCGGGGTTCTCTCCGGGTATTCCGGCTTCCTCCCCCAATAAAAACTGGACGCCATGATATAGCTGAAAAATTGCTGAAAGTGGCGTTAAACATCAAACAAACAAAACAAATATAATTTCTTATTTTGTCTATGAACCAATGAAAGCCATCCAGTGGACCCTTTGTCCACGCATACAAAACAAAAAATGGATAAGTCATGTAAGTGGACCACTAAATGGACAATTTACGGGTATCAGAATCCACTTTGACGTTCAAAGGGAATAACCCCTAAAAACTTTGACACAATACACATTTTGTCGATCTTGCTTAAGTTAAAAATATGGTTCTAAAATATTTTTTATCGATTTCAAAATATTTCCTTCTAGGAGTGTAAAAAATCAAGAACATGGCAATGACACAAACACGGGTTGTCGGATCGTATTCAAAATATTAGGCTAGGTAGATCTTATGGTGCTGATCTCTTTTATCCTGCCAGCATTTTGATACCTGTGAACTTACAACTATGTTCTTTTTTTTAGCTTCGGCGACCATTTTGTTAAAAATAAAAAATTCGAACGATACTCTTGTACCACCCCATGCTAATGAACAACTATGCAAAGTTGTGTTGCAGTTTGACTCGCGGTTTGAACATTTGAAAATTTAAAGTTTACGGACGACGGACACCAAGTGATGGCAATAGCTCACATGACCCTTTGGTCTGAGCTAAAAAGCTGTCATTCAAATAGCAAGAAGACTGCTAAAGTTGGAACCCTACTTGTCGCTTTCTACTTGTCGCTTTTGGAAAAGCAGGCGATATAATTATCTCAACTTGAACTGTAACATTTTAAGATGTGACTATACGATAACTTTATTAAACCATATCCTGTCCAAGGGAGCAAAATATATGGAACGCCGGGACTGTCTTATGTTTGTATGCTTCTTTATATGCTGTGGTTCTGTAATTATATGCTGTGGTTTTGTTATTATATGCTGTGGTTTTGTTATTATATGCTGTGGTTCCGTTATTATATGCTGTGGTTCCATTATTATATGCTGTGGTTCTGTAATTATATGCTGTGGTTCCATTATTATATGCTGTGGTTTTGTTATTATATGATGTGGTTCCGTTATTATATGCTGTGGTTTTGTTATTATATGCTGTGGTTTCATTATTATATGCTGTGGTTGTGTTATTATATGCTGTCGTTTTGTTATTATATGCTGTGGATCTGTTATTATATGCTGTGGATCTGTTATTATATGATGTGGTTCCGTCATTATATGCTGTGGTTTTGCCATTATATGCTGTGGTTCCGTCATTATATGCTGTGGTTGTGTGCCGTCATTACAAGCAAAATGGCGGCGAGTCAGTTGATCCCGATTAGTAAAGTATTGGAAGATTTAAATATGCAAATGTTTGCTGATAGATTCTAAGCTGAAAAAATAACCCCATACATCGTTTGCAAATTGTCAGCACGTGAAATAGAAGCTCTAGTCATTTCAGGTAGGGCAGACATGATGAGACTTAGAACAGAATGTGTTAAGTGTGGAACTGATAAGCCAGAAAGAGTAAACTCTGTTTATAACATTCCAAAATCAGAACTGGAAAATTTGCTTGAACACGATTTTACCGTTTCTGACATTTCGAAAATGCTATCGGTATCTGAAAGCAGTGATTACCGACGAATGATTTAATTTGGTTTGAGCAAAATGACTTTTTCACAAATAAGCGACAATGATCTCTGAAACGATTTTCCGTTATGTGGAGAAAATCTTTTAAGGCAGATGATAATCCTAAAGGAAATTATAGTGCCAAGATGGAGGTTACGCGAGAGCACACATAGAGTGGACCAACATGGTGTCAGTGAAAGAAAAGCCGGTAGACTGCACAGTCGGGTTTATTACGTAGTGGGACCGAATCACCTCTGGCATATAGACTCAAACCACAAACTAATTCGATGGAGATTCATATTATGTGGAATCGATGGTTTCAGCAGGATGGCAATGTTTTTTAAGATGCACGGACAGTAATAAGTCCGACACTGTATTGCAGTGTTTTCTGTCCGGAGTAGAAAGATATGATGTCCCTAATAGGCTAAGATCTGATAAAGGTCTGGAAAATGTTGGTGTTGCAGACTTCATGTTGTCTAAATAGGGCCTAGGAGGGCATGCTAACAGGAAAAAGCACACACAACCAAAGGATCTCAACAGAGATCTTGAGAGATGTACACGACGGAGTACGTGCATTTTTCTACAACTTATTCCATCACATGGAAGATCAAGGCATACTTGAACCTTTAAATCAAACTCATTTAGCTGCCCTCCACAATGTATTCATTGCAGAAATCAACAGAAGGCTTTCATTTTGGAGCGATGCATGGGCTGGACATATACTTCGTACTGTAAAATCATCTCCCTTCAATTTGTGGACATCAGGGCAGCTTCAGAACCCTGTTGGACTTGAAGGTGCTGAATATCTTCAAAACTATGGCACTGAAGGACTTCTTGATTAGGGCGATGTTCAAGAGGTAGATCGGCCTATATTTGATTCTCTTTCTAACTTTGTTAATGATGAGTGTCGAGAGGTATCAGACCAAGAATTTATCAGAAATCATCAAAACTTTGGAATAGATGATTTTCAGAGATGTTAGGATATTATTAAAAGAAAAAATTGCCAAGTTTTGAGCATATTTTGTAATAAATAAAAATGTTTTATACTAATTGGTTCAGATCTTAAAGTGATAGAATGTAGTCTGTTTTCCAATGATTACTTTGTACACATATGCACAAATGTCCTCTTTATGGACATTTGTTCCATTAGCCAATTTCTATTACATTTCTCACTTAACAATTTAAACAACAAAATTACATAAAAAATCTTTTTGTTAGTTTTACATATATACTAAACATCTCAGTCCTGTGTGAAAAAAACAAAAAAATTGGAAATTTGACCTTGAATTTCAAGGTCAAAGGTTATCTGAGGTCATAACTCGAGGTATGGTATACATTCTCTTGTTGATCTACATACCAAACATCTAAGCCATAGACCAACTAGACCAAAGGGCAAAAAATGTTATAGCCTGCACAAAAATTTTCTGTTGTATGAGGTCATCCAAGTTCATATCTTGAGGTATGATATACATCGTCTTGTGCCGACGTACTTACATACTAAATATCTAAGTCCAAGGTTAAAAAACCAAAACGTTGGAAATTTGACCTTGAAGTTCAGTCAAAGGTCATCCAAGGTCAAACCTTGAGGCATGGTATACATCCCCTTGTGCTTACCTACTTACGTACCAAATATCTAAGGCCTATACCAAAGGGCAAAAAAGCTGCTTGGACAAGAATTTATTTGTAGTAAATTTGACATTGAGGTCAAGGTCATTCATATTGATGCATAACACATCAGCTGCACATGATCTAAGCAAATACCAAATATCAGAAGCATAGGTTACAACACAAAAGTTACAGACCAGGCGAGGCTATGCCCCAAAATACCATAAAAAATGACCTTGTGGTCACCTACCTACATATTAAATATCTTAAGCTTATGTCAAAAGACAAAAATTTATGACCAGGACAAGGCAAAGATTCAAAATAACATTAAAAAAGACATTGAGGCCAAGGGTCAAGGTAATTTAAAATGGCTTACATACCAAATATCTAAGGCCTGTCAAAAGACAAAAAAAGTGAAGGTCTGGAGAAGACTATGGTCTAAAATATCATCAAAAAATGACCTTAAGGTCAAAGGTCATCCATATTGGTACGTGACACAACGTCTTGTCAAAGATCAAGGTCAAACGTCAACCATGTTGGTACGCGACACATCGTCTTGTAGAGACCTACAGACATACCAAATATCTAAGGTCTATGTCAAAAGACAGAAAAGTAATGGCCCGGACAAGGTTTCTATGAGAAGAATAATAAGAATAAAGAAGAAGAACTAGGTATAATTCTGTTGTGATGCCAACACAGAAGCCACCCAAAATCGCCTTGGATAGTATGCCATTGTAATCAGTACCTCAAAATATGCCTAGAAATAAAATTTCATTTAAATCAGAAAGAGGTTCAATGTTTGGGGGAGGAGTGTTTTGACAAAATGGCGGCCATCTTGGAAATTTTATAAATGGATTGCACACCTCTGAGTGACCCCCTACCACCTCAGAAAGTTGTATCTCGATAAGTTCATGGTTAAGTAAGGAAAAGAAACGGTGCAAAAACAATAAGTCGCCCAAACTACGTTTTGGGGCGACTTAATAAGAATAAGATGAAGAACTCATGGTAAAACGATATGTCTCCCTTCCGTGAAGGGGAGACATAAATAACAAAAATAAGTTATGGATATATAGTTTCATAAAGATATCATAATTCTTTCATAAAAATGGCAAATTTTAAATAGTTACCACCGGTAACCAATTTTAACCGTGTTTTCCCGAGACACACTGTGTTCCCTCAAACAGATTTTTATAGATTTTGAATATCATTCATATACCTACAAAATCATATTCACAATAGAAATTTATCCCATGTTAATTTTCTAAGAATGGAGTCAGAAAAGTGGCAAAAATGTTAATATCTTTGTCCAAAAATTTGCACTAAAAATGCTGAATTTATTGACATAATCGATAGCCTCGTTCTGACTACACATACATGTAAAGTGTTAAACCTGTTTTGTATATTGTCAGTTTGAAAATTGGGTATTTCATGGCATAAGAAATGGTCCAAAATAGCCTCCACGGTTACCATGACAACGGTGGTCAATATTAACAAACAGGCGTTATTTTTGAGGTTCAATTGTCAATATCAAATTATTAACTGAGAATTAGCAAAATCCATGACATACCGTGGCGTGGTCACTTTGATGCTTCGGGAGAATTGTTATTAAATAGAAAAGTCACCTAAACCTATAAGTAAACCTAAGTATAACACCCCCCCCTTTTTTTTAATGAACTTTAACTGAACAAGAAAATAAACATATACAATAAAATGTTATTGACAAGATTTTTCCTGCATGTACAGGCTTTCAATTGATTTTCAGTGAAAAAATAAGGGCATTTTTAAAGAGTTTTTTTTAAAGAAGGGGTTTTTAGGGATAAATTAGGAATTTTCCTAATAGAACAAGGGATTAAGCTCTTTCAACAAATCTCCAATCGAACCCGCTATTTTTTCAGTCGATAAGTGTAAAACAAAAACAACTTCCGATTATTTAAAATCCGGAATCGCATATAATTACGGAACCACAGCATATAATAACAGATCCACAGCATATAATAACAAAACCACAGCAAATAATAACAAAACCACAGCATATAATAACACAACTACAGCATATAATAATTAAACCACAGCATATAATAACAGAACCACAGCATATAATAACAAAACCACAGCATATAATAATGAAACCACAGCATATAATAACAGAACCACAGCATATAATAACAGAACCACAGCATATAATAACGGAACCACAGCATATAATAATGAAACCACAGCATATAATAACAGAACCACAGCATATAATAACGGAACCACAGCATATAAAGAAGCATACCAACATAAGACAGTCACGGCGTTCCATAAAAATATGTTAACAACCATGATTTATATCAACACGAAATATGAACCAATAAGATGATCATAAGCATAATAAAACAAACAGGAGCACGACTCGAGCCGGTCACCCGCCTGAAAATTCAGTCGGACGTGCAATTTTTACAGAGTATTACTAGTATCTATATTATATATGACCTTTTTTACATAGTTAGAGTATTGGCCTGAAAGTCAATAGGTGTCGCACTTACATCGTCAGCACTGATAAGTGTAAGTTATGACCTATACATATTTCATTTGGATATGTAAATTTCGCCATTTTAGTTTCACTGTTACGTTGGCCTACTGATCTCAAAATCATTAGGTGTCTTTTATACATCTACGAATGTTTCATGAAATTCTATGAAGACATTCAAAAGTTATGTTCCAACGTAGCACAAAATTTCAAATTTGTTCAGGATTATGAACTTGACCATTGACTTGTGGATCAACATTTCAACAGATTTCTCCCTTACAGCAAAAGCTTTAATGTGTGAAAGTTTTCTGAAATCCTAGTAAGATGTTCAAAAGAAACTGCCTGGATATCTATTTTGGACGGACGGACGGACGGACGGACGGAAAACCGACTAAATTCTATATAGCTCCCTCCCGGTTTCGCAAAAGGCGGGGACAGAAAGTAAGGTAGGCTATAATTTGAACAAGTACATGGGACTTATAAAAGTGCAAATCTTAGTCGCCTTCTGCAAAGACCGTTACAGGGCAAAATGCTGCATCTCGTTTGCTTGGATAAACATCCTAAGAATTTTTGGAGAAAATTCATTGAAAATTTTTTGAAGTTAAACGGATGTCCAAGTACAAGTGACAGTAATAGCTAACATATTAAGCTAGAGAGCTGAAAATTGCAATTTACCTTGATGTTCTTTTTTTGCCAATTACTGCCATAAACGTTATGAGCCTAAGCAGTCAATAATAGTTTTGTATTAAAAGGGTACCAGGGAGAACAACCACACCAATTTTGTTTGCATTTGAGTAAGCAGTTAAAAACATTTTTGTTAATTTTCATGAACAACAGGATAAATGCGCTGTCAATAGTCAACATGAACCTTTGGAACTGTTAAAAGTGAAACAGCTTTATATTTGACTTCCTTAGGAATTGTATAGACCATCTGTGCAAGGTGTACATACATGCAGTCTAGTATTATGTGTAAATGATAATCAATTTTTATGACACATTATATCTTTAATTAAGGGCCAACTGAGGAAAGACAATTGATGAGCATATTTTGATACCTTTTGCTCTTTCAGTGGTTGTACATCAACTCCTCTTGCAACTAAGAAACAGTACAAAGAATTTTCTTCGTGATCAGAATCCATGCTAAACAAAAAAAGAAATCTTTATAATTTACCATGCAAAATAAATAGACGTCAAGTGTTTTAAGGCTATCGCACCTTTGGATTTAGGTATAGTTTTTTTTAAATTCTTAATTAAATTTACTTTTAGCAGTGCAAGCACACGTATATTCTATAGAATAAATAACTATACATTTAGTTATTAATAAATTTTAGAGCTTTTTTCCTTACTAAAAATTGGCTTATTTTCCGATATTGTGAAATCATAAATACGCGCGTTTAGTCTCATTAGAAGCGCTCTGGTCGAAAGGTGTTGAAAAAGCAAAACAAGATATGAATATGAAGAGCATATAACAATAAACGAAAAAAGCCGTATTTGAACCCAAAGATTTGACCAAGATCAACCTAATGTCTGTTAGAAGAACCTCTGGGATTTGAAAATTTTGAAATGTACACCGACAATTTCATATACCTTTATATATTCGGACTTATTGCAGCGACGCTTTATTGGCAGGGGCATCAAAAGATATATAAATTATTGTGAATACAAAATACATTGGTCCATATAATTCTTTAAAGACTAACCTCTTCTGTTCCCTTTTATAGAAGTGCAGGCGTAAAGACGATATTCAACAGATTAAGTAAAGTTATGAGGACAGGTCCCGGGCATTTGTAACATTAGTTTTTAGTTATTTAAAAAAAAGCACAGCAACAATATTGTAATGAGCGTAAAATGCCTGAATCAAAAACAAAGAAAAATCTTTTCATTCACAATCGTATGCGTGTATAGCTAGAAAAAACTAGTTTTATCCCTTACCATATGACAAATATTTACCTCTTTGAGTTTGGCGAGGCCATTTTGGTTCTCACTTGCAGGGTCTTCCCGTTTATTTTGACAAAATATTAACGGGTGCTTAACACAAAGATAGGGGAACGATTGATCAAGACCATGCGGTCAAATCACTTCAATTTTAGTCGAGAAGTGTCACTAAAAAGTTACATTGTAAACATAAGAGTTACATATTTGTAAATAGTAACTTTTTGTAAAAAATTTCAAAAAGACGAAAACATTTTGTTAAAGACGACGATCGTTTGATCTTCTATTTTTTTAAGATATGAAAAACTTGTACCTTCAAGGATATGCACTAGTTGATACGAAATTTTAAAAACTTTTTAGCTCACCTGACCCGAAGGGTCAAGTGAGCTATTGTCATCACTAGGCGTCCGTCGTCCGTCCGTCCGTTACTTTTTCAAAAATCTTTTCTGAAACAACTGAAGGGAATTTTTCAAAACTTGGTCTAATTATTAATCAGGATATCATCTTTAAAAATTGTATTCGGCTTTACGATTTGTCAACAAACATGGCCGCTGTACTAAAAACAGAACATAGGATAAAATCACTTTTTAAGGCTTATAACTCGAAAACTTGAACAGATAGAATAAATCTAAAGGATCTTCGGCTCTTCAGAACCAAAAACTCTACAAAAGTCTCCATTGGGTCGAAGTTGTCAGATGACCCCTTATAAGGGTTTTTGGAACCTTAAAGATCAAAAATAGCGGTTTTTTTTAAATTTTTTGGCCTACAGAATGAAAACTATAAGAAATAGAGAAAAGCTGTTGCTTGATTAAAACCTTCAGCTCATTGAGACAAGTCCCCATTGGGTCGAAGTTGTCAGATGACCCCGAATTGGGGATTTGATCCTTTAAAGGTAAAAAATAACGTTTTTTCATGTTTTTGGGCTAGAGAATGAAACTGTCCATATTATTATTCTATTCTATTCTTCAATTTGTATATGAATATTATGAGTTTCAGGGCATTGCAAATGTTGGAATTGAGTGCCACATTATTTTTGTACTCTTTTAAATCGTATTTTTAAGTAACTTATTACAGAATCGTAAATGTAAAGAAAAGTGAAAAATACATGTATAAACAAATCACCCTGTCTGTCTGCCTGTCGGTCTCCATCCGTACGTCTGTCTGTCCACATATCTCGTAAGCGCAACTCCTCCTAGACCGCTCGATGGATTTTGATGAAACTTTAAATGAATAAAGTATGCCATTTTGAAATGTACATGAAGACAATTCATTGCTCTCGAATATCATTTAAGGGAGATAATTAGACTTTAGTATTTTTTCTCAACATAGATCTTGTAAGCGCAACTCCTCCCAAACCGCTTTGTGGATTTTGATGAAACTAAACGTTATATGAAGGAAGTGTGTTTATCTCTTTTATTCAAATACAGATTAAACTATTGCAGGTGTTGTTTTTTATATTCTTCATGCTTATACTGGTACCTGATGGAATTGTTTATATTTACTGATTCTAAATACATTTCACGGATATAAATATAATCATTATGTACATACCAGCTCTTTCTCCACTCCACGCCTGTCAGAAGCAAAATGCCAAATGTAATCAGTAATCTGTTATAACAAATTAATAATCTGTTATATCAAATTAATAATCTGTTATATCAAATTAATAATCTGCTATAACAAATTAATAATCTGTTATATCAAATTAATAATCTGTTATAACAAATTAATAATCTGTTATATCAAATTAATAATCTGTTATATCAAATTAATAATCTGTTATATCAAATTAATAATCTGTAATATCAAATTAATAATCTGTTATAACAAATTAATAATCTGTTATATCAAATTAATAATCTGTTATAACAAATTAATAATCTGTTATATCAAATTAATAATCTGTTATAACAAATTAATAATCTGTTATATCAAATTAATAATCTGTTATATCAAATTAATAATCTGTTATAACAAATTAATAATCTGTTATATCAAATAAATAATCTGTTATAACAAATTAATAATATGTTATATCAAATTAATAATCTGTTATAACAAATTATAAAAAGTAAATTTCATGGCCCTAAAAGGCTTCCGTAATTTCTAGAATATTTGTGCTATATATCTGTTCAATATTTTAAATTTTTTTGGCCTTCCGCTGTTGTGTTGGTTTCAGTGTTAGCATCTGACGTATTTTTGGCTTCCGTGATAACATTTTCAATTATTTACAGCACAGTTATTTACCTTAGACAAATTAAAAATCTGCTTATATATGTGGGTGAACTCGACATTTTGAGAGAAATGTTTATGTTAACGTAAAAAAAATACTTTAATCTCAAAAGATATGATTTCAAAAATGCAGAAACAATAAATTACCTATATGTAAGTAAAAAATCATGTCGAATGTCTGTTAGTTTTCATATATTATTACAGTAAAATTATTACCTCGAAGGATCCCCTAGAATATATAAAAAGTACATACCTAGCTTTTCAAGTCAACGGCAGTGTTAAATTGCTGTTTTGAGTTATGTCCATCAGACTGGACGCTTATACATGTACCTAAGTTGACTATAACACTTTTTGCATGTTGAACTGGGACCATTCTGAGAAGGTTTATAGTGTTCGACCCACAGACCAAACCAGGTGTTCTTGAGTTGGGTGATTGTAAGGTCATAATACGGAGAGCCAGATGGCGTACCATAGTCGACCATGTGTTTGGATAGTGTCACGCTTCTGGCACGATAAAAGACCACGTTTGTACTTGTCGAAAAGTTTCCCCATACCAAAACTCCTTACTATTCAAATTGCCTTTCCATTGGTCCATATTTCCCGATTTTGGTGTTTGTCAACTTGCCCTGGGTATAGAAATACTGATCGCTAGACAATTGCTTTGTGGGTCGAGCATATAAATTCTCACAGAATGGTCCCAAATTATGCATGCATGAAATTTGTAATCAATCAATTAATATGTATGTTTAAACATCACTTTCAGCAACTTTTCAGCTATATCGTGGCGTCCAGGTTTTATTGAGGTTGAAGGGTGCGGACTACCCGGTGAAAACCAAACCCCCGACCAACATTAAGAAAGCTGGCAATCCTTGTCAATTTAGATTTGAGTCGAACAAACCATGCCTGCAGTGAGAATCTAAGCAGCAACCTAGATGTTTACAGGCACGTGATTAAAAGTAGATGACTAACTACCTATCCACTCGATATCCGAGGCCCATCATGCATGTGGTAAGCTCGTTTTGAATATACGATAAGCTGTCGATGGTATGCTAATTTAGCCCTCTCTGCAATACCTTCCTGTGGCATTTAAATAGTGTCTCACAAGCTAATGTCAACATAACGCCTTTTTTAATAGTTTTAATCTTGACCGTGTCTGCATAGTACTTTGTTCTCGGTCTGTCGTCTGTTTTCGTTATATGGTACTGAATGTTTAATGCAGTCATTGTCCATCAGATATAGACTATAAAATCCGAGTAAAGTGCATGAATACTAAAAGGATCACCGCAGCCACCTTGGTCCAAAAGCGAATTGAACAGATTTATAACGTTTTTGAGGGCTAATATTATCCGAGCCGATAGTCGACTGAAATTTATTCTCGAGAGTGGTATTTTCGTTAATATTGTTAAAAACAATGTTTTAAATTAAATAATAAATATGTTTAATTACACCGAATATATTATTATTGTTTTATTATTTATGCTTCCGGAATTATGGTTCTCACAGCATGCGGCTCCTGAGGGTAACATAATAATATATATTTTGGCAAATGCTATGGAACGCCGTGACTGTCTTATGTTGGTATGCATTTTTATATGCTGTGGTTCCGTTATTACATGTATATGCTGTGGTTCTGTTATTATATGCTGTGGTTCTGTTATTATATGCTGTGGTTTCATTATTATATGCTGTGGTTTTGTATCCACAGCATATAATAACAAAACCACAGCATATAATAACAGAACCACAGCATATAATAACAAAACCACAGCATATAATAACAAAACCACAGCATATAATAACAAAACCACAGCATATAATAACGAAACCACGGCATATAATAATGAAACCACGGCATATAATAACAGAACCACAGCATATAATGACGGAACCACAGCATATAATAACATATCCACAGCATATTATAACAAAACCACAGCATATAATAACAAAACCCCAGCATATAATAACAAAACCACAGCATATAATAACAAAACCACAGCATATAATAACGAAACCACAGCATATAATAACAGAACCACAGCATATAACAACGGAACCACAGCATATAAAAAAGCATACCAACATAAGACAGTCACGGCGTTCCATACAATGCTATGACTGAGACTTACATTTGATCATATCCAGCGGACGTCGTAAAATACATGCATATTTCTGCGGAATGAAAAAATGTCGAACTTAAAAAAATATATCCAGGCTATTAACCAATCAAAATCTAGCAATTCTTAAAAGGCTGCAGTATGGTTTAAAAGACATGGAGACACTTAAAAACAAAGTATCTTCACTTAAGGTGGACGACAAATTAGAGAAGAACGAATTATCTCCACATACGAACATCATTGTTAAATATTTTAGCAGTTATTTCGAGTTAACAAGTATGAAGAAAATCTGACCCAATTATAGAGGGGTATTCTGGGGTAAAAGGCATAAAAACGAGAAGGGGACTAACGTTTTACTGCTGATGAAACTACATGTATAAAGCAATGGGCACTTTCTTGACTTTAGCTGAAACTGCTGATTGTATAATTTAACGGTGTTATAATTATTTTGGAGTTTAGTGTTCAAAATGCATCTTCAATGTTGACAAATAGAATAGCGCCACTCCGTTGTTTATGCTATTTAAATGGTCTCGTTACAAAAACAGTAGGGGCCTCGGTGGCCGAGTGGTCAAGATAGTTCGTCTACCATTGATCACGTAGTCTGTCAACACTGAGATTGCGGATTCGATTCTCACTGCAGGCAGGGTGTACACGACTCCAATCTTAATTGACAAGGATTGCCAGTTTTCCTACCGCAGGTCGGGGGTTCTCTCCGGGTACTCCGGCTTCCTCCCCCAATAGAACTGAAAAATTGCTGAAAGTGGCGTTAAAACACCATTCAAACAAACAAAAAACAAAACAGTACATGATTTCACAAAGTCGCAATTTTAAGTTTAGTCGTAGAATTAGTCCTAAGTGTCGTGATTTTGATGGGTTAAAACTTACAATAAAGACTTATATACTTACGACTTTTTGTTAAATGATTTCAGTTCTAGCCTATAAAAAAATTCGAAGAAGTCATAGACATGTAAACGAGTTCTTGATACAAGTATACTAGTTGCATAATAAAAAAAACTCGAAATGATTTGTTTTTTTAAATAGTCGTTGGGCGGCTTCGGTGACCTAGTGGTTAAGGGGGTAGTTCGTCTACTATTGATCACGTGGTCTGTCAACACTGAGATTTCGAGTTCGAGTCTCACTACTGGCAGGGTGCGCTCGACTCCAATCTTAATTGACAATGATTGCCAGTTATCGGAAGTTTTCTCTGGGTACTCCGGCTTCCTCCCCCAATACAAACTGGACGCCATAATATACTAGTAGCTAAAATTTGCTGAGTGGCGTTCAAACAAACAAACAATAAATGGTCGTATTAACCTGTCGAATAATAGTGGCCTCTAAACAAAACTTATATTTCATATACCATATCTTTATTTCTCATGCACCTCTTTACAGAGGTATAGAAATACAAACAAAAATAAATTTACAGTATATCAAAAACAATGTACATTTAGAAAAATACAACATATTTTTAAACAATATAATAAGAAAATATATGATTAACCTCGAGGACACACCCTCTTTATTACAATTCTAATAAATTCACAAAGTTTACTTAACACCGGAACAGATTCTGATGACAACAGATCATTGTATTTCAAGATATTATGATGGTTTCTGTATTTTGATGCAATATACAACTTCCTTTCATTAGCGAAACAGGAGCATTCAAACAGATAATGAAATTCATCCCCTATTTCCCCTCCCGAGCATAAAGGACAATTCTATCTTCCCTGTTTATTGTCCTCCATCTTCCAACTTCTATAGGTAATTTATGGTTACTGGTTCTAAACTTACATAACAAAAATTTATCTTTATCGTCTAATGATTCTTAGAAATTCTCAAATTTAAGTTCTTTTAAAAATATTTTATAATTGTCCCTTTGGACGAAGCGCTGATTGATGAGTTCCAGTTTTGCTTAAATTGATCAAGTAAATTATTTTTCACTAGCGTAAGTAACCAATTTTCAGAAATACAGTATTGTAGTGTCCTTATGTAAGACATTCCACATTGATTTAGTAGAATGGATGTGATTTATCCATGGAGAAAAACATTTGTTTCTAATTAACTCTGTGTAGATAGTATCTTATCAAACTTTTTAAACATTAAATTATACTTTTATATCAAAATATAAAATTATAACAAATGATAGACGTATATGTACAATTATATAATTGTGCAGAACTCGGGTTAAAGGGTACGCTCGGTGAACAGATTTCAGCTTAAATCATGCAAGACGAGTAATATCGAAATGGAGGTGTTTGAACGTCACGAGAAATTCCTGAAGAATCCATTTGGTATCCAAAATAAAGGTTTGTCATTAATATTTGTTACCGATTTTAAGTAATTATTAATTTCTAAACATGAAATAACCGTTAATTAAATCACACAAAATTGAGAAATCGTGGTCAGACTTTATGACGGACCGACCGTTATATTTTTATCTATACGGCATCGTTGATTTGTTGTTCGGACAGATATTTTGTCCTTGGAAGACGTGTACATAATCTTTTTAACTTGATTGAAGTTCGCGTGGTTCAACGTTATATAAGTTATCATATATTTTATAAGATGATTTATATATAGTTGAACCACATGAAAATTTTTATAACATTGCGAGAAAGTAAAGGACCCGTGACAAAGCTGACAAATACTGCCCTGGACTTAGTGCAAACATCTAATCAGTCAATCAATTCATTTTATTGATATTTTTGTTAATTAAAGGTGTAAATATCTGTCGCAGAATATAACGACTAGGCTTTCAGTATTACAACCTTAATTCCATATTCGGCACCCGGCGTTCTCTAGTCTTATCTGTGTGTCAATTCCCAGGAACCGTCCTAATACCAAAAATATTTTATCACTGTCTTTTTTTAAATTTACGTGTTTTTTTGCTCAATAAGAATCCAGTTTGCAGCAACACTCGTTTAATGAAGTGCGAGTTTTCTGCAACCGTTTTTTGCTTTGTCAAAAATGAAGTTTGAATACTTGGGATGACCAAATTTCTCCCCAATGAAATTCAGTGTAGGCAAAAAGGAATGGTTGATTGATTAATATGAATGCTTGCTTAACGTTCAGCGAGCAATATTTCAGGTATATTCAGGACAGGAACAAGATAAGAAACAAAACATCAAGGGTAAGGGGGGTGGAACGCAGGGACCAAATTATTGTCTGTCACTAGGACATTGGGAGTTCAGTATTTGGTGGCGGCTACAATGAGCCTTTTAAAAATTTACAAAACGTATAGAGATGTTAGTAAGTTTTTTAGTGTTTAAAAGTAAACCAATACCAAAATGAATTATGCAGACTATTTGTTACTATACAATCAAGCCTCTTAGTCGAATGCTAAAGTGAGTGCTCAAAAAGGAGCGTTGCGTTCTCCAAACACGTCCACCATACACACGATCCACGGTCAACAACCCCCAACGAGACAGCCCCAACCCGAAGACGCGTTTTGCATCTCTGTGGGTCGTGGTGGATAAATGATGCCTTTTCTTCATCCTATAATAAAGAAAGTCAGCATCAGCTCACACCATAATAGGTTAATGTTATGAAGAATGCCCACGCACCTTTCACGATAAAGTGTGTTAACGTCGGAAAGCAAAAGCTAGATCATCCTTCCATACCCAAGTCTCAATACTTTTGTTTTGATAATCCAACTTTACGTACCTTTGGTCCATCACATTTCGCTAATTAATTAATTGTTAAATAACTGTTTTTCGACTTGAACATAAAACTATATAACTAAAATATTGCTTACTAGTCGTTAAGCAAACTAATCAGTATATCAACAAATAAAGTAATATTAAAAATGTTTCATTAACACATAAACTACATCATGACAACCATAAAAAGTTACAGGACAACAGAAATAAAATAGTATAGGCTTATTTCGAGGTACGCGCGTAAATACAATTAAGCAATTTAACCCAAGCCAAGAAAAATAAAATTATTAACGTTCTATGTAGGAATATAGGACCTTTATACGCTTCCTTATACAAAACCTCACGCAAATTTGCCACCAATCATCATCTGAGTTTGACAGCTACCTTCTCTTGACCTCTCATTTGAAGTATGAAGTAATCTAGTTTTCAAATATGATACGAACTATCTCCTCTTCTTTTCATGACTTATAGCCATTGCAAAAAATTGTCGACGACACTTTCATTGCTGGTGAAATCGATGTCTAGCGATGAATCGTGTTAAACGGAGGGGAAAAAGTAGAAGTAAGTCTACGAGAAGTTAAAAGCTGTCAGCCGTGAAGGTTAATTAGGTCTCAGACAAACTTTAAACCCAAACTTCGACATCATCTTTTCAATCGCTGATTAAGCTTAATAGTTCTTTACTGCATGGTCTTTTCTTTATGTTTTTCGTATTATCCGTTGTAATCCGTTGTAATTAATATATTTATGAATAAATAAATTATGCGAGAATACTGATTTTTCATTGGCTAGAAAATATTTTATATCAGAGGATGGAAAACAAATTTGATCGTCATAGAGACACGCGCCATTTGACGTCATATATTACTCCACCGGAAACTAACAGTTTTTTTTTGTTGATCTCTTTTTTCAAAAATGTCCAGTTACAAATTGTTGAGTTTATTCTATTGTTTAAATTTATTTATAAGTATTAACCACAAAAATATTTTCTCAATCGAGGGATAACAAATCGACGAAAACTTTGACTATATACGGATGTTGACACTGAAATATAGTGTTATGAGAATGCCAAGCTTTCGGAACATAGAAGATCCGATGCCGATGCTTATCTCACAGATTACTTTTCTTACTATCGGCGATATATTTGTATTAACTTTCGTTGCTAAGGTGGGTTAAGGAGAAAATATGTTCGAAGTACACTAGTTACCATGAATGAACAAAATTTTGCAACAACAACAACAACAAAAATCGGCCGCGACTTGATGCTCTGAATCAACATTTTTCTAGTCCGTAATGTCTTTTATTTTTCTATAGAAATTAAAGTGGAATTCAGTAATATTCCCTTTTCCCCTACCCGAAAAGTTTGTTCCAGTCCAAACCGTTAAAACCGGACAATCTATTAATTAAACTTCCGGTAGCTTATAGAGATGCAGGCAGTACAATGATAATTGCCTTTATTGTACTAGTATTGTACCGGAGCAGTTAAATTTAAAACAAATAAAAGACAAATGGTCTTTTTGACACGGGCCGTGTCGCAGACTCCGCTGTTTTGTTTATGGAGACCTCTACCTCTGACGTCCCACGCTCACATCAAAGTCTAAAAAAGCGTAGGATTTTCGGACTAATTTGTAACTCACCTACCTGGAAATGAGTTCCAATCCTTCATTGTTCTTGGCACAAAAAGTTTTTTTTAAAATGTCAGTGTTACTGGATATGTAATTAAAAGCTTATTTGGATGCAAATCAAACGAGTCTGTTGTGATTAAAAAAATCTTAAATAGGTGTACGAGACGTTCTGATAGTGTTTTACACTCAATTCCGTGCTACTTTTACGGCTGTAATCTCGCAACACGACATTGAACATTTTCTTATATAAATGTTTATCTTTTGGAGGTACGTAATATTCCAGAACAGTCCGAGTTTTGGTGTGTTGCAAAGGAATTATTCAACCAAGCCATCTAAAAATCTTTTATAAATACAAAATATTAATTGTTAAAGATGTTTGGCACGAAATAATGTCAAGAATTCTTTATTAGTATTTATGATTTACATGTGTTTTTGTTTTGTTTTGTTTTTTTTTTTTGTTTTTGTTTTTTTTTTTTTTTTTTTTTTGTTTTTTTTTTTTGGTTAGTGGTATTATTTTTGTTTCTGTAAAATATTTTAATTGGGATAATTAATAATGTTAATTATATCATATATGGCATGCCGTACATTTGTTTCCGTGATATATATTAGGTGACTGATTTGATAAGATTCATATTTATATCATAGAAAATGTTCCGAATGTATTTGTTAGTCTTGTTTGTTTCAGTTGCGGAATCGGCTTGGAACCCAAGCCCATCCGACACATTCAACTGGCAGCTCTCTGGCACCCTAAATACACATAACCCTGCGCATGTGTATGATGTAGATTTGTTTGAAACTTCGACCGATACTATTAGTTCACTACATTCGTAAGTACAGCTTATCTGTTATTTATGTGTGGTTTCTTTTTGTTTTGAAAGTTGTACATGGGTTGGGAAATTGCCACGCTATTTGCACATTTAAAGAGTTGATTGAGAAACTACAAATGATAAATTCTTTGTCCCCTTACTTCACTCTAAGTACATTTCTAGTGACAAAGTCTCTCCTCATGTGTCTATCCAATTTGAACGTTGAATTCATCCATCCATTTGTCCGTCATTCAGACAATATATTTCATACGGTAGTTATCCCAGTTTCTTTGTGAGGGTGTGTGTGTTTGTTTGTTTGTTTGAATGAGGCTTAACTCAATTTGTTCAGCAATTTTTTTTTCTACCTCATCAGTTTTAATTCGGGCAGGAAGCCGAAGTACCCGGTAAAAATTAAAACTCAGCCTTCGAACGGCAAAACTTGTCAAGTAAGTGGTACAATTGATAAGTAAGAAAATTACACAACAACCAGTGACTAATAATAGATCCGCCTGAATCGTGATTTTTCACAAGTCTTAATATAAATATAAAATATATATTAGTCATTATAACGTATTTTTATACAGCCATGGGAAGAAAGTTATTTGCTATTTCTCAGCTGGAACATTCGAACATGATGGTCATGGTAAAAGCATACGCCCTGATCATCCAGATTTTCCCGATTTTGTTAAGGGAAATACTCTCAAAGACTGGCCCCACGAGAAATGGTTGGACATAAGAAAAAGTGAAGTCAAGACCGTTATAACAAACAGACTTAAACTAGCGCAGACCAAAGGATGTGATGGGGTGGAGCCCGACAATGTTGATGGATACAGCAATAACAATGGCTTCCATTTGCTTGCAAGCGACCAGTTAGCTTACAACAAATGGATTGCTAGTGGTATATTAAGTTAAATTTATAAAATTAAAATTTCTTTAATTCACCACTAATTTACTCGTAATAGGAATAATAGCAAAGGAAACCGACTGAACAACAAGAGCCGAATTACAAATCCGGATATAGACAAACATATACACCAAAAAAAAACACGAAAACATAAAGTGAGTAACCCGTACACTATAAAAACCATGGATGCACTCGGGAACGTATGTATTTTCTAGTTGAATCAAGTAAAGAGATAAACCATGAATAACTAAACTGTACAACGTTTACCAGATACAGTTAGTAGTCGAATTTACACGTCCGAGTAGTTCACGTCGGTTTGTATCTCCAACGTCACCAGGTAATGTCACACCAACTAAGAAGGTTGATATCGATTATAAACAGTGAACTGTTTACCACTAAAATTTAGTGTTTGGTGTTGTCATACTGAGTATATAGAGTTAAATTTAAAAA